>ONZH01026046.1:0-509176 GCA_900303285.1 Rhinella marina | reverse complement strand
GTACACAGCCGTTACTAACTAACAGACGGTGGTTTTACAGGCAACACAGAACCGCAGAACACTAGAGCCAAATAAACTGTATTTAAAAAAATAAATAAAATTCACAGCCGTATACTGCCAGATCAGATGGTGCATATACACACTAGTTATATAACAGGGTTTTTCAGCCAAAAAGAACGCTGAACAGTAGTGCCAAATATAGTTTGGTATGTAGCAGAGCACCTAATACACCACTAATGCCTCTTTCTGTCCCTACTCCAGCAGCTATCCCTGAATACGGCAGCCGTTCTCTGTAAAGTGTATCTTGTAGTAAAGCTATCACTGTAGTGCACTATAGTAGCCCTGATAAGGGCTTTTAATCACGCTCCTGCCTGTCCAACTGCTAAAACCTGTCTGTCCCTTCTCCAGCCTCTGTCCCTGACTAAGTTCACGCAGCATATGCGTACGAGCAGGAAGAGCTGAGTTTTTAATATACGAGGTCACATGGTTTTTCCAGCCAATCCATGTAGACGCTGTTTTCGCGCTGCCAGCGTGCTCAGCGTGCCTGTCATACCCCCCCTGCATGTTGATTGGTGGAAAAAGAGCGCCAGGGAAGGTGGGAGGGGAAACGAATTCTAAGTGCGCCATCGCCGTTATACTCGATTGAAATCGAGTATGCCGAATAGCGTAGTATTCGATCGAATACCGGCTCGATCGAACACTACTCGCTCATCTCTAATAATCATCTATAAGGCTACATAGCTAGAAAGCGCACAGAAAGGGATGGTAGCCCTGGACCCACTGGCATTGTAGGGCCCACACGGATTGTAGAACCACTATCAACTGTATTGCAACATGCCTCCTACCCTACCATTCTACATCTTGTTATTGCCAGGCCACTTTAGGCCTTTGGCCTACAGGATGGCAGAGCAGCATTCAAATGTATGGGCTTCGCAGAGGTGAAATTCGTTAATTCTGAAGTCTCACTAGATTTTGGTGAAGAACTTCAGAATTCAGTTGTACAACTTTAAAACCATTTTATAACTGCAATCTGAAGTCGGCTTTGGTACTGAGGTACCAGTCGGTACTGAAGCCGACTTTGGATCCCAGCTTTATAATGGTTTTCAAATTAAATAATCGAAGTCTGAAGTTATTGAATTAAGCCTCGCGAGACTTCAGACATAACGTATTTTACATCCACGAAACCCATAGATTTGAATGTTGTATGGAGGTGGGTCTCCATACAGCATTCAAAAGAAGTCCTGAACAAAATGACTTCGGATCTATGATCCGAAGCGCACTTCGCTCAACACTAGTCATGGATGGAAGAAGTTGTATGTAGAGATGAGCGAGCACTAAAATGCTCGGGTGCTCGTTATTCGAGTCGAACTTTTCCCGATGCTCGGGTGTTCGTTTCGAATAACGAACCCCATTGAAGTCAATGGGAGACTCGAGCATTTTTGCAGGGGACCAAGGCTCTGCCTAGGGAAGGCTGGGTGAAAACCTGGAAACATCAGAAAATGATGGAAACACCATGGAAATGGACAGGAAACAGCAGGGGCAGCATGCATGGATGCCTCTGAGGCTGCCTAATCCCACCATTACCCCAAATTCTCAGGCAACAGCCTGGTGGTTACCCTCATGGCAATTGTGCTCACCCAGACAAAGAAAGGCGAGGCACATGCCCATCACATGTTAGGGAAGCACCCAACTAGGTGCAACGAAGGTCCATCACCGCCTGCAGGTGACACCACTGCTCATGCTGGCACTGCAGCTGACATCAAGTTTAGTATCTGTTCTTATCAGTTGCTGTGGCTGTTGGTGGTAAAGTGGTGAGCATAGCTGCTTCCCAAGCAGTTGACCCGGGTTCGATTCCTGTCTATTGCAGGCAATTAAATGAAGATCTAAAAAAAATAGGTACAATATCTAATACGTCCCCTACCCGGGTAAATTGTTTGGAGAGAGGGCCTGTAGGTGGGGTGGAAGGAGGTTTCACTGGGCTAGCGTGTGTGGTGGTGACAACAGCCGGGAATGGATTTGGAAAAACTGTTGCTTCAACCGGTATGGTATCGATTCTTCTCAGTTTAATACCGTATATGTCCCTTATCTTGGGACCTTATATTTCATGGATTTTTCGACCACGGAAAATGGAAAAAGAGCTTGCTCTGGCCAGGGGAGTGTCTTTCCCACTGCAGCTAAGGGGACGTGTCCATGCTCTGCCTATCACAGGTCAGGAGGCAATAAAAAGAAGAAAAACAAAAAACATCAGTACAATATCTAATACGTCCCCTATCCGGGTAAATTGTTTGGAGAGAGGGCCTGTAGGTGGGGGGGCAGGCTGGGGGGAAGGAGGTTTCGCTGGAAGAGCCAGAGGAGTGCCCCCTGGGCTAGCGTGTGTGGTGGTGACAACAGCCGGATGTAGTTAGAATGACGACGCAGGACCCCAACTTAAAAACTTAGCATCAACCGGTACAATTGTCAATTATGAGCTCGATCAAGTGTGGCATGACTTTTTAGATGGAGATTGCATGTGGTCACGTGGAACCCCATAGTCACCCCTTCTCTGATGTGCTAGCCCACAACATTCTCTGCCCCAATTCGCAAGACCTTTTGCTGTTTCCGTTTGCTGACAGTGTGGATTTACCAGTGTTGTCTGAGGAGGTGGTGGACAATGGCGAGACACAGGTGTCGGGGGGTGAGGTAGTTGTATGGGAAGCAAGTTACAGTGGGGACTCCTTGGGGGGACTTTCTCATGATGGGACAGATTCAACTTGGGTGGATCAGGCACAGGAACAGATCAATTTTTTTTTTTTTTATCTTCTCTGCGCAGTGTGGCGTTGGGGTTCATCACTTTGATGGTGAGCTGTGCCGCTCTCTCCACAATTGTCTTTAGGTTCTTAGATGGAGACGTTGTGGGCGATTTCAGCACAGAAGGACTTGTTGCTCATCAACAGAACCTCGAGCTCCTTGACATTGTGGACCAGGAATTTGCGGAACCCTGTGGGCAGCATGTGTTTGGTCTTCTACTTGCTACCGTATCCAATTTTGGGCAATATAGATACGCAGGTAATATTATTTTTCAAACCTATCCCAAAAATAAAAATTTACGCAGTTTGCGCAAATAAAACTGGAAACTGGAATTGCAGAGAGGGCCTGTAGGTGGACCTCCGGAAAAATTGTATGGAGAGAGGGCCTGTAGGTGGACCTGCGGAAAAATTGGACAGAGGGCCTGTAGGTGGACCTCCAGAAAAATTGTTTGGACAGAGGGCCTGTAGGTGGACCTCCAGAAAAATTGTTTGGACAGAGGGCCTGTAGGTGGACCTCCAGAAAATTTGACAGGGCCTAAGGGACCCGGAAAATTGTTTGGACAGAGGGCCTATAGGTGGACCTCCGGAAAAATTGTTTGGACAGAGGGCCTGTAGGTGGACCTCCAGAAAAATTGTTTGGACAGAGGGCCTGTAGGTGGACCTCCGAAAAAATTGTTTGAACAGAGGGCCTGTAGGTGGCCCTCCTGAAAAATTGTGGTAAAAGAGTGCCAGTTGGACCTCTGAAAAATGGCGTTTTTTTGGTCAGCGTTAGGCAAAGACGATATGGAGGAGGAGGAGGAGTAGGAGGAGTAGAGAAGAGGAATCGGATACATAAGTTATTTAAATCTTTAGCTGCTTTCCCCCGGAGGAGATTTGAATTCCGGTGAAATCCATGCTTTGTTCATTTTAATAAGCGTCAGCCTGTCAGCGCTGTCAGTTGACAGGCGTGTACGCTTATCGGTGATGACGCCACCAGCTGCACTGAATACCCGCTCTGACAGCACACTAGCGGCAGGGCAGGCCAGCACCTCCAAGGCGTACAGCGCCAGTTCAGGCCACATGTCCAGCTTTGAAACTCAGTAGTTGTATGGAGCAGAGTGATCGCTACGGACGTTGGTATGGTCAGCTAGGTACTCCCTCACCATCTTTCTGTACAGCTCCCCCCTACTCTGCCTAGACTGGGGACAGGTGACAGTGTCTTGCTGGGGTGACATAAAACTGGCAAAGGCCTTGGAGAGCGTTCCCCTGCCAGTGCTGGACAAGCTGCCTGCTCGCCTCCTCTCCCCCGCTACTTGGCACACAGAACGTCAGATGGGAAGGATTGTTTCAGCTTGTGCACCAGGGCCTGTTGATATCTATTCACTCTCATACTCCTTTCCTCTGTAGGGATGAGGGTGGAAAGGTTCTGCTTGTACCGTGGGTCCAGGAGAGTGAACACCCAGTAATCGGTGTTTGAAAAAATGCTTCTAACACGAGGGTCACGGGATAGGCAGCCTAACATGAAGTCTGCCATGTGCGCCAGGGTCCCAACACGCAAGAATTCCCTCTCCTCACTGGCCTGACTCTCCATTTCCTCCTCCTCCTCCTCCTCTTCAGCCCATACATGCTCAAGAGTTAAGAAGGACTGACCACTGGTACCCTCTTCTGTCTCGCCAACATTATCCTCCTCTTCCTCCTCATCCTCATCCCCCTCCTCTGATACGCGCTGAGAAACAGACCGGAGGGTGCTTTGGCTATCAAGCGACGTATCTTCCTCCACCGTGTCTTGTGACAAGCGCAAAGCATCCGACTTCATGCTGAGCAGTGAGTTTTTCAACAGGCAAAGCAGCGGGATGGTGAGGCTGATAATGGCGGCTGACCATCTGTGTTGACTCCTAAAAGTTGCTCAACACCTGGTAGATATCAGACATCCACGTCCACTCCTCTTTGTAGACTTGAGGAATCTGACTGACCTGACTACCAGTTCTGGTGGAAGTTGACATCTGGCAGTCTACAATCGCTCTGCGCTGCTGGTAAACTCTGGATAACATGTTTAATGTGGAATTCCATCTCGTGGGCACGTCGCACAACAGTCGGTGAGCGGGCAGTTGTAGGCGGCGCTGCGCTGCCCTGAGAGTGGCAGCATCTGTGTCGACTTGCGGAAATGCGCACAGATGCGGCGCACCTTGGTGAGCAAATCAGACAGATTGGGGTATGTCTTGAGGAACCGCTGAACTATGAGATTGAACACGTGGGCTAGGCATGGCACATGTGTCAGTCTGCCGAGTTGCAGAGCCGCCACCAGGTTACGCCCGTTGTCACACACAACCATGCCTGGCTTGAGGTTCAGCGGTGCCAGCCACACATCGGTCTGCGCCATGATGCCCTGTAACAGCTCTTGGGCGGTGTGCCTTTTGTTACCTAAACTCAGCAGTTTGAGCACCGCCTGCTGGCGCTTACCCACGGCACTGCTGCTGCTGCGCCTAGAGCTACCGATTGAAGGCGCCGTGCCCATGGATGGTAATTCGGTGGAGGAGGAGGAGGGGTCGGAGGAGGAGGCATAGTACGTCTGAGAGACCGTGACCGAGGTAGGCCCCGCAATCCTCGGTGTGGGCAGTACATGAGCGGCCCCAGGGTCATTCTCGGTCCCAGCCTCCACTAAGTTAACCCAATGTGCCGTCAGTGAGATATAGTGTCCCTGCTCGGCAGCACTTGTCCACGTGTCCATGGTTAGGTGGACCTTCTCAGAAAAAGCGTTGGTCAGGGCACGGATGATGTTCTGTGACACGTGCTGGTGTAGGGCTGGGACGGCACATCGGGAAAAATAGTGGCGGCTGGGGACCGAATACCGAGGGGCAGCCACCGCCATGAGATTTTAAAAGGCCTCGGTCTCTACCAGCTTATAGGGCAGCATCTCCAGGCTAAGCAATTTGGAGATGCGGCTTGGGCATGTGGGTGGGTGGAACTGTATTTCCTCTTGCGCTCCAGCGTCTGCTGTAAAGACAGCTGAACGCTGCGCTGGGACACGTTGGTGGACACTGTGGAGGATCGTGGAGGCGAAGGTGTGGTTTTCCGGCGGGAGGCGCTCGTGCCGGGGTCCTGGGCAGGGGGTTGACTAGCAGAGGCAGCGAGTGACACAGGGGAAGGAGCAGTGGTGTGACCCGCAGGAGGTGGTGAACGGCCTTGGTTCCATTGAGTGGGGTGTTTAGCACTCATATGCCTGCGCATGCTGGTGGTGGTTAGGCTAGTAGTGGTGGCACCCCTGCTGATCCTGGTGTGGCACAGGTTGCACACCACAGTCCGTCGGTCATCCTCACTTTCTTTAAAGAATCTCCAGACTTGCGAACATCTAGGCCTCGCCACGGGAGCTTCACTACGTGAAACGGTTGCTGCTGATGCACCAACTCTGGCCCTGCTTCTCCCTCTGGCCACACCACTGCCTCTTCCAACCTATTCTGGTGCAGCACTCGCCTCCGCCTCAGAAGTGTCTTCACTCGGCATATCAACCCAGCTTGGGTCAGTCATCTCGTCATCCTCCGATTCCTCAGTCTGCTCCCCCCTCGGAATTCCTCCCTTTACAACAACTTCACCACTGTCTGACAACCGTGTCTCCTCATCGTCCGACACCTCTTTACAAACTTCTTCCACTAACTCAACATTGTCATCATCATCATCACCCACAGACTGCGACAGTTGGAAAACTTGGGCATCGGGAACGAGGTCAGCAGCAACCTGAGAAGTGGTTTGTGACTCTGGGAAGGGTCCAGAAAACAGTTCCTGAGAGTATGCCGGATCGCATTCCAAATTTTCCTGGGAGGGGGCAGACTGGGGGATAGGAGGTTGAGGTGGAGGAGCCAGAGGAGTGCTCCCTTGGTAACGTGGGTGGACTGCGTGGAAGACTGACTGGTGGACAAATTACTTGAAGCATTGTCCGCAATCCACGAGATCAGCTGTTCGCACTGTTGTGGTTTCAACAGTCCTCTACACGTGTCCCTGTAAGTTGAGACATGAAGCTAGGGAGTGTAGCTCTGCGGCGTTCCACAGCTCCCTCATCAGCAGGTACTGTCTCACCCTGCCCAGGACCACGGCCTCTGCCCCCTGCAGTAATTGAATGCCCACGCCCTCGTCCTCGACCCTTAGCCCTGGGGTTCAACATTTTCTGTATATAAGTGTATGATATAAAAAAAATAAATACACGGGCCTGGTGTACTGAAACCCACGAACTTGTTCAGTCTGGTTTAATTAAGTGACGTACAGAAAGTGTCACCTGGACAGAATATACGGATTGGAGCGAGTGTGCTGAACTGTGACACACAGAAAGGTTACACACAGCTGTGTGAAATGGATTTGTATCACTGAGATAAAACAACAAAAAAACTAATTTTTTTTTAATATTTTTTTTTATATATTTTTTTAGTTTTGTTTTTTTTGGAACGTGACGTGCAGAAACTATGGTAGAGCTGACTGACACCCTACTGACGGTGGCTATTTAGACTGCGACCCAGACAAATGTCGCACAGAGATTTTTAGGATCAATCTATATACGTGACAGGTAGCAAATGACTTGGTTGTATTCTGTGACATACAGAAAGTGTCACCTGGACAGAATATACGGATTGGAGCAAGTGTGCTGAACTGTTACACACAGAAAGGTTACACGCAGCTGTGTGAAATGGTTTTGTATCACTGAGCTAAAACAACAAAAAAACTAATTTTTTTTTATATTTTTTTTTTAGTTCAGTTTTTTTTGGAACGTGACGTGCAGAAACAATGGCAGAGCTGACTGACACCCTACTGACGGTGGCTATTTAGACTGCGACCCAGACAAATGTCGCACAGAGATTTTTAGGATCAATCTATATACGTGACAGGTAGCAAATGACTTGGTTGTATTCTGTGACGTACAGAAAGTGTCACCTAGACAGAATATACGGATTGGAGCGAGTGTGCTGAACTGTGACACACAGAAAGGTTACAAGCAGCTGCGTGAAATGGATTTGTATCACTGAGCTAAAACAACAAAAAAACTAATTTTTTTTTATATTTTTTTTTTAGTTTTGTTTTTTTTGGAACGTGACGTGCAGAAACTATGGTAGAGCTGACTGACACCCTACTGACGGTGGCTATTTAGACTGTGACCCAGACAAATGTCGCACAGAGATTTTTAGGATCAATCTATATACGTGACAGGTAGCAAATGACTTGGTTGTATTCTGTGACATACAGAAAGTGTCACCTGGACAGAATATACGGATTGGAGTGAGTGTGCTGAACTGTGACACACAGAAAGGTTACACGCAGCTGTGTGAAATGGATTTGTATCACTGAGCTAAAACAACAAAAAAACTAATTTTTTTAATATTTTTTTTTATATTTTTTTTTTAGTTTTGTTTTTTTTGGAACGTGACGTGCAGAAATTATGGTAGAGCTGACTGACACCCTACTGACGGTGGCTATTTAGACTGCGACCCAAACAAATGTCGCACAGAGATTTTTAGGATCAATCTATATACGTGACAGGTAGCAAATGACTTGGTTGTATTCTGTGACGTACAGAAAGTGTCACCTGGACAGAATATACGGATTGGAGCGAGTGTGCTGAACTGTGACACACAGAAAGGTTACAAGCAGCTGCGTGAAATGGATTTGTATCACTGAGCTAAAACAACAAAAAAACTAATTTTTTTGTATATTTTGTTTTGGATTTTTGTTTTTTTTTGGAACGTGACGTGCAGAAACTATGGTAGAGCTGACTGACACCCTACTGACGGTGGCTATTTAGACTGCGACCCAGACAAATGTCGCACAGAGATTTTTAGGATCAAGCTGTATACTTGACAGGTAGCAAATGACTTGGTTCTATTCTGTGACGTACAGAAAGTGTCACCTGGACAGAAAATAGTGAGTGTACTGAACTGTGACACACAGAATGGTTCCACACTGCTGTGTGCAATGGATTTGTATCACTGAGATATAACATAAAAAAAGGGGGGTTATATATGGCGATAGCTGCACTACTAATGCCAGCCAGCCAGCCAAGCCAGGAGACAAAAAAAAATGTCTTCTAGCCCTTAGAAGGGCTGTTGGGTTCCTTGTGGGTGATTCCTGCCTAATAGAGAACTAAATGCAGGCCCTAACACTCTCCCTGAAAGGCAGCAGCTCTATCCCTAACGACATCCAGACGGCATCTGAGCCGAGCACCGCGGCCAGTCACTAGTATATTCCAGGGTCACCTGATCAGGCCAGCCAACCCCTTCTATCGACATGTAAGGGCCCCACGTTATGCTGGGTGTACCGTAGAGTCTCCTGGCTTGTGATCGGCTGTGTTTATAGGCGCCAAAAAAGCACGATGCGGAAGTTGCCATTTCCTCGAGCATGGCGAGATACTCGTCCGAGCAGCGAGCACTTACGAGTACCCTAATACTCGAACGAGCACCAAGCTCGGGCGAGTATGCTCGCTCATCTCTAGTTGTATGTGGTCCAGGCCAGAAGGAGAAGATGGGAAAAGTGAATAATGACAAACAAAGATGTCAACTGTAAGTCAGCTTTAAAGGGTGTTCCAGGTTTTTGCACATTTTTAAATTTGAGGTCAAGTCTGCTGTACATACATGGGGAGATCTATCAAAACGGGTGTAAAGGAAAACTGGCTTAGTTGTCCATAGCAACCAATCAGATTCCACCTTTAAGTTTCAGAGCTTCTTTGGAAAATGAAACTTTCAATCTGATCAGTTGCTATGGGAAACTAAGCAGTTTTACTTTACGCCAGTTAGATTTTCTTTATGCCAGTTTTGATAAATCTGCCCATTGCAGCTCAAATCCAGCTTCTTGGCAAACTTCACTAGTATTCTGGTCCTCATCTGTTAACCTGATGTATGGGGTCAGATGAACCACTGCAGCCAATGACTGGCCTCAGAGGTGACAGGTCCCCAAGCAGCATGTCATTTCTGGGTCACTCAGCTGGCTAGGCTGCTTTCCAAGTTTATGATATTGGCTAAGCTGAAGTAGGAGATGGTAGAATGACAAGACCATGACCATTCACGTTTGCAAAGTTTTTTTTTTTTTTTAATATTCTTTAGTGTTGATTGAGCACCGCGATGCTCGGGTGCTCTGGCTGAACACTAGGTGGTGCTCGAGTGCTCGGCCGAGCACCCGAGTATAATGGAAGTCAGTGGGAGAACCCTAGCACTAAACCAGGCACCCCCTGCTCTGCAGAGGGGAGGGTGTCTGGTTACATAGTAACATAGTAACATAGTTTATAAGGCCGAAAAAAGACATCTGTCCATCCAGTTCAGCCTGTTTTCCTAAAAGTTGATCCAGAGGAAGGCAAAAAACCCTGTGAGGTAGAAGCCAATTTTCCCCACTTTAGGGGAAAAAATTCCTTCCCGACTCCAATCAGGCAATCAGAATTACTCCCTGGATCAACGACCCATCTCTAGTAACTATAACCTGTAATATTATTACTCTCCAGAAATACATCCAGGCCCCTCTTGAATTCCTTTAGTGAACTTACCATCACCACCTCCTCAGACAGAGAGTTCCATAGTCTCACTGCTCTTACTGTAAAGAATCCTCTTCTATGTTTATGTACAAACCTTCTTTCCTCCAGACGCAGAGGACGTCCCCTCGTCACAGTCACAGTCCTGGGGATAAATAGATCATGGGAGAGATCTCTGTACTGACCTCTGATATATTTATAAATAGTTATTAGATCTCCCCTCAGTTGTCTTTTTTCTAAAGTGAATAAGCCTAATTTTGATAATCTTTCTGGGTTCTGTAGTCCACCCATTCCAGTTATTACTTTAGTTGCCCTCCTCTGAACCCTCTCCAGCTCTGCTATGTCTGCCTTGTTTACAGGAGCCTAGAACTGTACACAGTACTCCATGTGTGGTCTGACTAGTGATTTGTAAAGTGGCAGGACTATGTTCTCATCACGGGCATCTATGCCTCTTTTGATGCAACCCATTATCTTATTGGCCTTGGCAGCAGCTGTCTGACACTGGTTTCTACAGCTTAGTTTGCTGTTCACTAAAATTCCTAGATCCTTTTCCATGTCAGAGTTACCCAATATTTTACCATTTAGTATGTACTGGTGACCTGCATTATTCCTTCCCATATGCATAACCTTACATTTGTCAGTGTTAAACCTCATCTGACACTTCTCTGCCCAAGCCTCCAGTCTATCCAGATCCATCTGTAGCAGTGCACTGTCCTCTTCTGTGTTAATTACTTTACACAGCTTAGTGTCATCTGCAAAAATTGATATTTTACTGTGCAAGCCTTCTACAAGATCATTAATAAATATATTGAAGAGAATAGGGCCCAATACTGACCCCTATGGTACCCCACTAGTGACAGTGACCCAATCTGAATATGTGCCATTAATAACCACCCTCTGTTTTCTATCACTGAGCCAGTTACTTACCCACATACAGACATTTTCTCCCAGGCCAAGCATTCTCATGGTTCATAGGAAAAGGTGAGAAAATGGTGGAAACACCACTAAAATGCTTTGGGAACAGCATGGGGAGGATGTCTGGATGCATCGTGGACTCCAAAGTTGCTGCTGTTAACGATGTTGTCCAAGTATTACGCCACTTTTAAGGAATGACAAGAATACCCGCAAAACCAAAAATATCATCGATTTTGGAGGCAATATTGTTAGGAAACATATATTTACTTGTACGTAAAGTGCAAGTGCGGCCAAAAATTACAAGGAACAGGCACTCCGATACAACTAGTATATCACATAAAGGAGGACCTCATTCATATTGTGGTACAATTGTTCATGTCGTGGGACTCCAACACTCATAAAGCCTATGCACAAAGGGAAAGGGCTGACAAAAATTAAAAGGAACAGGCACTCCAATACACATAAAAGAGGGCATCAGACACACCCTTGAAAAATTATGATTGATGGCTTGCTGCTGACACTCAAAAACAATAGGGGTGACGTGCTGCTGAGCTGACCATCTAAAAAATTATGGGTGACATGTTGCTGCTGAGCTGACCATCTAAAACATTATGGTTCAGGGCCTGCTGGTGAGCTGACAGTCAAAAACATTATGGTTCAGGGCCTGCTGGTGAGCTGACAGTCTAAAACATTATGGTTCCAGGCCTGCTGGTGAGCTGACCGTCTAAAACATTATGGTTGAGGGCCTGCTGGTGAGCTGACCGTCTAAAACATTATGGTTCCGGGCCTGCTGATGAGCTGACAGTCTAAAACATTATGGTTGAGGGCCTGCTGGTGAGCTGACCGTCTAAAACATTATGGTTGAGGGCCTGCTGGTGAGCTGGCCATCTAAAACACCATGGTTGAGGGCCTGCTGGTGAGCTGACCATCTAAAACATCATGGTTGAGGGCCTGCTGGTGAGCTGACCGTCTAAAACATTATGGTTCAGGGCCCGCTGATGAGCTGACCGTCTAAAACATTATGGTTCAGGGCCTGCTGGTGAGCTGACTGTCTAAAATATCATGGTTGAGGGCCTGCTGGTGAGCTGACCGTCTAAAACATTATCGTTACGGGCCTGCTAGAGAACTTCGAGGGCAGCCTAATAAGCAGTTTCATATGATGGAGGATGAGGAGGAAGAGGACAAGAAGAGGAAGGGGTACATGGGAATACAGTGTTTTCAATACACCTTAAAAGCCACATTTAAAGTTCCTTCATGTTAAGCCGCTTTCCTCTGGTGAGGTAGAGAAGTCAGGGCAATCCAGGCCTTGTTCATTTTGATAAGCGTCAACCTGTCAGCATTTTCAGTTGACAGGAGGATGCGTTTATCAGTTATTATGCCCCCAGCGGCACTAAATACCTGCTCAGACAAAACGCTGGCGGCAGGGCAGGCCAGCACCTCCAAGGCGTAGAGCGCCAGTCGTGCCACGTGTCCAGCTTAGACACCCAATAATAATAAGGCACAGAGAGATCGCTGAGGACGTTGACACGGTCAGCTAGGTAGTCCTTCACCATCTTCTAAAACTTCTCCCTCCTTGTGACACTAGGTCGCTCATCAGGGTGAGGGTGCTAGTGGGGTGTCATGAAACTGTCCCAGGCGGCCTTGGAGAGTGTCGCCCTGCCTTTGTTGGAACTGCTGTGTGTTCCCCTCGTCTCCCCTCCTTGGGTGGCCAAGGAACTACGTACTCTGCCGCCAACGTTGTCAGCTGGAAATTTTTGGAACAATTTTTCTACAAGGGCCTTCTGGTATTGCACCATTTTGCTAGTCCTCTCCACCAGACGAATAAGAGATGAGAAGTTCTTTTTGTAGCGGGGGTCGAGAAGGGTGAACAACCAGTAATCGGTGTTGGCTAAAATGCGTATAACGCGAGGGTCACGGGAAGGGCAGCATAGCATGAAGTCAGCCATGTGTGCCAGAGTCCCAACAGACAAGGCTTCGCTCTCCTCACCAGGAGGATGACTCTCAATATCCTCCTCCTTCTCGTCCTCTTCGGCCCATCCACGCCGAAGAGATGGTGTAAACGTGCTATGGCTACCCTGTGTAGCGGTGGCAACCATCTCCTGCTCCTCCTTGTCCTCCTCCTCCTCCAATTCATGCTGAGAAGACGAACCGAGGGTGGTGTGGCTATCACCCTGTGTAGGGTCTTCCCCCATTTCCACCTCTTCCACACGCAAAGCGTCGGCCTTTATTGTGAGCAGTGAGCTTTTTAGTAGACACAGAAGTGGGATGGTTACGCTGATAACTGCATTATCGCCGCTCACCATCTGTGTAGATTAATCAAAGTTGCGTAAAACCTCACAGAGGTCAGACATCAATGCTCACTTGTCGCTTGTGAAGAGCAGAAGCTGACTGGAAAGGCGCTGACGGTGTTGCAGATGGTATTTTACTACTACCCTCTGCTGCTCACAAAGCCTGCCCAACATGTGGAAGGTGGAGTTCCAGGGCGTGCTCAGGTTGCACAGTAGTCGGTGAGCTGGCAAGCGCAAGCGCTGCTGCAGCGTTGCCAGGCCAGCTGAAGCTGTAGGTGACTTTCGGAAACGGGCACACAGGCGGTGCACCTTCACCAGTGGCTGAGGCAAATTGGGGTAGGTTTTCAGAAGCCGCTGAACCACTAAGTTGAAGACATGGGCCATGCATGGTACGTGTGTGAGGTTCCCCAGCTTTAAAGCCACCACCAAGTTGTGGCCGTTATCAGACACAACCATGCCTGGCTGTAGGTTGACTGTCAAGAGCCACAGCTCAGCCTGGTCCCTTATGCCCTGCCACAGCTCTGCGGTGGTGTGCTGTTTGTCACCTAGGCAAATAAGCTTCAGCACGGCCTGTTGCCACTTCCCGACTGTTGTGGTACACTGCTTCCAGCTACTGAGTGAAATCTGACTAGATGCAAAATGGGAATTCTGCAGTGGAAGTGGAGGAAGAGAAGGAGGGGTTGCAGCCACTACTGTAGGTGGTGGCAGAAATCCGGATGGAAGTAGGGCCCGCAATCCTTGGCATGGGTAGCACCTGTGCCATCCCAGGGTACGACTCGCTCCCAGCCTCCACAATGTTCACCCAGTGTACCGTCAGGGAAATGTAGCGTCCCTGGCCAGAAGCGCTTGTCCATGTGTCAGTCGTTAAGTGGACCTTTCCAGTAACTGTGTTGGTCAGGGCATGGGTTATGTTTTGGGACACATGCTGGTGTAAGGCGGGGATGGCACACTGGTAAAAATAGTGGCGGCTGGGGACTGCGTAACAAGGGACAGCCGCCGCCATCAGGCTGCGAAAAGCCTTAGCGTCCACCAGCCTAAACGGCAAAATTTCCAGGGCCAGCAATTTGGAAAGTTGCGTGTTTAGTGCTATGGCCTGTGGGTGGGTGGCAGGGTATTTGTGCTCGCGCTCAAATGCCTGGGGTAAGAACATTTGAACGCTGTGAAACTGGATGTGCTTGCTGATGGTTCTTGCGAAAGTCCAGGTGCAGGGCGGGAGGCATCTGGGTCTGCGTCTTGGACAGCACGTAAAAGAGGGGAAGAGGAGGCAGTGGTGTGACCTGCAGACACAGATCGTGGACCCAGGCATTCGGCCCACCTATTAGGGTGCTTTGCTGCCATGTGGGGGGATCATGCTGGTTGTGGTCAGGTTGCTGGTATTTACGCCCCTGCTCATCTTGGTACGGCACAGGTTGCAAATTACAAAATGTTTATCGTCAGCACTTTCCTCAAAAAAACGCCAGACTGCGGAACACCTAACACTTGACAAGGGAGATTGCCGCAAGGGGCTGCTCTGAGGAACAGTTGTGGGCCTGGTTGACGTGGCCTGCCTTCTCCCTTTTGCTACCCCACTGCCTCTTCCAGCCTGACTTAACTGCGTCTCATCCTCATCCACAACCTCCTGAGACACTAATTGCCCTTGACTTATTGGCAACTGTGTCTCATCATCATCATGCACCTCGTGAGATGCTACTTGCTGTTCCACACCCTCATCTTCTTCAGACTGTAGATGCTCATGAGTTTGGGAATCAGGGCACAATATCTCCTTATGTCCCACTTCAAGCGGCGTTGGCGAGAGGCCCAAATCAAGGAACGGTGATGAAAAAAGCTCCTCGGAATATCCGAGTGTGGGATCACTTGTTTGCCCAGACTCTGCATGGTGGGAGGAAGTAGGATCAGGGTGAGGATTTTGTTTCCCAGACTCTTTGCTACTGAGACTGGACTTTGTGGAAGAGAGGGTGGTGCTTAACCGACTGGAAGCATTATCAGCTGAAATCCAACCGACTACCTGCTCGCACTGGTGCGGCGACAAGAGTTGTGTCCTGTGCCGCTTTGCAAACTGTGACATGAAGCTAGGAGTTTTGGATGACTTTGTTTCTTGGGCTCTGCCAGCAGGCACAGTTTCACCGTGCCCAGAGCCATGACCTCTGTGTTCACCATCAGCAGCGCGCCCACTTCCCCGTCCCACTTCCCCGTGCATTGCGCATATTAAATAGTATGTATGCAACTTTGTCACAAGGACAGTCGTGCAGTTTTTTATTAAGTGTATGATCAGAAAAATTTCACCGAATATCAAATATTTAGAATGTGCAAACGTTATACAGCAGGCGCAGATGAGGTACTGTCGGCTTGATTAGCGGCAGAAAAAATAGCAACGGATGTCAGGTATATAGGATACAGAAAGTATTAGAATGCACCAGCTGCGCAGGTGGTGTTAGCGTCAAGCAAACTTGCGTTCTTTTTGCCCCAAGAGAAAAAATAAATTGCAGCGAGATATAACAATAGACTGTTGTGTCTTTTTAACAGAGCAACTAGCCCTGCCAAGCCAAATCCTATCCCTACACTATCTATGCCTCCTTGCGCAAACATTATACAGTAGGCGCAGATGAGGTACTGTCGGCTTGATTAGCGGCAGAAAAAATAGCAACGGATGTCAGGTATATAGACTACAGAAACATAATAATGCACACGCTGTGCAAGTGGTGTTAGCGTCAGGCAAACTTGCGTTCTTTTTGCCCCAAGAGAAAAAAATAAATTGCAGCCAGATATAACAATAGACTTTTGTGTCTTTTTAACAGAACAACTAGCCCTGCCTAGCCAAATCATATCCCTACACTATCTATGCCTACTTGCGCAAACGTTATACAGCAGACGCAGACGAGGTATTGTCAGCTAGATTAGCAGCAGAAAAATATCAACAGATGTCAGGTATATAGGATACAGAAAGTATTAGAATGCACCAGCTGTGCAGGTGGCGTTAAGGTCAGGCCACCTTGCACAATTTTTACCCCCCCCCCCCAAAAAAAAATATATATTGTAGCCAGATATCGCAATAGCCGTTAAAAGGGCTTTTGGGTCTTTTCAACTGAAAATCTAGCCCTGCCTAGCCAATTTCTCTCCCTACACTATCTGTCCCTCTTTGCAGCAGCTCTCCCTGACTCGGCCTGAGCCGGTCACATGTCACCGGGTGCTATGGCTACAGCATTGCAGTGAATGCCAGTACCTCCCCACACGCTAATTGGCTAATTAGCGTGCGGGGAGGGGACTTGAGCATGGCGCTTGAGCACACGCGGTGTTTGGCCGAACACTGCGTGGTCCTGAGCACTGCAATGCTCGACCGAATAGCATATTCGGCCAAGCATGCTCGCTCATCACTAATATTCATTATTTCATCTAGACATTACTATACATTGTATTTACTTTGGTCAAAAGCAGGTCTCTCTGAATCTCTGAATGGATGTGTGTGTTAGACTTCAACCAAGTTGGATGTTTTCATTCCCTGGCTGGTAGAAATCCCAAAGCACTGTGTTTTAGGGTCCATTCACATGTCCGTGTGTGTTTTGCAGTCCTCAAATTGCGGATCCGTAAAACACGGATACCGGCCATGTGCGTTCCGCATTTTACAGACCGCACATGGCCGACTCTATAATAGAAATGCCTTTTCTTGTCCGTGGATTCAGACAAGAATAGGACATGTTCTATTTTTTTGCGGGGCCACGGAACGGAAGTGCAGCCCCATTGAAAATGAACGGGTCCGCACCCGTTACGCAATTTTGCGGAACGGATGCGGACACATTCTGCAGACGTGTGAAAGGAGCCTTATAGACATTCTACCATTAGTGTTAACAGGGGCAGACACAGACAGCCCCCCCCATATCAGATGCTGATTCAGAACCCCCATATGCCACTTGCACAGGACCCCCCCCTCCCATATCATCAGTTGCTTATTCAGGCCCCCCATATATCACTTGCTCAGGAGAACCCCTCCCTAATATCAGTTGTTAATTATTTATTTATTCAGGGCACCCCCATATGTCACTTGCTCAGGACCCCACACTCCTTAATATCAGTTATTAATTATTTATTTATTCAGGGCCCCCATGTGTCACTTGCTCAGGACCCCCCCGCCCTAATTTCAGGTATTTATTTATTTAGCCCCCCCTCCATATGTCACTTGCTCAGAATCCCCCGGCCCCCTAATGTCTGTTAACTTGTTATTTTTTTTTTAATCCGATTCCAGGCCCCAGTATGTCAGTTGCGTCCCCCCCCCAATTTGCTCATTCAGCCAGGCCTCCCATATCCATGCTTTGTGACAGACTCCCATCAGACCTCAGATCAGACTAAAAATAAATACGTAAAACTTACCTCTCTTGCTCGGCTGCTCTACGTGTCCACCGGGGTGTTCAAGTGAATCCCGGCCTGCCCTGCTGTCTCCAAGCCCGCGCTGCACAGTCACGTGACCTGACTGTGTACAGTGTCAGGTCATAGTGTGCGCTGCACGCAGTCAGGCTACAGGAGACCAGGGAGGAAGTGGAGGCCGGGGTAAGTACAAGAGCTTCTCGTGCTTCTCTCCACCGGCTCTTGCGTACTAGCGAGCGCTTCCAGAAGCGCTCGCTAGTATGAATGGGCGACATGGGCCCCCCCTCACACGCTGGGCCCCTGTGCAGCTGGTTCATGTCCGCCCCTGATTGTTAAGCGAGCTTGTGTTTACAAGTTCAGAGTACAAGGTTCTGGTTATCTAAGAATTCCATTATGGACTCTACTACCACGGACCATAAGCTATGGTACGCCGAACTTGAAAAGTTCACTCAACACTATTTACCATAAATCAAACTTAGTTCTCCACTTATTGGAGTATATGTGCTTATGGCTACTCACTACTAAAGCATATGAACTTTGCAGGCTAGTATGGGTTGCTCCTTCAGGTTTGCTCCTCTGACTATTGCATTGCAGCAAAATTACACCACTTACGAACAAATGACATCACTTTGCTTATGGCAGAGAAGATGTAATAACACTTTGTGACAAAGTCTTAAAATTCACATATTGGTAAGCAATCCATTTTTTTGTGTTACAAAACGTTCTGCTCCTGAACTTCCCAGTTATTTGCTATTGCAGTTACAAGTAACTGTGCTGAATTAATTAACTGATGTTCAAGACACCTATCACATCAATTACAGTAATTGATTCGTCACAGCTCCTCACACTAACAAATTAAGTGAAAGTTCAGAAACTGAGTATGTTGTAATAAGCAGAATTGGTCATCTTGGAGGGTTTATATACTGTACATACGTGCTCAACTGCCACCAGCAATATGTTCTGTTGCGGCAGTTACAGGGAGAGAGCTACAGCAGAAAGGACACATCCCTGAGAAAGAACACAACTCCTGAGCTGCCAGGCTGAAGATAATGTAGCACAGCAATTAGAGCAATGAATGGGGAGATCTGTGGACTCATGTGTGGTACAGGACTGGTTCTATCTTTATTAGAAAGGTATTGTCATTTTGTTCAAGGATAATAAAGTAAAGATTTTAGCTGTTGGTGAGCGCCGCCTTTCATATCTCTGCAACATGGATATCGTGTTGCGCTTCATGGACAGAGCACCACTGCGTATGCTTGTTTCCCCCTATTGGCTGATAGGTGCAGGTCCCACCGCTGGGACCCACACCTATCTCTTAAAAGGAGCCCCAAAAGTGCGCATGCACAGCCGCCCTCCATTCATTTCTATGGTGCCGTTGAAAATAGCCGGTCATGCATGGTGTGCTCCCAGTTACTTCTAAGGGGATAGCGATTGGTGAAGGATGGACCAGAGTCCTCCAGCTACCACTTTGACCCACTCTGTTCTCAATATAAGGCACACCTATCAGACAATCGAGGCATATGTTAGCAATATGCCCCCATTGTCTCAGATGAGACAATCCCTTCAAGTTTGTTGTCCCATATCAACCTGTAACCATCGTCAGTTGCCTCTTGAAAGAGCAAAGTGGGTGTGAAGCTTCTTGCCCCATGTGTGATTAGCAAAGCGGTTCCAGTTACATTTGTGTCTACCTGCTTCCTTCTGCCATCTCCAGGCATACCACACAAGGGCTAAAAATCCTGGTAAGGTCAGACTGAAGTCACTGAATTTGATCATTGTTTCAAGAAGTTACATTAGATGATTTTTAAAAGGAAGTTAGTTAGGTTGAGCACTGGTGTGGGTTTTTTACAGACAGTTCAAGTTAAAAACATTTCTTTATGGGTCCTCCTTTGAGCACAACTTTCCCTTAAACCGCTGCAATAAAATAAGAACCAAATAATTCTCTAGTATACTGCTAAAAATTGTAGCTATTTCTTTAGTGATATCCATTCTTGGGGCTGGTTCCAGGTCTACGTGGACCTGTGTGTAAATTCTGCCTACTGTTTGGCAAGTTTGATGCACCTATGTTTACTCAGCGCACTATTGTGACCCCAAGTCTAGGGGGTTATTGCATCTGCCTTGGCTTCCTGGAGATGACAATGGCCCTGGTCATTCTAGTGCTAATGTTTGTGAAGATTACATAGCTATATGCAGGTTTGTACACAAGCCGGGGGTATAGTTTCCTTGATTAAAACTTTCTCCTTTTACCCTCACTCCTCCTGGCTCACCTCCCATCTTATTGGGAAGTTAGGCTACCCTAACATCTGCAGATAGCAGTGTACACATCACTGTTTTTCTGTATTGGTCAAAATTATTGATACTTCAGTATATAAGTCCATGACAGAAGTGTGGCTATACGGGGTACAGAGGTAACAGTTGCTACCGGGCCCAGGAGACTGAGGGGGCCTAAAGACCATTGTGCTACATAAGAAGACACCAGTATTATAGAAAGTGCATGCTGGCCAAGTTACACCTCTGGCTGGAGGGTAGGGGGTAGGTCAAGAATTTGTCATGGAGGGTGTGGGGGGGTGCATTTAAATTTTGCCTCAGGCAGCATGAAGGCTATGTGCTTTCCTGCTCCTGGCCACAAAGCATTGAGGGAACTCCAGGGCCCATGAGCTATTAGCTACGCCCCTGGTCCATGGGTGCCATCAGTGTCCATCATAAAACAGGGACAACAGAGCATTATGGCTTCCATTAAAACAGGAGCCACAATGCTTGTTTGAACAGAGTCCTAGGTAGTGTGCAGATAACGCTGTCTGCCATCTGCTGGTGAAAGGTGAACATTATATGGGATGTATTCATCTTTGATCAGAGATGACAGACATCATGACACACAGCAGTAAAGTTGAAGAAAAGATGGAGGAGAAGAGCAAAGCTTTTACAGAACTTCATCTTCTGTACGTCACTTTAGTATATATATATATATATATATATATATATATATATATATACACATTACAACTTGTAATTAAACTGGATTTTACATTAGATTTTATGTAACAGACCTGACAACATAATCTAAACTGTTAAAGTGGAATTAAAAATGTTCAATAAGTAGATAAAGAAAAACTGAAACATTGGGAGTACATATTCCTCCTACAGATGAGTGAATAAATTCTAAGGAATCAGATTATTTATGAATTTCACAAAAAATCGTCTGCCAAATAAATCAGTTTTTTTATTTGGATGAAGTAATAATGGCGTGCAGCACCAATTTACTGTGAAAATTGGCAAGGAAAACAGAAGGGATTAAAACGATGAAGGATCGCATTACACTGAGAGGAATCAGATCTTGCCCTGATTGGTTCAGAGGCTGATCACCCAATCAGGAGTCAGTATGCAGGTAGATCTTTCTGCTCAAAAGGAAGAAATGCAATCTGTTCCCAGCTAGGCTTGTGAAAGGATGTCTTGTGGCAGTGTCTGCCAGAAAACAATTGCTGACACAAGCCAGTAATGTAGTTGTAATAGAGGCACTAGACAGAGGAAACAGGGAGATATAATTCAGTAGATTTCAGGAAAAGCTTGACATAGATAACGAGGCACTGGTCACTGTCCCAGTATTTCATACAGCTTCCTGGCAAGTTCTGCATTACAGAATCCTGCAAGGAACTCAAATTTTTTTGTATGAACAATCAATCAGCTATTTTTTAAAATGTTTATACAGTTCATAGGCTTATTGCCAGCACCCCAATAGCATATATTCTGCTGAAAACATTGAAGAATTACCCATTCAAGAAGAAAATATATTTACCATTTGTAATTGGGCATTTCAGAACATTTCAGAGCATTATATCATGTTATTGAACTCGTATATTACTGCAAGATAAAGGGTAATTACTGCAGAAGCATTTTAGTGCAATAACCCATTATTATACCCGTGTTATTGATCACATTGTATATTAAGATACTATTCAGTGTTCTAGCAAAAGAATTTTACTGGAATAATACAATTATTATACCCGTGTTATTAAACACACTGCATATTACTGCAAAATACCGTTTAGTTAGCAAAAACATTTTACCACAATTATTATACCCGTATTATTGAACGCATTGTATATTACTGCAAGATACTGTTCAGTGTAACAGCAAAGCATTTTACTACAATAACACCATTACACTATCCATATTATTAAAGTGGACCTTTCACTGGTCCGGGCCTTATCATATAACTAGCAGGTTGTGTAGGGCATACTGATGGCATGTTACAGCACTTACCATTTTCTCTATGCACTGCTCGGTTCACCTGCTGTGCCTCCATCTCCTTCTCCCTGGCTTTCAGCTGTCCAATCGCAGTGGAGAGCATCACAGCCAGGGAGAAGGTTAGTCTTTTTTCAGAAAGAGGGCCGTCTCTTCCTCCCTGTACTGATGGTATGAATTTACATACCAGACGGGAAATCAATACGGGGGGCACAGTGGCGGTATGGAGAAGTGCATAGAGAAAATAGTAAGCACTGTAACATGCCGTCAGTATTTTACACAGCCAGCTATTTTTATGATAATGTCCGAACCGGTGAAAGGTCCTTTTTTAACAAATTGTATATGATAATGGGTATTTATGGCAAATGCATTTTACTGCAATAACGTACAAAATCTGCTGGATTAAAATAAGCTGTAAGCGTTCAAACATAAACAGGTATAAACAGGTACCAGGCCTCTACTGCGTCACATGAAGTGGCATCACCTATGGGAAAATAGAACTGGCCAGCATTCTAAGTCAGAACAAGTCTACTCCTTCTCCTGGTCTTCTTTGTTGTTACAGGCAATTGTGGTAAATGTGGCGCAGTCACCAAAATGTAATACTATTCTTTGGTATCATTGCTGCACTTCTGGCCAGCTGTCCATAAAAATTGTCTCTTTTTTTAAAAAAATGATGTGCAGTTCCGCACACGAGGTTGCATCACCAGATCCAGTTGGAAAATAAAACTGGCCAGCAGTCGGAACAAGTCTGGTCTTTGTGGCAGTCAGGCTGAATCCACAACCAGTACATTATCCTTGTTATCATCCTTTTCAGTTACTTCCCCAAAATTGAATTCTTCTCTAAAATTGAATTCTTCTTTATGCCATCATCTGCAGTTTTGGCATATCCCATCCATGGGACTTTTGGCCAGGTGTCCATAGTGGAGCAGTTCTGCATTCTCCCCAATATATACTTTTTCTCTAAAATTGAATTCTTCTTTATGCCATCATCTGCAGTTTTTGGCTTATCTCATCCATTGGACTTTTGGCCAGGTGTCTGTAGTGGCACAGTTCTGTTCCTTCCCCCAAATTTCATTCTTCACCAAAATGAATTTCTCCTGTAAGATGTTCATACTTCTGCCCAGCAGGACCATGGTCTAAATGACTGTGGCCCTGCACATACTGTGTTTCCTGGCATCATGGCCAGGGCCATTTTAAGACATTGGTGGGCCCAGTGCAAAGATCAAGAGTGGGCCCCCCCCCTTTCGGGTAAACTTTACAGATTGCAAAATGGCTAACTTTTTTTTCTTAACAAGTCGCATCATTGTGTTTATTATCTCTGTACAGTGACATCGCTGTGTGTATTATCCCTGTACGGTGACATCACTGTGTTTATTATCTCTGTACAGTTACATCGCTGTGTGTATTATCCCTGTACGGTGACATCGCTGTGTGTATTATCTCTGTACAGTTACATCGCTGTGTGTATTATCCCTGTACGGTGACATCACTGTGTTTATTATCCCTGTACTGTGACATCACTGTGTTTATTATCCCTGTACTGTGACATCACTGTGTTTATTATCTCTGTACAGTGACATCGCTGTGTGTATTATCCCTGTACTGTGACATCACTGTGTTTATTATCCCTGTACAGTGACATCGCTGTGTGTATTATCCCTGTACGGTGACATAACTGTGTTTATTATCTCTGTACAGTGACATCGCTGTGTGTATTATCCCTGTACGGTGACATCACTGTGTTTATTATCTCTGTACAGTGACATCGCTGTGTGTATTATCCCACTGCAGGAAGAGGTAAGTGGTCTGTGTTTGTGTGTTTGTTTTCTATTTTTCAGGGTCGTGAATGCAGAGGACTACGTCGGATTCGGTGGACTACGTCGGACCAGCTTTTTTTTTTTTTCATAAAATGGTCAAACAGGGGTCTGGGGGAGTGTTTATTTCAATAAAATGTTTTATACTTGTGTGTATTTTTTTTTACAATACTACAGTTTTAGTAATTATGGCTATCTACAGACGGCCCTGATTACTAATACTGGGCTTAGTGCTTGCCGGTATGGCAGGCCAGCACTAACCCCAACATCTATTACCTCGGCACCCACCGCCACCAGGGGTGCCGAGAAGAGCCAGACCTTCTAAATTGAGGGTCTGGCTCTGGGGCGGCTGCAGGCTGGTACCATTAGGCTGGGAAGGGCCAATAACCGTGTCCCTTCCCACCCTGGTAGTGCCAGGCTGCCGCTGCCGGTTGTATCTGGCTGGAAAAGGAAAAAAGGGGGGGACCCCACGCCATTTTTTTACAAAAATAATTAAATAATTTTAAAAAAAATGGCGTGGGGTCCCCACCTTTTTTCCTTTTTCAGCCAGATACAACCAGCAGCGGCAGCCTGGCACTACCAGGGTGGGAAGGGACACGGTTATTGGCCCTTCCCAGCCTAATGGTACCAGCCTGCAGCCGCCCCAGAGCCAGACCCTCAATTTTGAAGGTCCGGTCCTGCTGGTACCCGGCTCTTCCCGGCACCCCTGGTGGCGGTGGGTGCCGAGGTAATAATGTTGGGGTTAGTGCTGGCCTGCCATACCGGCAAGCACTAAGCCCAGTATTAGTAATCAGGGCAGTCTGTAGATAGCCGTAATTACTAAACCTGTAGTATTGGAAAAAAAAAAATACACACAAGTATAAAACATTTTATTGAAATAAACACTCCCCCAGACCCCTGTTTGACCATTTTATGAAAAAAAAAAAAGCTGGTCCGACGTAGTCCACCGAATCCGACGTAGTCCTCTGCATTCACGACCCTGAAAAATAGAAAACAAACACACAAACACAGACCACTTACCTCTTCCTGCACTGGGATAATACACACAGCGATGTCACTGTACAGGGATAATAAACACAGTGATGTCACTGTACAGGGATAATAAACACAGTGATGTCACCGTACAGGGATAATAAACACAGTGATGTCACCGTACAGGGATAATAAACACAGTGATGTCACCGTACAGAGATAATACACACAGCGATGTCACAGTACAGGGATAATAAACACAGTGATGTCACAGTACAGAGATAATAAACACAGCGATGTCAGTGTACAGGGATAATAAACACAGTGATGTCACCGTACAGAGATAATAAACACAGTGATGTCACCGTACAGAGATAATAAACACAGTGATGTCACAGTACAGAGATAATAAACACCAGTGATGTCACTGTACAGGGATAATAAACACAGTGATGTCACCGTACAGAGATAATAAACACAGTGATGTCACAGTACAGGGATCGGCGTCTCGTGGCCCAATCAGACCTCAGATCAGCGTCTCGTGCCCCCATCAGACCTCAGGTCGGCGTATCGTGCCCCCATCAGACCTCGGGTCAGCGTCTTGAGCCCCCATCAGACCTCAAATAGCGTCTTGTGCCCCCATCAGACCTCAGGTCAGCTTAATGTGCCCCCATCAGACCTCAGATCGGCTTAATGTGCCCCATCAGACCTCAGGTCAGCTTAATGTGCCCCATCAGACCTCAGGTCAGCTTATTGTGCCCCCATCAGACCTCAGATCGGCTTAATGTGCTCCATCAGACCTCAGGTCAGCTTAATGTGCCCCATCAGACCTCAGGTCAGCTTAATGTGCCCCCATCAGACCTCAGATCGGCTTAATGTGCCCCATCAGACCTCAGGTCAGCTTAATGTGCCCCATCAGACCTCAGGTCAGCTTAATGTGCCCCATCAGACCTCAGGTCAGCTCTTGTGCCCCCATCAGACATCAGATCAGGGTCTTGTGCCCCATCAGACCTCAGGTCAGCTTAATGTGCCCCATCAGACCTCAGGTCTGCTCTTGTGCCCCCATCAGACATCAGATCAGGGTCTTGTGCCCCATCAGACCTCAGGTCAGCTTAATGTGCCCCATCAGACCTCAGGTCAGCTTAATGTGCCCCATCAGACCTCAGGTCAGCTCTTGTGCCCCCATCCATCAGACCTCAGGTCAGCCATTTCTGCCCCCATCAGACCTCAGGTGAGCCAAACCACACCCCCCCCCCCCGGGGGCCCCAGCCACAAAAATACTTACAAAAAGCTGCTCCGGTCTTCTTCTCCTTCTCCTGCGCGCGCCTTCTTCTCCTGCAGTGTGTGATCCCGCGAGACCTGTGACCCAGCGCTGGATCTCGCGGGATCACACAGCCAGCCCAGGAGGAAGCGCGCAGCCAGGAGTCAGAGACCGACGCCAGCGGCAGGGTAAGAATCATTAACCCCCCCCCAGTGTCCTAGAGTCCGGGCCCCATAGGGCAGTACCAGTTGTACTGCCCTATCAGCGGCCCATACCGGCCGGTTGTAAGGGGGGCCCTCCCCCACGTGACCTATTGGTGGGCCCGATGCAGATGCACCATATGCCCTATGAATAAAGCGGCCCTGATCATGGCCATAGGCTTATGAAAGAGTGGCTAGAAAAACAACTATTGCTTACAGGGTTGTCCAGCCTAAGAGCCAACAACCTGTCTCCCATTAAAAAACCTACACATTCACCTGTAAGTGGTCTGTAGATGTGGGGTCATTGTAATGGCTACACATATAGACATTGATTTTACTGTATTTATCCAAATATTCATTTTTTACTAAACCTTTGAATGAACAACTTTAGTCCATTTAGTTTTCAAGGACCATTGGTGGTAAACCTCCTTTTTAGCCCAGCAGTCCACATGGAAACCAAACAACCCTTTTTAGCCCAACAGTGCAAATACTGACTGTATTTTAGAGACGTAAAATGGACACAGAAGTGTGAATGAGGCCTATCCAGAATCTAACCCCAGCTGTATGTACACGTTTTTTTGGAAAGTGGCTAAAATGGCCAAACATAATTGTATCGGCCTAACGGTGGCATTGTAATGAGCTGTACACAGACTCCTCCATTCTGATAGAAGGTAGCACATTAAAGACGACATACAGATTATACTCAAAGGGTAATCTCACATTCTCTACAATACATACAGCAGTGTTGCTCATCATGATGTGCTACAGAAGATGTGAAGCTATTGGGGTCTGCTATATTTCAAATGTAAGAAACTCTAGCAATTCCAAGTACATTCATTGTGTTATTTTCAAACATATCAGGAAGAGTATGATTATTTTAAGTATTATCTTACACCTTTAATGTTGCCATGGTAACAAAATGCTCTGGAATGATATTTTCAATTCATCTCTAATGCCTTTGGTGATATGAAAAGAGATTCCTTGTTACAGAAACTTCTCCTAAGGGTATGTTCACACACCAGATTTTGAAAATCCGCATTCAAAAATCAGCACAGACTCTATGCTGATTAATGAAGAGGATTTTTTGACACATTTTTGGGGTGTATATTGTAATTCAAAATTGCATTTTCAGCTCTCGGTTTTGGGCACGGAAACGCAAAAACCTGTGCGGATGCATATGGCACTTTTTTTTTTAGCAGATTCTGCACCAGGATAGGTCATGCTGCCTCTTTTTCTGAATGGTATAAACCATGCTAGAATAAAAGCCAATGCTGCTTTCCTTTGGGAGATTCTCTGGAATCATTTTTTAGTGCAGATTCTGATGCAGAAAACACGTCAATATCAGTACCAAAAAACTCAGTGTGAACAGACCCCTATGGTTTAGTTCCGCTTTAGTAATGTATTTTAAGGATTATTATGATAAAACGATTCACCTTTGAAGTAATTGATTATCCATACGACCCTTGAAAGCTAACACCAGACCAGTTACAGGATAGGAATAGGTTAACAGAAGAGAATAGCTGGTCTTCATTGATTTAATAAAAATCAGAAATACTGTAGGAAAAAGGTAGGTTGAAAAGACAAGGAAGATGTGAAGCAACACTGAAATATACGGTTCTATGTGATTAGAGTCTGCCCTGCTGTGTGGTCTGCAGGTTATTTGTGATATTGGCAGGCAGGGTTTTTTAAGTGATGAACCTCCTCTAGATGCCAGCTCGTTGAAGTTAAGCTATCACTTACAAACTAAAGAACCATAACTGAAAAAAATTCGCTCCAGTTTAAATTTTTGATCACATGAATGACTTTCTTCATTATTATACAATGCTTCTGCTGTGTTGATTTGCCTGTTTCTATGTGCCTTAGCAAGGCAACTATAAGAAATGTTTGCTCTTTACAACCACTTCCACCCTAGAAAAATCACACCTTTCTTTTCATGGGACAACAATAGATCTGACACTTTGATACAATGTAAAGTAGTCTGTCACGGGAGGTCGGCGTCGCTCTCCCTCTGCATGGCGTCGCCGGCCCTCTCCGCCCCCCTAGAGGCGAGCAGTAGGGAATTGAAGTGCTGGTCTGGTCAGCCAGCACTTCATCAGTTACTTCTCTGTTTGGGTTTAGCCATGTGGTGCTGATCACACCACATGGCTATTTTGCATATTGTTTTGACAGCCTTCACCGCCTCAGGTCATGTGATGCTGGCCACATCACATGATCCTAGGCGGGCTATTTAAAGATGGCAACTGCCTTACTCATTGCCTGTGATTAGTTCTCCCTTTGATCAGTGCTTGCATGACCTTTGTTCTATTGGATTTGTGATATTTTGGACTTGAACTCGGATTTGGACTTTTGACTACTCTTCTGTTGACCCCTGGTATTTGATCTCCTGTTGTGACCCGGCTTGTTTACCATTCTATATTGTGTTTGTTCTGTCCGTGTTTGTCTCTCCCTGTGTTTCCCTTCCCTGCCCTGTGCACTTGCGCAGAATAGGGACCGCCGCCAAGTTACGTTGTAGCCGACAAGGGGTTCTACTGTAAGTAGGAAAGGAAAGAGGTGGGGTTCAGGACAGGGGTCACTATCCCTTGTGTCCCCTGTCGTGACATAGTCAGTGTACAGCTTGTATAACAGTGTAAATTTGGTGTGCCCTCAAAATACCTCAACACGCAGCCATTAATATCTAAACTGCTGGGAACAAAAGTGAGAACACCTCTAAGTGAAAATGGCCAAATTGTGCACAAAGTGTCAATATTTTTTGTGGCCACCGTTATTTTCCAGCACTACATTAACTCTCTTGGGCATGGAGTTCACTAAAGCTTCACAGGCTGCCACTGGACTCCTCTTCCACTCCTCCATGATGACATCACGGAGCTGGTGGATGTTAGAGACCTTGTGCTCCTCCACCTTCCATTTGAGGATGCCCCACAGATGTTCAATAGGGTTTAGGTCTGGAGACATGCTTGGTCAGTCCAGCACCTTTACCCTCAGTTTCTTTATCAAGGCAGTGGTCATTTTGGAGGTGTGTTTGGAGTCATTACCATGTTGGAATACTGACCTGTGGCCCAGTTTCCAAAAGGAGGGGATTATGCTCTTCTTCAGTATGTCACAGTACATGTTGGCATTCATGGTTTCCTCAATGAACTGTAGTTCCCCACAGCCAGCAGCACTCATGCAGCCCCAAACCATAACACCCCCACCACCATGCTTGACTGTAGGTAAGACACACTTTGTTGCCGCCACACATGCTTGACACCATCTGAACAAAATAAGTTTATCTTGGTCTCATCAGACCACAGAACATGTCCCTAGTCTTTAGTAATCCATGTCCTTAGTCTGCTTGTCTTCAGCAAACTGTTGCGGGCTTTATTGTGCATCATCTTTAGAAGAGGCTTCCTTGTGGGACGACAGTCATGCAGACCAATTTGATGCAGTGTGCGACGTATAGTCTGAGCACTGACAGGCTGACCCCCCCCCCCCCCTTTTACCTCTGCAGCAATGCTGGTAGCACTTATACATCTCTTTTGAAAAGACAACCTCTGCATATGATGCTGATCTTGTGCACTCAACTTCTTTGGTCGACCATGGCGAGGCCTGTTCTGAGTGGAACCTGTCTTGTTAAAACAATGTGTGCTGCAGCTCAGTTTCAGGGTGTTGGAAATCTTCTTATTGGCTAGGCCAGTGGTGTTGAACCTATGGAACTCGTGCCAGAGGGGACACTCAGAGCCCTCTCTGAGGGCACATGGCTCTGTGTGGCCCGTGATTAGGATTGCCACCTGTGCAGTATTACTAATGAGCGCTTCCATTGTGGAACACTCATTAGTACAGCCTTTGCCCCACTCTTCTGCTTGTGCTAAAAATAAATAAATAAAACTCACCTCATCCATTTGATCGCACTGTGGGGAACACTCGCTGCTCACTGAATGCGCAGGGCAGGACCTGCACTCCAGCACTGACTTGAAGGAGCAGGACCTGCGAAACGTCATCACACTGGAGCGTAGTTCTTGTCCTGCACATCCAGTGAGCAGCGAGTGTTCCCCATGGCACAATCAAATGGATGAGGGGAGTTTTATTTATTTATTTTTTTATTTTGCACAAGAAGAGTATGGAAGGGGGCATCAATAATACTGTGGCCTCTTATGGGGGCATTATTAATACTTAAATAATGTTTTTATGCCACTGCATCTTTTTTTGTGATTTTGTGTCATTTTTTAAAGTCTCAGTAGGGGCTAATTCTCTGATCACTCATATAATACAATGATTACATAACATGCAGTCCTCAAGGCTATTGTTAGGCTCTGGGATGCCATAGAAACCCATCAGACCCCCCAAATCATGTTCATTGGGGCATGAGGAGGTGTTAAAGGTAGCCCTTTCCCTTTCGATTCCAACTTATAAGAAATGGTCATGATTCGGATTAGACCAAAATCAGAAATCATAGTTATTAGTGGAGCAGTGAAAGCAGGGTGTCCGCTACATAAAACAGCCAGCACCCACAAGAAAATGCAGCTACTGAGACTTAGAGCCATCACTGCAGCATAATAAAACCCCCGCAATCACCATTAAAGTAGATTCTCAAAAGTTGGTGGCAAACTGTTATTCTCTCATCAATAACAAAGTGACAATTTTATTATCAGTTTCTGAAACGTTTATTTAACCAACCAATGTGACTGCACTTCCTATAGTCATTTTTGTCAAAATAACCACAGCGACAAAACTGAAAAATGCCAATTTATTACAGACTTCAGTCTGAAAATACCAATTTATTACAAACTTCAGTTTAGTTAACTCTTTAGTCCAAACTTTAGTTTTGTAACCTTTTGCAGACTGATGATCATCAACAACTTTTCTTCTGAGAAATCTCCTTTGTTTGTGTCATGAAACATGTTGCAAAATCTGATTTTGACAGATCCCTGTTCTTTACATAAAACTCACATCTGATTGTCACCCCATTGATTGAAAACACCTGACTCTAATTTCACCTTCACATCAGCTAATCCTAAAGGTTCACATACTTTTTCCATTCTCAGACATGTGATAGTGGATAATTTTTCTTAATAAATAAATGACCAAGGATAATATATTTAATTTTAGGACTTGTGTAAAAATCTAATGTAGAAGTATATATTACAAAGATAATGTGGATTCACTGTGCCACTTGAACATATTTGGCTTGGGGCTACTCCTAAGGACATTATCTAAGTGAATCTCCCCCTGGTTATTCACCCTTTATCCTCTGTATTAGACCTACTGATACCTACCTACCTACTCTTGGAGTAGTCTCTGTTCAGGTGACTGATGACCTATATTGGTGTAACTTGTAACTGACCCGATTCAACTGTCTGAAAATCTGAAAAGGACCAATGAAACAGGATGCCAGCTTATATGAGGGTACTTTGATTCCTGAATTTCAGATGTTTTTCAAACAAAGCCAAATCTTGTCTCTAGGAGAACCTTGAGGTGAAGTTCTGCACTAATGGTCAGTAGATCTCTTCAAGCGAACAGATGCCTGTAGCAAGAAAGCTTTAGTCTGTTGCCAGATCTGGGTATAGTTGCTGACCATGGACTTGCCAGACCTCTGGAGGAGACAAGTATTGGAAGAGGAACCTGCACTTGATGACCCCAAAAGGGGTCTTACAGGTAGACTCACTGGGATGGGTGTTATAGGAAACATCTACCCAGGGGATTAAAGTAACCGAGTAAGTGAAGAGAAGTATCACAGATAGTTGACCAGGACTTAATTTAATATCCTCTGCTTGCCCACTGGATTGCGGGTGGTAAACTGACAAGAAGTCCAAGTTGATGTCCAACAGTTTACAGATAGCTCTCCAGAACTTAGAAGTAAATTGCACTCCTCAGTCAGACACAATGTGCAGGGGAAAGCCATGGAAATGAAAAATGTGTTACAAATAAGTTGACCAGTTGATTTGCAGAAGGAAGACCAGACAGTAGAGAGCCATTTTAATCTGTCAACCACCACTCAGTTTATAGTGCACCCGGAGGAGGAAGGTAGATCAGTGATTAAATCTATGGCTAAATGTTGCCACAGGATATCTGGTACTGACAAAGGAAGTGAGAGTCCTGTGTTTTTTTTTTTGTCTTGTTCTGGGCACAAGTGGAAACAGGTGGCTAAATAATCCCAGACATTCAAAGAAATTGTAGGCCACCAGTAGTGTAGGGAAATCAGGCTAGCAGTCTTGTGGAGATCTAGCTGTAGTGTTGAGCCTAAGCCAGAACCCATCTACTCTTGGCTACAGAGACATATCTGTTGTCAAGTTGTATGTTCTTGAGCAGAACTGGAGCAATAGAGACATTGCAGGCAGGATTGATGATATGTTTGGGTTCCTTTACATGGTCAGCGACATCAAATGAACAGGAGAGGGTGTTGGCCTTGATATTCTGTTTAGCTGAGCAAAAATGCATGACAAAATCAAATCAAGCACAAAATAATGAACACTGGGCCTGACAAAGAGTAGGCGTATTCCAGAGCCATGGTCATCTTCTCTAGGTCCATCAGAATGCCATAATCGGAGGTTATATAACCTAGGGAGGGAAGGAAAGTCTTCTCTAAAAGGCAAACTTATACTTACAATCTGTTCTCCCAAAGCTGCTGGAGAACAGTACAGATATGTTTACGATGAGAAGACAGATCTGGAGAAAAGACCAAGATTTCATCCAGGTGCACAACGGCACAGACATTAAGCAAGTCACAAAATATGTTGACAAATTCCTGGAAAACAGTGAGAGCGTTGCACAGAGTAAAAGGCATAATGAGATATTCGTAATGGCTATCATACGTAGGTATTAAAAGCTGTCTACCATTTGTCATCCTCTTGTATACGTATTAGGTTGTTAAGTCCCTCGGAGATCCAACTTCATGACCATTCTGGCATCACAGAATCTGTCAGGAATTAGGGGCAAAGGGTACTTGTTCTTCACTGTGATCTTATTTAGACCATGTTGGTTAATAAATGGCTGAAGAGAACTATCTTTGTTACCGAAAAAGGAATCGGCACCTCGGAAAGGAGGACCTCCAGATAAAATACTCTCTGAAGGTTCTCTTTAATGTATTCAGACACAGTCTGACTCTCAGGCAAAGACAACAGCTATTAATCACCATGTGGAAGTGTCTTCCCAGGCAAAAGATCAAGGGAAAGTCATAGAAACTCATTGCAGGACTTGGAATCTTCTCCATAACACAAAGGCAGAGGCAGATGCAAGCTGGAACCTCCAGGGTGGGGAAGCTGGCTGTGACTGCGGTGTAGATGTTGCGGGTCATGGAGGCATAACTGGAAGCTCTCAGAGAATCCAAATGAGCAGATATAGTGTCTATGTATCTACGTCTGATGATCACCCTGATTAGTTAGCGCCTTAAAAACTTCAGGCAGCCCCAAACTATGTGGGCCAGCAGGATCCATGGTCTGCTTTGTCACTTGAACACATTTTCCTTGGGGCTACTCCTAAGTGTATTATCTAAGTGCCCCCCTGGTATTCACCCTTTAATCCCTGTACAGGGATCTGGACTTCACTGTAGGGGCCACCAGGCCACTACCTCTTGAAGTAGTTTCTGTTAAAATTCGTATATTCGACGAATAGATTCGTTGTATTTGCGTACAAAATATACGTTATTGTGCTATTAGCGAACATTTGCTCACTAATAACGAACGTTCATTTACAAAATGTACGCAACTTCTTAGAAGACGTACGCATGAGCGTACAAATAGCTTACGAATCTCAGCGTACTATTGTCTAAGCGATTACGTAATACGCAGGCACGTACGAGGAGAGGCCGCGGCGTGCACTCCTCAGAGGCAGAGCGAATATTCGAGACATATATATGGTAAAGTGCAAATACATTATTATAGGTATAATATAAAAATTTTAAATATCACCTACCTAGTATGCTCACGGACACGTTTAAGTCTCTTTTCTTCTGACGCTTGTCATAGAACTGGAGCAGAGTCCCAAACTCAGTCGCAATTTGTAATCCACATAGGTAAATTGTAATCCAAATCGGTAAAAAAAAAGCAGCAAAGGTTCCTTAACCCTTTCATGACCGGACCTATAAAAGGCCTGAATGTCCAGGCAACTTTTTGTGATTTGGGCACGTGGTGGTTTAGTGACTATAATTTTTTTTTTATTTGTTTGAATACCAAAATAATTTTTGCAATTTTTTTTCTTGACACTTAGGACTTTTTATTAGAATGTTTCTTTCAAAGATTTTTTATATTTTTTTAGGTTTAATTTGGACGAAAACCGCTAATTCTTATTAAAACAAAAGTATTTTTTTTTAATTATAGATTTTTCTTTTTTAAATATAAAAACTGACACACAAATTAATTATTGTAATGGGTTCCCTATTTCATGACGATCGTTTTGATATATAACATGTATATATTTTATTGAACAGGGCGACTATGGTGACTGTTTCCGTTGGCGACTGCGTTTTTAATTATTTTTTTTTTACACTTTTTATTTGGATTTTTATTATTATTTTTTTACTTATATATTAATTTATTTTTGACAAATAATATGTCCCCCAAGAGGTCATTAAAAGACCTCTGGAGGACATTTACTTTTTTTTTTTAACACTTTTTTTTCCCACTGTTTCCACTGTAACTGGGGCATCCACAGGAGCCCCAGTTACAGGGGAAAACAGCCCCCTATGGGGGCATTGGACACAGGCAGAGCTGATCAGGGTCTCCTTAGACCCTGCAGCACTGCTGTGGCCCCGAGACACCCGGCGGTCACGTGACCGCCGGGACTAACACAGGAAGCGGCTCTGCGCTTCCTTCCTCCTCCAGCAGCTCCTGGCAGCAGGTACGTTCTCCTCCTGCACAGGAGAAGGCAGAAGCGGTAATAAACCGCTCCTGTCTTCTCCTCAGGGTCCCTGCTCTGTCTGTGAGCAGGGACCCGACCTGCTCCTGCTAGATTGCGGGAGCAGGAGCTTTAATTCCAGCACTCATCAGCGCTGGGATTAAAGCGCTGCCTGCACGTGTATATACGTGCTATCTGCACGGGGCATGTGCAGATAGGACGTATATACACAGATGGCTGACGTCAAGGGGTTAAAAAACCCTCTTTCAAGGGGCTCCCCAAATAACCTGAAAAGGGGGAAAAAGGGATGAGGCGCACGAATGCGCAACTTAATTTCCTGAGTTGCCTCGTCATCCTCCCGCACTGGAGAAAGGGGCGGAACTACCAGGGAGGAGTCTGCATCGCTGAATTAAATTTGTAGGCAACAGCGTATAGTGAAGTTCAACATGGCTACTGGCATTACAGTGAATTCCAGTACCTCGCCGCACGCTAATTGGCTAATTAGCGTGCGGGGAGGGGACTCGAGCATGGCGCTGGAGCACACGTGGTGTTCGGACAAACACCGCGTGGTCCCGAGCGCCGCCATGATCGGCTGAATATTGTAGTCGGTCGAGCATGCTCGCTCAACACTAACTATATGATCTCTGCTTTTCATTTTTTACATTATTCATGGGATAACCCCTTTAAAAAAGTGGGTCTGGCACTACACTATGCTGCCCTCAGTATAGCAGAATTGTACAATTGACAGATTCACCACTTTTCCTCTATGAATCTTCCCTGTGAAGAAAAAAGTAAAATGCAAGGACATAAGATGTACACTTTGGGAACTAATATGGCAAATACAGTTAATGTCAACAACCTGTACAGAGAAAATACATGATAACACGTAACTTGTAACACACCATAAAGTCATATGATGTCATTTATCAAAGGTTTTACGTCACAATGGTGGTGTAAAAAAAGTAGCAAATTATGACACATGCCATATTTGCACCATAATTTGCTGCTTTTAGAGGTTCTCGTAAAGTGGCAAGAAAAGGGGTGGGGCCTAGCGTGATAAGAGGGTCCTGCCAGCTGGATTTACCCCTGTGGAGAATCGCTCTGGTAGGCAGGGTAAGCGGACGCAGAACAGAGGCACAAAAACAGTTCTTAATCCAACTGCAGTGTTTTATTCACACACGCAGGTATCACAGTACATCAAAAACAACTTCACCTTAGTTGAAAGTCCTGGTGCTAATTCACACCATGCTGCAGGTTCTGCATAAAGAGTCCATTTATAGGAACAAAATCCCCCTGTCCTCCCAGACAGGTATTCAGCCTTCATCCAGGCCCCAGCCTTCTCCCTACTGCAGTTTGGCTGGCTTTTTTAAAGTAGTTTGGTGTCAGCAAAACCTGGACCAGCACTTACAATCCAGTCCGATGCTTGACTTCACCTGGCTGTTAATCAGCCCAGCAGCACATGCTGGGAGGAAAATACCTTCCCTCAAGCAACAGACCTTTCACTGTGTCACACCCCCTAGTTAGCGGTTCAGGTGCATGGAGTAAACTTATTTATTAAGAGGCATCTACCTCTTGATCAATTAGGTGCATCTCACTCTAGTGCAGTGGGATCAAGACTGGTATATGTGAATGCCAGTCCTGATAAATGTCCCTCATAGTGCCCAATAACAGTTCTGATAGGGTGGGTTCTGTTCATTCCCCTTCCCCACCTAGGGTAACTATACACTGCACACATTAAATTCCTGGCTGTGATACCGTCTTAGTAGCACCAGTAAAGTCCTAAAAGTAGATAAAGATATCCAAATCAAGCAAGTGAATAAAAAATAGCACCAGCATAAACAATCTTTATAGCAGTTTTGGAACTCCTCATTTCATAACCGTCAACAGAATATTTTATTATGGATCTGGAGAGGGCAAATCATTATTAAAAATTTCAATAATGATTTGCCCTTTCCAGATCCATAATAAAATATTCTGTTGATGGTTATGAAATGAGGAGTTCCAAAACTGCTATAAAGATTGTTTATGCTGGTGCTACTTTTTATTCATGAACATTTGCATATGAAGCAGCCATTTTTTGAGGGGAACTCACTGAAAACACCCTTTAAACTAGTGTTGTACTGACATTATTCTCCTCAAAGGAGCTGATTAGGAGAACCAGTATGAAGAGTTGATGATGAACTTATGTGACATCTTCCAATTCCTTTGAGATCCATCTTGACTGCAAAGTCATTTTATTATTTTCCATTATAACATGGTTATAGGCAATATACAAAAGAAAATGGCCATTTAGGGTGAGTGTGGTGACGTCATCGCAGGTCCTTTTGCAGGTCCTGCTGAAAGAAGATAGAAGACACTGCGGCAGTGCGATCAAGTGAATGAGGTGAGTTGTTTTTGCTTTTTTTAACCTCTAAATTGCTATATTCTTTTGCATTCTTTCTTAAGAATGCTATTATTTTCCGTTATAACCATGTTATAATGGAAAATAATAAAGTGAAGTTCAGGTCCCCATTGACTTTAATGGGGTCTGGGTTCAGGGTCAAGTTCAGGTCTAGTTCGGGTCCCGAACCTGAACTATGAGCTGAAGTTCGGCCGAACCCGAACTTCCATGGGTTTGCTCATCCTTAATCTTGACCCATGAGCAGTTTTAGAGTTCCTGGAGTGAGGGCCCTCATATATGCCCCAGATCAGATCCTGGATAAGCTGTTTAGAGGGTGGATTTATATCCCAGATTGTTTAGCTACAACAGGGGTCAGCAGCCTTTGGCACTCCAGCTGTTTTGAAACTACAATTCCCAACATGCTCCATTCATTTCTATAAGAGTTCTGAGAAAAGCAGAGCAAGTATGCATGCTGGGAGTTGTAGTTTCACAACACCTGGAATGCCGAAGGTTGCTGACCCCTGAGCTAGAACATTGCCTGATGCCTTCATTTACAAAGGTTGCTTGATGATAGGTTACTTATGGATCAACTCTTTATTGAGGGGAGGGGGGTTTGACAAAATAATATGTCAACCAGCACAGTGTAATTATAATGTCTAATAAAGATAATACAGACATAGGTTCTTTACTTTTATACTGCAGCATGGACTGTCCTCCAGCAGGTCTACCAGGCTGGGGATTGTCACTGGTGTATGCTGCTACTGCAGTGTATGGAATACAAAATCCATTACAGACTATTGTTTTGGGATGCTGCAGTTATTAGTGCCTCCCATGTCAGCATCTCCCCAGCCTTTCTATTTATGCATGGACTTCCTTTGCTCAGGTGATGCCACTGTAAGTGCCCACCTTGCCAGTTGTGTCTGAAGGTGTGAAATGCAGTAACCATGCAGTTTTATAGAATTGCATTTTCCAACCATTCTGCAGAAAAGAAAAGAAAGGAAAGCATATGTGTCTCCTTTCCTGAGATGCTGGCAATAAAAATGTACAATTAGCCCAATCAGACTGCAGATCCTAGATGTCACTGGTGAGTAAGGAGGAGGAGGACTCTAGCACAAGCCAGCAGCTGGAAGTTCTGAGCATTGCCAGTGTCTCTGTGCAGCAGAACACATCCATCCATGTAGCCTGCACTCACCCTGCAAACTTTCCCATCCGTGCATGGAAGCCTAGGGGATGTACTGAGGTGTCTCTGTGAGCAGGACGTGTCCACCTGGCACCGGATCCCCGATCGCTGTGTGATCACATTACACGATCGGTGTATATTTGGGAAGCTGGTGCTTATTGGCTGGATCTATCCCCCCCGAGAGCAGAGAGGAGGCAGCGGGAGCTGGAGCTGGAAGCAGCCGCCGCACATGCTCTGAGATCGGATCCAGCCTCCATAGAGGACGGGGACCCTGAGGGATCCACTGTTTGTGCGGTACCGCCAGGCTGCTGCATAGGATCTACCTGCCCGCTTTCTTGGAATATTAGTGGATTGTGATGTTGGGGAAGGGACCATCTGCAGTGTCAATGCGGCTGCACTGAGAGCACATCTCCCAGGTAAGTCCCGGGGAGAGAAAGGTGTGTATATTTAGCCACACGGCATGACAGGGGGCAGAGGCACCTGCACGTTACCCTGGCGACTCCCGTGCACCTGGAGGATTGCAGTATTACCCGAGCAAATGGGCATCCTACTAACGTGCCACCTACCTGCCTACCTACTGTCCCTAATGTCCTTCACATCCTATGCCCGCACCCCACTGCAGGGTCTGCAGCCTGCAATCAGTGCCCAGCCATTACATGGCAAGGAGAACATATCACTGCATTGTAAAGGGACATTAATATGGCCATACCCATCCTGGGGGAACAGTATGTGCCCACTGTGGGGCCACTCTGCAGTACCACTGTCAACTTACCTCCAGTAGTTCTGTATGTTATAGTAGTCCCCTGAAGTATACATACATATAATGTATAGGAGGTAGCACTTCTGCTTGGAGCTAAGAGATCTGCCTCTCGCTAGCACCACACTGTACCTAATGATATACTATACCCATATAGACCCTTTATATAATACATTCATATAGTATAATGTATAGGATGGAGCACTTCTACTTGGAACTAGGAGATCTGCCTCTCACAGGCACCATACTGTACCTAATGATATACTATACCTATATAGACCCTTTATATAATACATACATATAATGTATAGGAGGTAGCACTTCTACTTGGAGCTAGGAGATCTGCCTCTCACAGGCACCATACTGTACCTAATGATATACTATACCTATATAGACCCATTATATTATACATACATACACACAATGTATAGAATGGAGCACTTCTACTTGGAGCTAGGAGATCTGCCTCTCTGGAACACCACACTGTACATAATGATACTCTATACCTATATAGACCCTTTATATTACACATACATATAGTATAATGTATAGGATGGAGCACTTCTACTTGGAGCTAGGAGATCTGCCTCTCACTGGTACCACACTGTATGTAATGATATACTATACCTATATAGACCCTTTATATTACACATACATACAATGTATAGGAGGTAACACTTCTACTTGGACCTAGGAGTCTCTGACTAGCACCATGCTGTACCTAACGATATACTATACCTACATAGATCATTTATATAATACATACACTGCATAGGACCAGTGGGTAACTTTGACTTGCAGCTTGAGTTGAATGTCTATCTGGGGCAGGATACAGAACTACATGTAAATGCACTTTTTCTAGTATTATTTGGACATGTGTGCAGTACAGGACAGACCCCTTGCCCCTGACATCTAACATGACCATTTCATCAGAGAGAGAAGTTTCATATTCTAAACCTTCAGCACTAGGAGAATCACATGCTAGAGAATACAAAGACTGGGACTGTACAGTAGATGTACAAAGCCTCTCCACACACAGCTACAGCACTGTATATCTGCAGGACCCCACTAATAGCCAGTAGTACTGGATATAGTCAGGGGTATGTGCAGTTACTGTATTAGTCTATCTATCTATCTATCTATCTATCTATCTATCTATCTATCTATCTATCATCTATGTTCTATCTATCTATCTATCTATCTATCTATCTATCTATCCAACTATGTTCTATCTATCTATATAAAATCTTCCCCATAATACTAAATGAATGCTGTGTACATAAGCCTGTGGTACAGATCTCCTCCAGAGACATGTCTTGTGCACACAGATTGGGCTATGCACGCTAGTACAGGAGGCAGATCTTCTGCTCATTCCCCGGTCACAGAGAAGTGGGTGCCTATGTGCAGGCACTGTGGCCCCTGTTACTGCAGCATGCCTCCCAGGTATGGGCTGGCACAGTGCATCCCTTCTCAAACCTCCCACCGATCTGTGACCACTAGGAAAACAGCCCTTTACAGAAGGAAGGTGTCCTGGAGTGTGAGGAATGATGCATGGCCTAGCCGTATATTTATTGCACTGTACAATCTGCTTTATGCTGATGCTGCCATAGATTACATCTGTGAAAGGCAATTATGATTTAAGGAGCCATGTGTACAGAGCAGCCACTTCCATTCCCATTAGCCATCACTGCTCCCTGTGCTCAGTGCAGACAGGATGGATTCTCCAGAAATGCTCCTTATCTGTGCAATGCTACACTGACCCTTGGTTTCAGGGCCTCACTGCCAGTAGAAGCAGGTGACACCTGTATTTTTGTGGGATGTTGGCATCTTCCACCTCTCCCTCTGTAAGGCAATCTTTAGCTCTTCCACTCAGCTGATGTTTTATAGATAAGCCTGGTTGCTGTGCTGTGAGCCTCTACAGATCAGTTCAGTTTACACTTCAGGTTTTATGCCTGTGCTAGGGACTCTCCGAGCCGTCACCTCTTAGCATCAAAGTTCAACCTGAAATGAATTATTTGAGGGACGTCATGTAAATGTTTAAGCGGTACAGATGTGCCTATTTGTCAGTAAGAGGTTCGCTAATAGATGGCTATTGCTATTCATTGCATTTGTGCTCTCGGACATGCATCAGCAAACCTCCCAGCCGCACCATTTACAGCACACAAGATTAGTGTGCTTTCCTGGAAGAGATAGCCAGCCGATGCCGAGTTGTATTTGTTCCATGTGCCGTATTGTCACAGTGCCACATATGTACCATAGCGTAATCCAAAACTGCATTGCTGATGTAATAATGCCATGTGCTTCTTTGATGGTCTACACGATGGTGCATGGAATGGCAGAGCCCGGAACATAGCGCAGGTTAGAAGTTTTGTCTAAGGATACCTTGTGGTCTACCAGTAGCCGCAGTTTAGCAGAGGCAGCGTCTCTCCAGCATGCTGTTAAGGAAAATATTCACTATGACTGCAGTAAAATACTCTGATATATGACCGTCTATGATAAACAAAGACATCGCCATTACCGCCGGCCACAAACATTGCATGTGCATGAACTTGACGTGTGGCTTTTATTAGGAATTTCCACTAAGACCTGAATAATTGTCAATTATTTACTAATTAATGGAAGAATTCAGTTTTAGTACCTTGATTAGATTTTACAAGCACTGCTGCAGAAGATAATGGTAGGGGGGCAGTACAAATGTACCATGTACCCTGACTCTCTCAGCATTTCATTTGTATACTGATGGCAATAACGGTTGGCATGAAACTAATACCAGTAGATTTAACATGTTGAGGAACATTCAAGAACCGTCATGAGTTCTTTTGGAATAGTTGTGAAAGAGTGTGATGTAGGCAATGGCAGTTGCTGACGTGTTAAAATAGGATTCATCATGAATAGAATTAATATTATCCTCATTATTATTGGAGGTTGACTCATGATGACAACAAGCCGTTTTACACGTGAAGCCAACCCACATGTATCCAGCTCAAACCGCTGGCAGGCAGCCTTAATCATTGGGTGAAGCTGCAGCCACTTAATGCCAGCCGTTCAAATGGCTCTGGTTCATAGAGTGGTACACTAAGCTGAGTACACCCCCTCTACGGTCATCAAATTCTGTAATAGAGCATATGAACAAGAGTTGTGACCAAGTCAATATTAATTCATTACAATACTGTAGGTCTTCTTTTTCTTCTTGGGGTTTCTCCAGAGTTGACAATGTCTGTGTCGATTCATATACGTTGAAACCTCTGTGGAGAAAACCCACCAAAATCTTATTGTAAACTAGTCTACTTGTGTGGTCTTCTCAAAGATATTATATGGTTAAACCCAAAATCTTGGGTTATTTTCTCAAAGGTGCAGCCTTTTGGAAAAGTGTTGTCAGTTTTCTTCTTAAGTTTATGCTTTTAACTCTTTCAAACATAATTGTCTCGAGTTGGGCATTCCCATAACATGTCCATAGTATGGTAAAGCATTATTCACACATCAGTGTTTTGGTCAGTGATTTCCATCAGTGACTGTGAGCCAAAACCAGGACTGGAGCCTCCACAGACAGAAGGTATAAGGGAAAGATCTGCACCTGTTCTATGTTTAGAGACGCCCCTGGTTTTGGCTGACCAAACACTGACGTGTGAATGAGGCATAACTGTTTAGTGGGCTGACTTCATCAACAGCAAACATCAATCGCATAAGTACTTCTCCTGTGCTGGTTCCTCACTGCTAGATGTTCACTTACCATAGGGAACATGAGGAGATCATGGGGTATGATTCTCAGTTTTTGTGTTATGATTTGTATTGCAAGTCTGAATGTTCATCATACATTCATAGTTATATAATACACAGTGCTTAAAGGGTCACTAACTTTTCAAAAACCTTTCTATATGTAATAGAGACATCTCAAAAGTTTAGATTGGTGGGGGTCTCAGCATTTGAACCCCCAGTGATCTAAACGTTTGATATGTCTCTATGACATATCAAAAGTTTTTGGAATAGTTAGTGAACCTTAAAAGTAATCATTCATATTGTATTTTGAATTTGTAATGAGATAGTGAACCTACATTTGAAGTCTACTTCCCCTGCTACAGCATTGAGTCATTCTTATAACTCTATAATTTGACAGAATTTTGGAATTACTTGTTACTAAGAAACACAGCTCTAGGTTGATAGTTATATGGTGGCCATAGACTAACTTCAACAGATTGCTAACATTAATGGAAGTACCATTAGTTTACACTAGTTGCATTACTTATAACTCGTTTTATAATATGATGTCTATTATTGCTTCTGATCATTTATGTTCATGCTACCTTCTTCCAGGGCTAAGGATTCTTCTGAATGCTCAATGTTTTTGGAGCTTACTTTCTCCAGTAGCTATGTACAGTACTGATCACCCTGATATAAACCTTTTTTTCTCTCACTGCCCAGTCTCCAATGGGGCTCACATTCTAATTTTCCAAGGACACCTAAATTGAAAGAAAATAAAAGTAAGATCATGAGATCCTTGCCAGTTTTAGTTATGGTAATTAGACTTGCCTAATAGATCAGTAAATTCAATAGGTAGGGGAAAAGCTGGAACTACTAAATAATGTACATACAATACATATGTATAGCATATACTTATATAAAAATTTGATTTCATTTTCTGGCTCATGTGTCAACATTGTAATGGATGCAGCTTGAATGTTAACACATCATGTTTTATGTTCATTACATTAACTGATGCAATAAAATTGGCTTCATCTGTATGTGTAGCTGATAGGTCATTGGGTCATTTAACAGGATAATGGAAAGCCTGCCTTGTAAATGTTTATTGCATTCTAATGTGGAGTTTTACATTAGCTTTGGATGTTAGCAATCCCTTATATAATGAGGATTTGGTTTGGTTTTCTAGTGACGGTTTATTGAGATAAAGGAGTTGGAGGCAGTTGGTTAAGAGTTTGCATAGAGTAGGACAAATTTGTAGCAAAGGTCATTAATAGTATCTGCCATGAGGTGACATAGAGTAATGTGCTATTGGCATAAGATGTTGCTAACTGATGTTGCTACACGTTGTCACTGTTTGTCATATGCTTTCGACATTAGAGGTTTCACAGAGCTTGAAAGCAAACAAGGTTGACCATTCAAGGTCAACACATTATGCATTTCTTTCTGATCATGTTTGCGTGATGCTAGTAATCAACATGATGAGCTCTTCTCGATGGTGTAGACCTTAAAGGTGTTTTCCTGATCATCAGATTCAGGCAGCCGCCAGTGCTCGAAACAACACAGTGTATGGAGCTGGAAGCAGAGGGCTTTCTACACTGTTTAGTGGCCATGCCAGGGTACTACAGCTCAGCGCCGGAAAGTGCCATGTATAGTTTCTGGTGCCAGAGCTAACCATAACAACTGATTGGTGGTGGTGCCAAGTGATGGACCTCCGTCAGTCTTATATTTATGACCTATCCTAAGAACTAGGTCATCAATATATGTAGCCCAAAAACCTCTTTTAGTGAAAATGCTTGTTTTCAAATGCTTGCTTGGAATGTACTTCTAAAAACTGGTGGTATTGGCAGAATCCTGGAGCAAAAAGCTCAAGCTTTCCAGGTCTTGAAATGGTCTTCAGGTGTATATTAATATACTTTTTACTAATCCAAGTTTGGAGGATGCCTTGATGGGAAAGAAGGATGAAATAGCAGCATGCGGATGGCTTCTGAGTATTTCTTTAAGAACTTACTTTTGGACTTCAGTGAGAGCAGGCTCCAGGTGCATGTGAGCCCTCAAGGTTGCATGGGCTTCTTGTCTCTCCCACCCTTGGTTTAACAGGTATAGAGCATGTTTACCCAGAGTGACCATTTGTCTTCAGTGTAAAAAGTAATAAAAGAACATCTATCTATCTATCTATCTATCTATCTATCTATCTATCTATCTATCAATGCATGATATGATGAGAGGATAGTAGATAACGAATACAAAGTTTATCTGCTGTGTTACTGACATGATGAGATAACCATATTGTGGAGCAATTATTAACTCCAAAGGCATTCACATTTTATTTTAATGATGGGATATACCTTGGGAATTACCGTTCCAATTCATAGATAATCCTGCCAATGTAAAACAGGCCTATTCCCTTATATGAGTTCTCACGCTTCTGATTATCTGCCGAATATAAACGCAGTCCTCAGCTCAGAAACTCATGATAGAAATCTAGCATCAATAAGCTTTACTACATTAGTTCCACAGGAGATATACGTGATTGGCAAAAATGGGACAGTTCATCATATGATTGATATATCCTATGAAAGATAATATCACTTTATGACAATGATACATCAATGTCTGAGATAGCTTACCACCCAAGAGATAAACTTGATTATTTCATATCATCTATTCTCATAAGCTTAGAACAGGAAGAAAAAAAACCTACTATGCCATATGGTTTTACAGTACTATACTTTTAGAAAGGTTTTCGAATGTCATCAGTATCTATGAAGCTATGATTGGAAAATAAAGATATAATGGCTAGTTTCTTTTTTTTAAGACCACTAGGGGGCGATGTTACCTATTAGGTTATGGGGTTTCATAGAAAAAGGACAATGGGACCTCACTCGACCAAAATCACCTTGAACACTTTCCTGAAGGGTCCCTGTGTCCTCTCAGTGATTGGCTTTAGATTTTCCACTGCTCCTTCTACAGAAATCACTAACAGCATAAGTGGAGCTACTGTGACTTCTACCCTGAAAGTTATAAGCATGGTGTTTTGTGCCAGTCATAAGAAACCCTGACCAAACCATATATTACCTCGCGCATTAATGTTTTCCTCCTGTACACATCAGGTTCTCACAAATATGACTCCTAAAACCCATGGTGTTGAGCTTCTAGTCTCTCAAGTCTCAAAATCACTCATTTTGGATTTTAACAGAAAATCAGAACAGTATAGAAAATCACAGTAATTATTTGTAATATTTAAAAGGTTAGTAACAGCATAAATCCAGGACAGCTGTTTCTTGGGCCTAACAGTCTGCCTCATATGACCCGGCAAAGACATATATAAACATGAGGTTATGTTATGCCTAAGGCCTTCTTCACATCTCAGTGTTTTTGGTCAGTAACTGTGAGCCAAAAACAGGTGCAGGTCAACAAAACGTAACAGGTGCAAATCTTTCCATTATCCATTATCTCTTTGGAGGCTCAACTTTTGGTTTTGGCTGACCAAAATACTGTTGTATGTCATAATCTGAACATCAAAAAGAGCAGCTCAGTGTTGGTGCTGCCTGGAATCAGAGAGCTTTGTTTAATGGGCTCATTACAAAACAATGGACAGATGTGTATTCAACACAATAACAGCCCCTTTAAGCCAATTTATTCAGGAACAGAAGATGGAAAACTCTCTTTATTAGGTGGCTTTATTTAAATGCTCTTTGCTGGGACATTTTGAAATAATCGTTAGGATTATACAGCGTCTTTTTTTCAACATTATATTGTCTGGAACAGTGTCAAACTCTCTCTTATAAAGAACCACAACTTTTATCCAAAAGCTAAATTAGAATATCATGGCTGACCTTTGGTGAACTTGTGTGCTATTTTCACCCCATCCTTCAGTTCTAGCAATTAATGGGAATGCACAGTTATTTCACTTACAGTTAAAGAACATTTTCACTTAAATATCAAGATTCTATTCTGCATATCCAGACTGGAATATTCACTCCACAGTAAGCCGATTTAAAAAAATCTCCCCTACTGTGTGGTTGATTGGCCTCCTATGAAATTAGGCCTAATGTGTATAACTGTATGTCTGCACAATGCCAGTGACTGATCAACGCTGGGTTGTACCAGGCATTGCTCATCTTCACTGTTTTCTGTAGAAAACTTTGATAAATAAATTGCTAAATTATTATTTGCCTGGTCAACAAAATGAATACAGATCTAAAAATCACATTTCAATTGTGTTCTAAATTCTGTCTCTGAGTGAGAACTCATCCCTCTATCATCATCATGATAGATAAGTCTCTCATGATATCTCATGATAACAGTGGGGATCTGAGCACTGGGACCTCCAGTGATCATGAGAACTGGGGTCCTATGTCTCTGAATAAAGCAGTGGTTGAATATATATACTTCCATTCCATCTTTCCATTCAAACTCTATAGGAATACCGGATACAACCATGCACAGTGCTTGGCTATCTTCGGCAATCCCATAGACTTTTGATGTAGCGGCAAGGCGCATGCTCAATCCAAAAAAGAGATACAGGATCTCCATTCTCATGATCAGTGGGGGTCTCAGTGGTCAGATCCCCACCGATCACAGTCTTATCACCAAGGGCGGACTGGGAACTTAAAATGACCCTGGAAAAAGTACTAAAAGTGGCCCCGTTTTGTATTTGGGTCCAAATTGATGGAAGGCAGATCCAGCAATACCATATTGTGGCACATTATACCACCCAGTAGAGCCAAATACCACAGTCCATCACACAATACTGCCAGCAGCACAAACTAAATCCCAAAAACTTCCACTGGCCAGCTGTGAGGAGGGCCCGGGCGGTCCCCTGGGCATCCGCCCACCAGGAAATTTCCCTGTAAGGTCTATGGCCAATCCACCCCTGGTTATCACCTATCATGTGGATGGTTGTCATTCTGGAACAACCTCTTTAAAGAGAAAATCCAAATTATTCAATTATACATTCCCACATCCCTATATCACTCCAAAATTATGTTGAATTGTCACTCAGATGGGTAACAAATTATGGAATTTTGGTTTATATCCAAGAAATAGCTCTAAGTTCTAAGAACTTGACAGTAAAGAACAACTCAAGGACTTGAATGAACAGGTGGCTGTATTTAATAAGCATGCTCAGATTAAGTTATCTAATTGGAACGTATGATGTAATGTCTAACTGCTGGTAACAGAGGGTGAACAACTCTACAACTGATCGTATTTAGATGCCCAATTACTCTTGTTATGAATAGACAGTATAACTGCAGTTTTATCCAAGAATTATTTTTTTCTCTGTTTCTCAGTTGCACTCACTAAAAGCTGATTATTTCCTGATACATATTTCACAACCTAATTTATCATATTTCCCACTGCTAAAATAATCTAATAGGCGAGCAATGAGATATTTTGTTGCAGAAGGGACTAACGGCGTCCCACCAGCTGGCTAAGCCTGCTGGTTAACATCAAAGAAGACAGGAGCTGTGAGCGCACATTGGTCATTTAAAATATCCTTTTTATTCCATTATACAGAGCTTTAAATCTGAAATCCGCAGCTTAGAAATATGAATTTTGTGGCAGCTGTTTCTGTTTTAGAAAGTTTGCATGTGCGAATTATCACATTAGTTGATGGAAGAGTTATTTCCGTGAGTTGGATATCCCTTATAGTTTATGCTGTAGCCACTGAGGAGTAATTAACTTGTCTTGAGCTTTAATATTATAAATGGAAATAGAAGTCCTCCACTGTTGAGGAACGCCGCAATAAAAACATAGTTTTTTATTTAGCACCTATATCCACCCAAAACCAAAATATGATAGTTTTGGGTCGAGTAGTATGTATATACTGTAATAAAAGAACATAATACGTCTCAGTTCTACCTCTACAATATTAGGTTGTGATTTGGACCTTATCATCAGACTCTGGAAAGTGAGAAATGCAGAGCAGATAAATGCCTTTCTGAGTAAAACAGGCCTAAAGTATTTTATCAGTCACATACTGAATTTATTGTTAAGTTTTGTAAGAGATTATAAAGAGCTATTTCACCAGTCTGATCTATATACTTACTGTATTTTCTAGAACAGGATGGTGTAGCTTACAACACGATAAGTCATGGAGTCTGATAACATTAATAATGGTAATGTGTCTTGTAGAACACATTTGATAAAAATGTAATAAATATCAACCTTTTTCCCTACACAGACACCATAATCACCCAATGTTCTCGACACGTCATACATGTGCTAGCTTTAGAACATTAAATGCCTTTTAGCACTAGCTTACACTAAAGAGTCATTAAAATAAAGTTACAACATTTAAAGGGAACCAGTCACCATGAAAATGCAATGAGCAGATTGAGATATATATATATATATATATATATATATATATATATATATATATAAAGTTTTATGTGAAAAGATTCAGTAAAACATATAAATTATTAATTTGAATTCCTGCTCATTCTGGGCGTTAAAGTCAGGGTGGATGTCCTATCAGTGACTGACATCCTTCCCTCTATGACTCTGTATACAGAGATAGCTGTCAGTCACTGATAGGACTGCCAACGTGACTTCAAAGCCCAGAAAGAGCAGGAACTTGAATGAAATACAAGTTATAATGAATCTTTTCCAATAAACCTATATCAATTTGCTCAGCCCCTTCTGCTGTATCACATGCTGCCTCAAGATCAAACACTATGCTCAACGTGACAGTTTCCCTTTAAGAACTGTTCACATTCGCATCATGGTTTCAGTTATTTACTGAGCCATAACAGCTATGTAGGACCAGCTGTGACAAATCTTGATGGACCCCATTGACTTTTGAAGTGGTCAGTTAGGCTTTCATTGGTAATGTCTTCTGTGTTCTTATATACATTATCTATTGTAATAAATCTCCATCAGAAGGATCATATCATATTAGCCAAGCCAGGGACTCCTCCAAAAGAAAGAGACCTACATCTCCAGACTGCTGATTCAAGGTTCTTGTCCCTTGTCAGTACAAAGCAGGGTACTTTTTGACTGGGTGAGATGGCTTTGATGCAGCTAGGGGTGGAGGGTGTAGGAACTGATTCTCATTAAATAGATCCAGATGGTGTAAGTATGTCTGCACCTGGATCTCTTAAATGGGAACCAATCCCCCATGAGATAAATCTGCCCCAATACATTTCAACTCAAATCATTTCCAGTGCATGAATTACTAAAGGTTGCATCTAACAGCAACTTCTGTGTGTTGTGTGACTCACCCACCTTATAGAAAAGATTCACAATGACTCAAAGTCAAATTAAATGAATATCACACAATTTGAGTTGCTTGACCCTCAATTTCATTATTTCCACTCGCTGCTACTATTGATGGTAAAATACTGAGTTCTAACTCATTCATATGTGATGGGTTAATGAGATGAGAATCCAGCTATATGGCAATCAGAGTAATAAGACTGTGCAGACCTGTGTGTTGAGTCACTCACATTGTGCAATATGATACAAGACTATGGGCTGAGATTGCTCACTGTTTTTTGTTCCTCCAGACATTTCAGTACTTGGAATCCCACAGTGAAAAAAATACATTGGAAATACTGTAAAGTGCATGTATGAAATGCAATAGAAGCGGAATGAACCTGGAAATGATTAACAACATCTTGGACTAGGTCTTAGGAAGTACTGTTTCTCCTTGTTGAGATCAGCAGAACTGGCCATGCAGTGCTCCCTGGGAAAAGGTGTATGCAGATTACCAAATTTGCAAGAGAAAGAAAACTGTCTCTGTAGTGCCACCTTCTGGAGGTAGCTATAGACTGTAGGTTAGCAACCTACAGTAGAACGCTCTCTTTCTCTTGACAGTGTGTTAATCTGCATAACAGAAAGGTATCTTCCCATAGACACTGTTTACATACAGTTTCAGGCCTGCATCATCCTGTTGATGAAGATTTCAGTTTCCTAAGACTTGTCATAAGTAGAACTACATGAGATCTGCTCAGAGGTGCCTGCTTAGGTCAGCAAATTCCTGCAGATGTTCAAGTAGGGGCATTTGTACGTTACAGTATGACCACTGATCAACATGAGCATCAATGATTAGGAGAACGGCAGGATCAGACACTTAGAAGAACAGTCGGGGCAGGCATATTGATTAACACAGACTTAACATACAGGTGAAGCCCACACGGAGCTAATTGCATGGTTATGGAAAGTCTACAGAAGAGGATTGTCATCGTCTACTATAATAAATACATGAAAGAAGCTAGCTTGCTGGGCAGCTTCGATTTTCCTGCAAAAACAATCTGCACATACCCACAAGTGGACTCGCTGACAGAAATATGCTCCACGTCGTCTTCTCACACCTGTGTTACAGTTGGAGACACAAGGCCCTTGTTGTCTGGTTTTTGTAGGCAGTTTTGCTAGAAATGAAATCAGGTTGCAGGAAAAAAGAAAAACTGAAAAAGAGAATTCTCATCTGTCATATATGGTAGGCCTATCAGCAGAATCATCTGAAATCAGTGGTGTGTACAGGGGATAATTGTGTTATGATGACATTGGGAAGCTTCATTATATTCAAGGGGCATTAAAACCTAAATCATCACAGAGTTATCAAAGGTGAACATAATACTAGTGTTTGTATCGTAGAGACCTACAGCTAGATATGGAAGCTACTTTTAGGCAAAAGTTTGCATTATATCCTAGGACAATTAGAAAACCAGATATGTTGTGAGAATATGTTGCCCTATTTAAGAGCAGCATAGTTTGGAGACAGGTCCACTGAGCTATTATACCGAAGAGCACAAACTATAAAGGGGTTTGATGACCTATTCTCAGGATAGGTCATCAATATCAGATTGGCAAGGTTCCAACTCTCGACACTTCCTTCCCGCTTAACAAGCACAGCCCCGTCCATTTGATAGCGACTGTGCTTGGTTTTACAACTCAAGCCCTTTTCACTTGAATGGGGCTGAGCTGTGCCTAGGCCACATGACTGATGTACGTGATGTCATTGGCCTAGGAAGAAGCCGCAGCACTTAACAGAGCCCCGTAGTCTCTTCAAACAACTGATCAAACAGCCTGAGGATAGTCAATCAATATGAAAACCTTGGAAAACCCCTTTAAATAGGTCATATTAAATAATTTTAAATTATAAGTACATTCCACTGTTAACACCTCACCATCTTAAACCATATAATAATTACATTTTTAAATGTAGTATATTAAATGTTAACCACTGTGCATAAGCCAAATGTTAACCACCTTAAACCAGCATAGCTACCAGGTATTAAGTCCTATACCACTTTACATCCCCAGGGAGGGAGTTATAACACTATCACTAAACCCTAATGGGCTCATGCACATAGCCATATTTTTCTTCAGTATGCTATCTATATTTTTTACATTGACCCATTTGTTTCTATTGGACCATGCGCAAATCAGTGTTTTCCAATCGTGTGGCCATCTCAGCTCAAGTCCAATAGCGCTTTCTATTGATGAGAGTGGGAAAAAACCACAATACATATGGAAACTATCTGATTTTCAATGATCTGTTGCAGACTGAAAGTTGGATATGGCCACATGCAAGGTCTAACCTCATATGTGATCTAGTACACTGAGAAGAGGCATCAACCGCTTTCTTGCTTTCAGTGAATGTCCCAGTGGTGGAGCCCCTAAGGTCAATTATTTTCTAAATCTCAGTATTTAAGAATATACTAAAGGTTAGGTGCAGGTTATCTAAGCTGGAATTATACAGCAATAACCAGTGCTGTTACATGAAGTCATGCTGTACGATGATTACATGAGGTTTTGCAGATAGAGCATCGTAAAGGATTACACTAGTGATTTTATCGACATTAAACTGTTTGTGGCGTTCAGAACGAAGGGATGCAGGGCAATGAATTAGCAGTGAATCAAGTCCCAGCTGATGTAATGAGAGCAGGAGCAGTTTACTGTAAATTAAAAATATCTGGCAGGGCCAAAGGGAACATAACTCAGGTCCTGGCGCTCTTATAGATGTGGCTTCAGTTATGTAGCTGCTCTCAAAGCAAATTGTGACACTGCTAGTGATTGATCTGCTCTATTATTAGGAAATGTCTATGTAAAAAAATTCTGTTATACCAGCTAAATGGCACATCGTATTAATAACATTTTGCCTCTGCCTCCTGTATATGGCTATGCACATATCTTCTTAGGAAGTCTTCGCTGAGAAAACTGCAGCATACACCATTTAGGTCAGAATTAGCAAGTTTCACCCATTTGCTCGTTTGTAGTCTGTTTAAAAAAATCATCTATTATTTAGTTTAGTTTATGATCCCTTGTCTTAAGGAGCCCTCAAAGAGGTTGTCTGGGTTCAGAGCTGAAACCGGACATATCCCCGTTTTCGCCCAGGCAGGCTATCTGATATGAGCATCGGAACGCTGAATCGCTAACTGGGGCCTGTAGAGTCTTAGTTGTAGCGCTTGGGTTTTTTGCTGTTTCTCTGAGCATAGTATGGTCTGACCTTGGGGTGAACTTGCTGAGATGTCCACTCCTGGGAAGATTGTCAACTGTGTTGAATGTTTTACACTTGTGAATAATCTTTCTCACAGTAGAATGATTGACTTCAAGTTGTTTGGAAATGGCCTTATAACCTTTCTCAGATTGAGAGGCAACAACAATTGCTTCTCTAAGATCATTGCTGATGTCTGTCCTCCTTGGCATTGTGTTAACACACACCTGAATGCTCCAGACCAGCAAACTACCAAAATGTCTGCTTTTATAGAGGTGGTCCCACTTGCTGCTGATCAGTTAACCAGGGGCACTTGACTAGAAACACCTGGCTGCTACTTACCCTCTGAATTTCAATGGAAGCAGTACTCTTTCACTCACAGCTTCTTTATTTTTGTTACATAAAAAATGACAGTGTAATTAGTGATTTTTTGTTGTTCATGTGAGGTTGTATTTACCTACTTTTAGTTTGATTTTTTTTTATTATGTCCTGATACGTAAATCCATAGAATTTAAAGAAGGTGTACTTTGTTTTTCGCATGTCTGTATGAGGGATGACATTCTATGTAAAGCGATATGGGACATGTTGGCACTACATACATGAATAAAATAACTTTCCTTAATCTGTCTATAGCTGAAAAAAATGGAAAGATTGGGCTCTGCCAAACTAAACTGGGTTCTATTAAGTTAATAAGTTTCTACTACTAGATTGTTACATACCAAGTTTGATTCTCAAATGAGCTTCTTAATATCAAGGGGAATTCGGTTCCGAAAGGGAAAACAGTAATAATTTTCACCACTGCCTCAAGGGGGAAAAGTCATTTCTGACTCTGACAACGAGTGATTTCTTCCTGGATTACCATTGCATGGGTCCTGAAATTACTTGTCATCTATTCTTTTATGAGTTCACGTCTAGAGTAAACACAACTCTACAGCATTTGTGTTCTGTTTTCTTTCATCTGAGAATGGTGGTAAGTGTTGCTTCATATTGAGTTACTGATATTTTGACAGTGAAGCATCTTCATCTGGTCTACAGACATTTTGTAGTAAACACAATGTATGTTTTATGCATGGGTTCTGTGTATTCACTAGGACCATTGTCTGGGCATCAAAGTAGAAATAGAATTAACAAAATTATAATTTAGTCAAGTTTGCATTTGTTCTACCACTACATTCTAGCTTGAAATGTATTCAAAATGTCAGAACACAGCAAACTACACCAGGTTCTTAAAAGGAAGACACTAGTGGGGGGGGGGATTTATCAAAATTGATATAGAGGGAAAATTGGCTTAGTTGCTCATAGCAACCGATCAGATTCCACCTCTAATTTTTCAGAGCATCTCCAAGCTCATTTTTGAGTCAAGGATGACATCCAACTACAGTGGAAAACCAAATTGCCAGAGCCACCAGACTACCAAGGAGTGAGCTCCAACAATGCAAAACGAGTAAATCATCGGATACCTCTAGTAATCACCGACAACCCAAATCTGGAAATTCTAAGAAGAGTTGCTCAGAGACTACATCCAATACTACAAAAAGATGACTGAAATCCACTCCTGTGCTATAGACAGCCACCTAATCTCAAAATCATCATCAGAAGCTCACTGTCCTCTCCAACAACAATAGGAACATTCCCCTGCAAACAGACCAAATGTAAGTCCTGTCCATACATAATGGCCATTTTGACAAGGTACAGGTCCCCAATACACATCAGAACTACAAGATCCCTGGGTCATTCATGTCAGTGAAATTGGTCAAAAGCCACAGAATAAAAGAAGAGAGGAAAGCTTTTCCTGTACCAAAACACTCTTGTAGCCATGATCACAACATCATAGACATGAACGTATTGCTATTAAAAGGGAACTTCAAATCTTAGAAGGACAGCAGCTGTGTGAATAGACAAATAGACCGCAATAGTTCTGAAAAGGGACATGTGACAGCCTTTAAAAAAATGGCCATTCCACGCCTGTTTTTTACTGTTGAGTGAATGTACCTTTAAAGAGGTTTGTTTCCCAATTCACAAAAAATACCCACAGAAGGATACTTATGTCTCTCGCAACTAGTTCATTACGTTTTTGCAAAATTATACTTATTATTATTTTCAAAAGTAAGTGAACTATTTCTTTATAAATTGTCTTATGAGGATGTAGTTTTTAGATTTATTTTTGTTGTAATGGTTCTAAATCATACATGATAATGAGCAGGCTTTCTGTTATTGCTGTACTGCTAACAGCCACTAAGTAGTTTTTTTGCTTCTATCCCATAAGCAAAAATCTATGCTCAGCTGCTTGGTGTCCATTACTGCTGCTTTTTACCTGCACGAGAGTCCTCAAGGGTGATTTATTGAAGGGTCAGGCATCTCAGTTAGTAATCCTATGGCCTTCCATTATATAAATCCCAGTGCTATAATAGAGCAGCTGTATTAGTAGTCGCCTTCTGCCATGAACGGGTTAATGTTGAGCAGCCTAATTTTTTGCTAACACACACTTGTCTGGGATTCCTCCGAAACAACCATACTACTTCTGCCCTTTGTGTCCCAGGAGACCTCTGAGTAAACGAGGCTTTTAGAGGAAACGTGGCCTCCCCCTTAGGGAGAGAATAGAAGACACTAAATAATTAAATAATCCTTTCACTGCTCCATGACTGTGAGCTTTACTATATTGAGTGAGAGAAGCAGAAGAGACTCCCACACCATCTGGGCTGACTGCTAATCTTTTGGTAACCCACAAACACTTATATTAAACACAGTGCTGTTGACTGGGAATCATACACTGACAATCGGCCTTGGTGACTATGCATGAGTGACTATCATAGCTCTCCAGACTTTTCTATGTATGGACAGAAGTTAGGATAAAGTATACTTATTTACTATCTATGGTGAAAATGAGAATTCTAAACTGTTGACTTACTATAGCCACTGTTGCTATAGTACTTAATCCTTGCATCTGAGTTATTAATGCACTGAAGGCCTAGAATTTGCTCAGTTAAACATTCTAATAAATATCAAGCCAAATGAGAACCTTGTTCTGAGTATTAAAGTAAATTAGTCAAAATGTCATCTACAATGTTAACTGTAGAAATGATCTGATTGCTTCACATATAGGATTTGAATTTGTCTTAACAAATATTAATTCATAAACAATAAAATGTGTAACACATAGCTAGAGATGAGGGAATTCTAAACGGATCAACTTTGTTACTAATTTCCCCAAAATTCGGATTCCACACGAATCTGAATCTTTTTTTATTCAATTGGGACATCAATTTAAAGGTCAAAGAAGGCATCTGCCACCAAAAAGGATGACTTGAGGACCATGTTTTGATTTAGAAATAAAATCTGACAGTACAGTGTTTTATTAAACAGGTTGTTTGTTACCACCAGCTTCCATCACTTTATATCTCACTGTGACTTTGACATTACTAATGCTGTCTTGGTGTTAAAGAGATTGAAAGTTTTGGATACAGTCCTAGGTGACCTCAGTGTCATACAGGACCTTTCAGAACAATCTGAGCACTTTTGATTTAGGTTGCATTCATTTGTACTTGAAATCGAATCTGCTGACGACTTGTTAGAACTGGACCTGGAACAAATTTTAAGAAATTTGTTCATTTCTACAGAGCCCAGTGTTGGGTACAAAACTGAGCCTGACCTACTGTAGAAAACAACAAATTGAGTTTCATGTATCAAACCTAATGCATTCAAAATAACTTGTACAGTGAAAACCTGGATCACGGCTAAAGGGTTAATACTCAAGTTCACTTCTTCAAAAGGTTTACTGTTATGCTAAATCTGATTTATACACCATGTGATCCAGAAAGGCTATATATGGGAGGAATAGTTAAACTGGCAACCTTTGTAACAGTTGCCAGGTGGTGGGCTGACCCCATCTTCCCTTGGCTAGAGTAGGGAGTTTCTAGAAAGTCAGGCTAGAGTGAAGACCTGTTTGGTGTATGCTGCAGCCAAGTAGGCCTGAACATTGGGCCTTATGTAAAACTTCCTCAGAGAAAATATGAGCTCTGATTCTTAGGAGAAACAAGGCCAAGGCCCACTATGTTTAATGTTGAGCGTTTGCCATAGATTATGAAATGATGTGTATAATATGCACATGGCAGGGTCATACTATATAAATATGACACATATCATTTCATAATTTATGGCAAATGTGATCTCACCATTAAACACTTTGGGCCTTGACCTTGTTCATCCTAGCAAACAATCATGGCTCACATTTTCTCTGAGACTGTTTTAGATACATAAGGCACAGCTAGTACAAGGCTACAAGACATTCTGTCATAAGGCAACATAAGTTCTGTTGCCATCTTGACTAGTACACCATCCTGATGAAAGAGGATGTTTGGGAAGTGCACCAACATGATGCCATATTGTGCAGTTGCTGACTTACTGCCCACAGTTTTCTGATAAAGTATTATTTTAGGTGATCATCCGAAAAACAGTTGATGGTTTGACAGTTGGTTGGTGGAGTGTTTAGACAGACCAATCTATGTTCTCATTGACCTATATAAAAGGACCTTAATTCATCGTACTGATAAGTACATCTTACTTATCTAGAGTAGAATATTTGTTATAATGTATTATTCTAGTTACCCAGTAAAATAAGTGTAAGGAGGCCTCCTTTACACAATTGGCGCAGTGATCAGGAAGGAGCGCTCCAAGTGCTTGTTCCAGGTAAATGGCCTATGCAAAGGTGCTGCTTATCACTCGTTGATCGAGCAAATTCTCGTTCATTGATTGAAAGCATTGCTGGTGTAGACATCTAAATCATTGTTTCTAGGCAGCAGATCATGCAGTGTAAACAGCGATCTGCTGCCCAAAAATAATGATTCTCTATGGAGTGTGCGATCGCAGCAGCAATCTTTCGTCGCCACACAGCCTAAGTAAATGCAGCTCTTAACTCCTCCGATGAGCAGGCAGTTATCAGTAATGAACAGATCATTCCCAATAATTGCCTGTTGTGTTGGTCGTTGTAAAGGTTCTTTAAACCTTGTGGCACCTATCTAGGTGAATATACATATTCACGTTAAGGTAGAATTACTCTACATCTACATCAGTTTCTGACTACATATAAGCATATCATGTTCACTGCTGAAATACATATGTGTAGGCGGAGAGGACTTCATGTATCAAACTGTCTCGACATGAAATAGTCTTGTTGCCCCTAGGAACCATTCAGTGGCACATTTTAGTTTTATAGCTCAGCTTTGATACATAAGATCCTGTAGTTTTGATGCTACCCTATCAGCTTTATACAGTAGTCCCTCAAGTTACAATATTAATTGGTTCCAGGACGACCATTGTATGTTGAAACCATTCTAAGTTGAGTAATCCGTTCCAAAGCCCCAAAATGTCATCCAAGATAAGGTAAAATGAAGATTTAAGGAAAATAAGCAGATAACTAAGACTGATAAAACAAGTCCTTACATATAACAATCAGGAATAGGCTAGTTTCACACTAGCGGCAGCACGGATCCGGCGGGTGAAGGGTGCCACCGGATCCGTGCTGCCGCAGGTGCACATGTGGGGCCGGAACCACGCTCCGGCCCCACACGTGTCAGACACAGTCTCACTAACATACATACATACACTTACACATACACTTACACATACATACACATACATACATACCCTTACATACATACATACTTTACATACATACTTACATAAAGCCATACTTACTCGGTGTCCTGTTGGCTTCTGGTTGTCAAAGGCTCCAGCAGCTCCAGAAAGCACAAAGGAAGGGAAGATTCCCCACAGCGCCCTCTGCTGGAGGGAGCTGTGGGGAAAAGTGCGGGTAACGGATCCTTCATGAACTCCATTGAAAGTCAATGGAGGACAGATCCGTTTACTATTGTGTCACACCAAACGGATCTGTCCCCATTGACTTCCATTGGGGGTCATTCCAGATCCGTCTTGGTGTGGATGCCCAGACCGTAGAGCAAACCGCAGCATGTTGCGGTTTGCTCTCTGGTCTGTATACTGAAGAGAACTGAACGGAATGCATTTTGGAGCATTCCGTTCTCTTCAGTTCAGTTTTGTCCCCATTGACAATGAATGGGGACAAAATTGAATCGTTTTATTCCGGTATTCCCTATGACGGAGCTCAATACCGGAATTTGTAAACGCTAGTGTGAAAGTAGCCATGGCTACTACTATAGCTATTTTACCAAAGAAGTGGCCTTGATTGGTTGGATCTGATTCTGAGACATTGTATGTTGAGTCTAGTTTCAACTTATTGTATCCTGAGGCCATTGTATCTTGAGGGATCACTGTATATGGGGTTAGACATGTCACTTTAAGATTTGCTGAGTACAGTAACCCAGTCAGTGCCAGTAAGAAACAATAAACTACCATGTGCAGCCAGCTATGGATTCTGTGGCTCTGATCCAGCTTGAATAGTATCTTTTCAAATCATTGCACATTAAAAAGAGATAAAATATTTCAGATAAAGTAGATATGATTAAAAATACATTCTCAGTGTAGTACGATGGGGACATGAATCACCAAAACATCAGCTTCACAATAATTATATTTCCTAGGAGAAACTGTGGTAGAACATCTTCATGTCTCAGGAGCTTATAGTCTAAATAATATTGGGAATTGATACAATAGTGATAAATGCTTCCAGCTGCAGGCTTCTCAGAAATGCCCCTCAGGAAATGTAAGCTCACGGGTCCAGCTTTGCTTTTTCAGCTTTATATAATAGCTCACCTTTATATAATTTTTCTTCCTCTCAGTTCAGCAGAACTAAATTGTGAAAAAAAACTCAATATTCCTTGGATATTTCAAAACCTCATTTAAGGAAATGGAAGATGAGGACTGTCTTATTGTTTCACCCTCCAGGTACAGCACGAAAGTGAAAAAGCATCAGTTTTAAAAGAAGCCTTAGATATATAATCATGCATTTCACCAGGTCTTTTTTGGGGGGAGCATTTAATTTCATCTATTTTATTTCATTTACATTGTGTGTTTATCAGTTAATCTAGCATGACATTCTATTTACTGTTCTCGTCGTCATATTTAAAGGGGTTTTCCAAAATTGTGATAGTGATTAGAGATGAGCGAATCTATTCGCCGCTTCGTAAATTCGTATTGAATCTTGGAAATTTTCTTCTCTGAAGCGAATCCGAATTTTGTCGGATTTGCTTCATATTATTCATAAACGTATGCAAAAATTTGACCGCTAACTATACATAAGATACGTATGAAACGTAAGTAAATTTATGCATTCTGCATACGGCGGGAAAATGACGTTCCGCCCCCACAAGAGCGGGAAAGTGAAGATACACCCCCCTCAGAACTGGAAAAAAACAATAGTACGCTAAGGATTCGTACGCACTTTTGTACGCTCATGCGTATGTGTTCACATACGTTGCGTACCTTTAACAAGTGTACGTTCCTTATTAGTGTGCAAATGTTCGCAAAACACCGCATAATAACGTATAATTTATACGCAGCTTCGTCGAATAGATTCGTATTCATTCGAATCTTGTGAAAACTTCGACAAATAATCGGCGAAGCAAATTTTGGATGATTCGCTCATCTCTAGTGATGATGTCTGATTGTTGAGGATCTGACACCCCAGACCCTTGACAATCAGCTGTTTGAAAAGGCCGGGTGTTCTGACCGGGTGACCAGGTACAATTCATTCCCATTCAGGTGAATGAGGCTGAGCTCAGAAATGGCCACTATCCAGTGGATGGTGCTGTGCTCTGCAGTCTCCTCAAACAGCTGAGGCCATTAATATGAGATCTGCAGGGGTCTAACACAGGGGACCCCATGAATTCTAATATTGATGACCGATCCTTAGGATAAGTGATAGGATCTCAAAAACATCATTTTATTTCAGTCAAATATCTCAAGCGCTTTGGTTGGACATGTATGCTTTATCTACAGTACCTTTCTTCTGGGGTGAGGGTTACTGTTTCTTCTTTAACAGACCTACAGCTGTTGAAGAGAGTCTTATAGGCAATGTTTCTTGGAAAATAGTGTGCAAATTATCCGTCCTCCAGAAGGAAGGAAACTGTCTCTCTAACACAGTGGCGTACATAGAGAAGTAAGGGCCCCATAGCAAGGATCAAACCAGCCCCCCCACAGGACAGAAGGGTTTCTGCCTAAACCATTTTCAATGACTCCTGGGCCATTTTCCACTGCCTCATTTGCTAAAAGTTGTTCCATTAGAGGGTAGAGTCCTGACCAAGTTTTCACCTCAAGTAGAAGAGGAGATAATCCCAAACTAAGACTGAGCCCTCTCTTGTCCTTGGCCCCATTGCAGTCGCATGGTCTGCAGCTATGGTAGTTACTCCCTGCTCTAACATCATCTATAGGTAGTTATTCAATATGTCAATGACTGACCTATTAATGAGACATAAGTCTTATCCAGTAATAAGACACATCCATTTGTAGAAAGCTGTTCCTGCTCATCATTAATACAGAGCTGACCGTTGGAAAATCCTTCAATGTAGCTCTTGAGGGAGGACTGTTCCTTCTTGAAGAGAGCTGTTGATCAGCTAGCATGACAAGTCTTATGCGCAATGCCATTGGGAAACGGTATGTTAATTAGATCTCTTCTAGGAGGAAGAGACCGTAGTATCCCCTTGGCAGTTGTCAGATAGCCAATAGTCAAAAAAGGCTATGAGTGATCTTGGAATATGTTTGGTCTCTTACATAATGCTGAGCCCTGAACTTTGATTTCTAATGATGGACATCTTGTGATGCTTACTGATAAGAATTGGTAGTATTGTCTAATTATAGCAAAATGGTATGTAGTGCATTACTATTGATTGATGAAAGGTCTTTAAGTCAAGGGCTCAATGGGAGAACTGGATTCCTTTCAAAGTCTTCATTTTTATACCACCTGACATCTGGTTACCGTTAGATGCATTATGCTCGGGCATGTCTATAACTCTATGGTCTAAGTTTAAAATCCTGCTCAAAATTAAGTTTTTGTGTATGCATTGTATTTGTATTCTCAGCTTTAGTGAGTGTCACTAGGAAATTCACTGGTACAATGCCTTGTAGGGCTATCTCAGCTACTTTACACTCACTCAGCTATCCCTACAAGGCATTGAACCACTTTTAACAGTGAATTTACTGGTGAAAGGTTCACTTTAAATAGATGCTCCAGTTCAAGAAAAAAAAACCTTATTAAATGCCCTCCTTTTCATCTTTTACTTGCAGATTTACTTGTACAATTCTGAGGCTCCTCTTCTGCTATCCAAAATGGCTGCACAGTTACTCATCTGGTGTGCACTGTGCTTGGATGGTGAGAAGGGAGCCTGGGAATTGGCAGATCTGCAGCTAAAATGATTGCACCCTGTAAGTGTTCTTATCTTTCACCAGCTAATGTTTTGTTTTTTATTAACCAAAGGGTCGCTTTAAATAAAGAAACAATCTGACAAAATATAATTGAGCATCTTATTAAACCAAATGTTCTCTCAATACTGTAATATGTATACGAATATCTGATCTGTTAGATGGGCGGAAGTCAGAATATAGCTGATAATTAGGCCCCCATGGGAGATTATCTGCTGCTTCTGTATACAAGACTAACAAACAGAGAGGTGATATGGTTAAGTATCTAAATCATAATCCTGGCAGTGGCTCGTGTAATCTGCATTTGATGTTCTACTTGATATTCCTTTTATGCAGGTTTATTTATTGCTTTAATAACTGCTGCCAGCGGCGGAGCATGCCTTGCCTTGTGTGTTCTGTGCGATTAAATGTATGTTTAAACCTGCACACCTATTAAAGTCCACTAACTGTCAGACAACCCGCATAGCATTGATTTCCTCAGCAGTAATAATGTGGCAATAAACAGACAACAAGATGTGATCAATTGTAACCTAGGTTTCCTCGTTAAGTTTCCTTCACGTGTCTGGTACTGGAAGGTTTACAAATTTTTGCAGAACTTGGTCCTTTCCCAAGATATACACATCATTTTATGTTTCTTATGAAAAGGTTTAAATCTGCCAGGAAGCTCAGTGCTAATGAATTTCCCTACATTTTCTGTTGGGGCATGTTGGGGTTGGCAACTGGCTTAATAGCATATAGCACACGTATCATACAAGTGCATTTTTAGAACTCCAAGCAAAAAAAATCTAAGCAATCACTGAGTAGAAATAAATTGTCTGATGAGAGAGTATTTCTGTTCAATAATTTATTAAGGGGTGCTATTAGGTATGAGTCCAGTATTTAGAGGCATTGTTATAGTCAGGACAGCCACAAGCTCTGCCTAATGTCGGGACATGGCCAAGAAAAAAACACGAGGTTATAGACAGATGTAATGATCAACATGGCTGGTCAACTCTTAAAACTACTTCTCGCTGTGGTTCACAAATAAGTAATCCAAAAAGACCATCTATGCAGGCTAATGCTCTATTAGATGCTCCATCACCTGCATCACTCCTTGACTGGACTAAAGAAAGTTTTTAAAGATTACCCATTTATTAAACCCCTTCCCCATTTGATTATAGTCCATATGAGAACTTAATCAATGAGTGGCCACAGAATTGAGTGGAGCTTGGGTGAAATAGGAGCAATGGTGATGCCTTAATTGCATTAAAGACCTAATATGAATTTTAAGAAAAAGTATCAGAACCTGAGAAGGAGCCACGGATCAAAAAAAAGAAAAAGCATTTAATCAGGTGAACCTCAGCTATGTGTCTATGCAAACAGTGGATAGGGAAGTTGTTGGTGACAGACTCCCCTTAATGGTTGCTTTATCTAGAACTGTTGTAAAAAAATATAAGAAACTTGTACATTTTTGGATGGAAAGCTCATGAATGCTGCTGAAACAAATGGTAGCTGTATTAGCAACTGAAGAATTTTGCACACCAAAAATGTAATTTTTAAATTTGTCTAAATTGTATTTCCTATGAACATACTATTGTTAAAGTGGTATGACTATCTTAGGAGGCCCTCCCTTACCTCTTCCTGCTTGGAGGTCATCTGGACTATGGAAACAGTCGAGTGGGCTCTTCTACGCCGTTTCCATAGCTCCTGTACAAGTGAATGGGAGATACAGAAACAGTGTAGCGGGTGGAACCCACATCTGTGGATATACTGTAAATATCTGTGATGGTAATAACCCTATATGTTCTACATGGAGGAAAATAGCTAGTTATCTAGTCTCCTAATAATTGTGTAAACTAAAATATGAAAAAATGATGTTCTCTCCAGACAAGAAAGAATTGTAACATTGTCTTTCTTATACATTAAATTTTGGTGCTAAATAAAGCTAAAACAATTTACTAATCAAATTGACTCAAATTAACCAATTTACTAATTCTGTCTAATATTTAGACAGTGTAAACTTCAGAGTCAAGGAATTCAGACTATGCACTAAATTTATCACAGTGTCTCATTCTGTGTGATAATTTTTCTGCATCCAGCTAAAATATAGACACTTTGCTCACACTTTTCATTATAATGCAGTATAGTGGCTTTGGTCTGGGCATAAATGTAGATTTGGGTGCAGGTTAAGGTGAGCTGCAGGCTATGGGTGTAGGCCCAAGTTGTTGGTGCTGGTCATCCTTTTTATTTTTCATTGTTTTGATGGTTTGAAGGAGTTTTTGGCTCAAACAGAGCAGGTTTGGAGCATACAGCACACTTTGCTGTGCCACAGGGACTTCTCGTAGTTCTGCAAGCGCTGGAGGTAAAGTCAAAACACAGGGGCTTAGCCCACCACTGTGTCCATGTGCAGAACTTGACCGAAGCTGGGAAATAAGTGAATCAGAAGGTATGCTTTGGTTGCTGGAGAGGTAAGCAGTGGTAGTGCAAGGCTACACACCCCAAGACACGTTTCCTTACATAAGCTCATGGATGTCTTCTTGTACGCCATTATTTTGTGGTAAAAATGTTGAAATTCATTAATAAGTCTGTTTAATTTTACAAATTCACTAAAGGTTACTTTAAATGGAGCAATTTAGCCGGCAATTGACTGTAAGCGCCTGCTTGTCATTGAAGGACATCACTGCGCTAACATGCAGCGATCTCCTCCACAGTATAGGGAGGAGTGAATGCTAATCTAATGCAATCGATTGTCCCCATACAGTCCTGCTGTTTGCCAGCAGGATATCTGCTGCCAGCAATGATTTAGGTGCCTACACAATTGAGCATATTACCTCACAAACAAGTGGTTCGCTCGTTCATCGGGTAATCGCGGCACCTTTACACCACCAGATAATGGTCAACGAGTGTTGCTATGAACGCTCATTAGGTGTTATATGGTAGATTCTCGGCCTGTGAGAGACACTTAGCGGTATTTGTATCTCAGACATTGGTGGTGGTGTACTCTCTTTCAATTCAGGTACCCCATTCTGGAGATAGGAGCATGTTCCACACCTATCTGACATTGGTGGCAAATCTTAATGATATGCCACCGATGTATCAGATGGGTTTCTATAGCCCTTTAATACAGTAAATTTGTCAAATCAGGTGCAAAAAGTATTGATGTGTGTCAGAATTCTGGGTCAATTTTCTCCATTGTACCTGAAAAATGGTAAAATAATAATGCACAACGCTTACATAAAGTCATTATAAAATTGTGTATTATTCTGTAACACAAGACAGCTTCCATGTCATTGCTTCGTTCCTTGTGGAAATTCCAGGTATTAATAATGCTCGGGTTGTCTGTCATTCTGTAAACTGCTTCTACTCTATCTAATCTTGAGATATGACTTGGAGAAATGGCATTGATATCTTAAATGATGCCCCACCAGTGATCCGTAAAGGGGTATCACTGCTCCATTCTTTGCAGTGGTAATATGTCTAGATAACCCCTTTCTCTGACTTCCAGAGGCTTACGTTCAAACTGATGAACACACTAATCCTGGGGCCACAAATACTCAAGGCCATGTGTTTTCTGAAAGGTTCCTAAAGCAGCAGCGACTTACCCTAGATTAATATGTTTCACCTCCAATGCTTCAGGTACTGCAGCCTTCTCATATAATGGATTTCTTTTTGTTCTTGCTCCAAGTGCTGGAACAGTGTTTATATTATTTATCTGTGACCTTTCAGAGCTCAGTTGGATCCTGTGATTTCTCGCTCTGTCTCCCAGGCATGGATGACAGTACATGAAGTAAAGATTGAATGCCTCTCTTCATGTGCAGGACCGGCATTACCTGAATTACCCATGTTGAACTCAACTTTGAGAAGATTGTTCCCAACAGATACCTAAACTACCTAGATTTTTTTCATTTAAGGATAGTGATCGCAATGTTTAAAGGAAACCTGTCACCATGAAAATGCATTTTAATCTTCTAGCAGGATGTTGTAGAGCAGGAGGAGATTAGCAGATGATATATAGTTTAATGGAAAAAGATTCAGTAAAACTTGTAATTTATATATTTATATCTGTGCTCATTCTGGACTTTGAAGTGAGGGAGGCGGTCCTATCAGTGATTGACAGATATCTATGTATAGAGGTAAGGCTGTCAATCACTGATAGGACCGCCTCCTTGACTTCAAAGTCCAGAATGAGCAGGAATATAAATGGATAAATTACAAGTTTTACTGAATCTTTTCCCACAAAACTATATATCAATCTGCTCTACAACATCCTGCTAGCAGATTAAACGACATTTTCATGGTGATATGTTCCCTCTATCGCCGAGTAAAAAATCACCGTTTAGCTTTCCGTTCTACTGATCCATCAGAAGAAGAGAAAAAAAATAAATAAAACTGATCCTGTTGCATCAGTTATGCATAGGATTGCATAGGATCCATCTCAAATCCATTTTTTAGACAGAAAAAAAAGTTGTGCATGCAAAAAATGGATCTCAGACAGAAATGACTCAAACAGATGACAACTGATGCAACAGGATCCATTTTTTTTACAGGATCCTATTTTTTTCTCTCTCTTCTTCTGACGGATCAGAAGAATGGAAAGCTAAACGGTGATGTGAACTCAGCCTAAAATATATATCACACAATGAAACTTGGAGAAGAAGCAAGCTCCCTCAGATTCATGGAATGTGCATCTGAAATGACTACAGCAAACAACATTTGGATGCATTTTAACTTTGTGGTTATTTTTTCTCATTAGAAAGATGCCACAAGCTGAACCTTTGTTACTCATGCTGACCTTCTCATTTTTCAGACAGGCAGTGTATGGCGTGTTGAATAACCACTGCTTCGAGTGCATGCCAGAGTCAGAAAAGCAGGGCTGAATAAAGTGAGAGGAAGGGGAAATGAGCTCTTAAAATCTAGGCCCAGGAAATCATCAGTATCATTAACACCATCACCATCATTTATCTGTAAGTTATAGTAATAATTTAACCAACTTTACTATTTTGCATGTATCTGGAGGTATCAGCTACAACATTGACTTTACACCTTACAAACAGAACAGGTGACTATAGTGGGTATAGAGCTAGCTGTCACACCTGGGACCTGGTATCTGAGGAGGCATATATGCCCCTCTGAAACAAGTAGACACTAGTATTAGCAAAATCTAGCTAGGGGTGCCGGTTATAGATTTACAATGGGGCCCAAGAGCTGAGCTGAACCTAATGTTACCTGTGTTACCTGTGTCATATTTTCGTTTCCATATTCACTACTGACAGTATCTTATTCTGTTCTCCTCTGGTTTTCATATTGCCTCCTTGCAGCTGATATAAAGTTGAAAGATGAAACTGAGCATGTGCGGCTTTCTTAATGAGCAGGTCAAAGAAATAAGAAATTAAGTGGCACTATATAGATATATTTTATTGAATAACTTAGTAGGTATACAAAATTTTTAATTAAATACAATTCCAAATGAATTCGGATCCAGGTGCTGGTTTGAAAACTGTAGAATATATTTTGTGGGACAACCCCTTTAATGGAGCTGAGTTAGAATAGTAATCTTTGAAGAAAGTAAGTAGCAGGTGTGCATCACCTCTAGATACTAACACATATGTCTGAGCTCATGATTGGACTGTCCCTTTATACAAGCTTTAATTTTCAGAATTGGTTATGAGATATCTTATACTTCTTTATCTTCATGAAGCTGATCACACATTTGATCTTGCTACTTGAATGCCACTATATTATGTATTTGTCCTAGAGCTATCAAACACTAAACAAATTGATAATGACCATTTTAATTGTCCAACATCATTGAAATATAATTGATATGAATGGAGTTCTCTGTGTAGATTTTATAGTGCTAAGAATAAGTCCAAAATTTACTACTTTGCCTGTAGCTATGGTGTCACGCGAGGTCGGCGTCGCGCTCCCTCTGCACGACATCGCCGGACCTCTCCGCCCCCCTAGAGACGAGCAATAGGGAATTGAAGTGCTGGTCTTGTCAGCCAGCACTTCATGAGTTAATTCTCTGTTTGGGGTTAGCCATGTGGTGCTGATCACACCACATGGCTACTTTGCATATTGTTTGGACAGCTTGCTCCGCCTCAGGTCATGTGATGCTGGCCACATCACATGATCCTGGGTGGGCTATTTAAAGATGGCAACTGCCTCACTCAGATGCCTGTGATTAGTTTATACTTTTGATCAGTGCTTGTGCGACCTTGTGTTTTGGATTTGCTATTTGGACTCTGACTTTGGACTTGGACTTGGACCTCTCTTCTCTTGACCCCTGGTATTTACGCTATCTCCTGTGTTTGACCCGGCTTGCTGACTACTCTATCATTGTGTTTGTTCCGTCTGTGTTTTGTCTCTCCCTGTGTTCCCTTTCCCTCCCTCTGCACTTACCCAGTATAGGGAACGTCTTCGTGGTTGTCCGCGGCCGCCTAGGGCCGTTTGAGGCAAGTAGGTAGGGAAAGAAGGGGGGTTCAAGTACAGGGCACACCTTCCCTTGTCTCCCCCGTGACAGAATCACAGGCCGTATCATATGGAGCAATTGCGGGTGCTCACGGACCAGGTTCAGGGTATGGCGCAGATGATCCAGGACCTGGCCGAGAGGCTCCTACATCAGGAGCAGCTACAACCTGCGCTAGTAGCGGCTCCCTCCACATCTAACCCCATTGTGGAACCTCATGTTAAATTGCCGGATCGGTTTTTGGGGGACCGGAAAACTTTCCGTTCCTTTAAGGAGAGCGTAAAATTGTATTTTCGCTTACGTCCTCACTCCTCGGGTGCCGAGCAGCAGCGGGTAGGAATAATTATTTCCTTGCTGCAAGGTGATCCGCAGGAATGGGCCTTTTCTTTACCGCCTGACTCCCCAAGCTTGCAGTCTGTGGAAGCATTTTTTCAGGCCTTAGGCCTATTATATGAGGAGCCTGACTTGACTTCTGTAGCTGAGACTCAGCTCAGAGACATTCGGCAGGGTAACCGTCCAGTAGAGGATTACTGTGCTGAGTTTAGAAAGTGGTGTGTTTCCTCTGGATGGAATGACCCTGCTTTGAGAAGCCAGTTTAGGGTGGGGCTGTCTGACCATCTTAAGGACTTACTTGTCAGTTACCCTACTCCTGACACCCTAGAGGCGGCCATGACACTAGCCATTAAACTGGATCGTCGAGTGAGGGAGAGACGGAGGGAACGTTCAGATATTCCTCAGGGTGTCGTCCTGCCTGAATCCCCTCTTCTGAGTCCACCTTCTACCAGGGTCCCGGAGGAGTCCATACAGTGGGGAGGAACTTTGAGAGATCAGAGACGCTTGAATGGAACCTGTTTCTACTGCGGTGAGACGAACCACTGGCTCCAGCAATGCCCGAAACTTCTGCCCTCTAGAGAGCTTTCTGCCGGAAGTAAGGTAACCCCAGCGGTGGTAAGGAGGAAAGTATTATTACCTATCTCCATTGCGTACAACCAACTCAGGGGGTCCGGTAAGGCTTTTGTTGATTCTGGTTCTGCCATTAATTTTATTGATTTTGATTTTATACAATCTGTGGGGATTCCGCTAGTTCCTTTAAGGAAGGTGATTGAAATTATCGCACTGGATTCCACTCCATTGAATAATGGGAGAGTGGAGTTTTGTACTCCTGAGGTTGTATTAACTGTAGGAATTACCCATACCGAGACTTGTTCCTTCCTTGTATTAAAGGATTTACCTGCCGACCTTGTTTTAGGTCTGCCATGGTTACAGGACCACAACCCTGTGATCAACTGGTCGGTAGGTGAATTGGAAAAATGGGGAATGAATTGTGACAAATGTTGTAAATCAGTATTGCTGTTTGGAGGTACCACTGAGTCTCTTTCCTTGCCCAAGTATATCGGCGATTTTTCGGACGTTTTTTCCATGTCCGAGACTGAGTTCCTCCCTCCTCACCGGCAATATGATTGCGCCATCGACCTTATTGAGGGATCCAAATATCCCAAAGGTCGCATTTATAATCTCTCTACTCCTGAACGTCAGTCCATGAGGGATTATCTCAAGGAGAGTCTGGCCAAGGGTCACATCCGGCCTTCAGTTTCTCCCATGGGGGCAGGTTTTTTCTTTGTTGGTAAAAAGGATGGAGGATTGAGGCCCTGTATCGATTACAGGGAGCTCAATAAAATCACTGTTAAAAACAGATACCCGTTGCCCCTTATTCCTGACTTGCTGAATCAGGTCCAGGGGGCCTGTTGGTTCACCAAGCTGGATTTGAAGGGGGCATACAACCTAATCAGGATTCGTGAGGGGGACGAATGGAAAACTGCTTTTAATACCCCGGAAGGTCATTATGAGTACTTGGTAATGCCTTTTGGGTTAAGTAACGCTCCGGCAATTTTCCAAAACTTTGTCAATGACATTTTTAGACCATTTATTGGGAAATTTGTAATTGTCTATATTGATGACATCCTGATTTTTTCTGCAGACTGGGAAAGTCACGTATCTCACACCAGGCAAGTGCTGGAGGTGTTGCGTGAAAACAAGTTGTTCGTTAAAGGGGAGAAGTGTACCTTTGGTGTTCAGGAAGTGGCCTTTTTGGGATACATTCTCACCCCTTTTTCTTTCAAAATGGACCCAGTTAAAGTACAGGCCATTGTGGATTGGGTGCGACCTTCCTCTTTGAAGGCGCTCCAGCGATTTCTGGGGTTTGCTAATTTTTATCGTAAATTTGTCAAAAATTTTTCTGTGGTAGCCAAACCCATTACGGATTTGACTCGCAAGGGGGCTGATCTGGTCAATTGGCCCCCTGCAGCTATTGAGGCCTTTGAAAGGTTAAAGCAGTGTTTTATTAATGCTCCTGTGTTGGTCCAGCCTGATCAAAGTAAGCCTTTTGTAGTTGAGGTGGATGCGTCTGAGGATGGTGTGGGGGCTGTACTGTCCCAGGGGTCTTCCACCTTAACTAATCTTATGCCATGCGCCTTCTTCTCCCGCAAGTTCTCTCCTGCCGAGAGGAATTATGACATTGGTAATAGGGAGTTACTTGCAATCAAGTGGGCATTTGAGGAATGGCGTCATTTTTTAGAAGGGGCAGTTCACCGCATTACGGTCCTCACGGATCATAAGAATTTAATGTTTTTAGAATCGGCTAAGCGATTGAATCCTAGACAGGCGAGGTGGGCTTTATTCTTTACTCGTTTTGATTTTTGTGTTACCTTCAGACCCGGGAGCAAGAACGTTAAGGCCGATGCCTTATCCCGAAGTTTCAAGGCGTATCAGCCTCCTGACGTCCCTCCTGAGCCCATCCTGCCAGCTGATATCATCGTGGCCGCTACCTCATCTGACCTCGCTTCTGAAATCTCGGCAGGACAACATCTTGCTCCCATTGGTACCCCCAATGACAAATTGTTTGTGCCGGCTCATTTGCGATTGCAACTGCTGGGTGAGTGCCATAATTCTGTTTTGTGTGGACATCCTGGCATCCATGCCACCAAGGAGTTGGTCTCTAGGCAGTATTGGTGGCCGTCAATCTCCAGAGATGTTCAGGCTTTTGTAACTGCGTGTAACACTTGTGCCAGGTCCAAGAATACCAAGACACGACCTATGGGTGAGTTACATCCTTTACCCATACCTAGTAGACCTTGGTCACATCTGTCCATGGACTTTATCACGGACTTGCCGTGCTCTGAGGGTAAAACCGTGATATTTGTGGTGGTTGACAGATTCAGCAAAATGTGTCATTTTATTCCTTTGTGTAAATTACCCTCTGCAAAGGTCTTGGCTTCCGTGTTCATGGATAATATTGTCAAACTGCATGGTGTTCCTGAGAATATCGTTTCTGATAGGGGAGTACAGTTTGTGTCTAGGTTCTGGAGGGCGTTCTGTAATAAGATTGGTATCTCTTTGTCCTTTTCATCAGCCTTTCATCCGGAGACCAATGGTCAGACTGAACGTCTTAACCAATCCGTTGAGCAATATCTCAGATGTTATGTTTCTGATAACCAACATGTGTGGGCCAGATTCCTGTCTCTGGCTGAATTTGCAATTAATAATCGTGTTAATTCATCCTCTGGGATGTCGCCGTTTTTCTGCAATATGGGTTTTCATCCACGCTTTGGCTCCTGTTCCCCATCTGCGTCGGTTGTCCCAGAGGTCAATGATTTTTCTCAAGAACTGTGCACAGTTTGGGCACAGGTTCAGTCGAACCTGGAAAAGGCCCAAGGAGTTCAAAAAGCTAAGGCTGATAGAAAACGTTCTAAGGGTGTGAATTTTAAGGTTGGGGATAAGGTATGGTTATCGACTAAAAATCTCAACATGAGGGTACCATCCTACAAGTTTGCACCTCGCTTCATTGGTCCTTACAGGATCACCAAGGTGATCAATCCGGTTTCTTTTAGGTTATGTTTACCCGACTCCCTTCGTGTTCATAATGTTTTTCATGTGTCTTTGCTCAAACGTTATGTTGCTCCCGTTGGTCCTGAGGAACAGTCTCCTCCTCCGGTTGAGGTAGCAGGACAAATGGAGCATGAGATTGCCAGAATTGTGGATGTGAGAAGGGTCCGGAATTCCTTCCAGTACCTCGTACATTGGAAGGGGTTCGGTCCTGAGGACAGGTCTTGGGTACCGTTGACCAGGATGCATGCAGACTCGCTCATCCAAAAGTTCCATCTGCAGCATCCCGATAAGCCTGCTCCCGCTGGTAAGGGTCCGGTGGCCCCTCGTGAAGGGGGGGGTACTGTCACGCGAGGTCGGCGTCGCGCTCCCTCTGCACGACATCGCCGGACCTCTCCGCCCCCCTAGAGACGAGCAATAGGGAATTGAAGTGCTGGTCTTGTCAGCCAGCACTTCATGAGTTAATTCTCTGTTTGGGGTTAGCCATGTGGTGCTGATCACACCACATGGCTACTTTGCATATTGTTTGGACAGCTTGCTCCGCCTCAGGTCATGTGATGCTGGCCACATCACATGATCCTGGGTGGGCTATTTAAAGATGGCAACTGCCTCACTCAGATGCCTGTGATTAGTTTATACTTTTGATCAGTGCTTGTGCGACCTTGTGTTTTGGATTTGCTATTTGGACTCTGACTTTGGACTTGGACTTGGACCTCTCTTCTCTTGACCCCTGGTATTTACGCTATCTCCTGTGTTTGACCCGGCTTGCTGACTACTCTATCATTGTGTTTGTTCCGTCTGTGTTTTGTCTCTCCCTGTGTTCCCTTTCCCTCCCTCTGCACTTACCCAGTATAGGGAACGTCTTCGTGGTTGTCCGCGGCCGCCTAGGGCCGTTTGAGGCAAGTAGGTAGGGAAAGAAGGGGGGTTCAAGTACAGGGCACACCTTCCCTTGTCTCCCCCGTGACATATGGACAATAATTGTCCAATTGTGTCCATAAAGAATAGACATAGAATGTTTCTCATCACTCGGCATGATAAAGGCTGTCTTTGTTTCTTAATCACTCTCTAGCGGTTCCTAATAAATTTTCTTTTTTTTCTCTAAGTATAAAATATATTTGACACCTAGTATTATGTTGTGAGAAGGTTTGAAAAAAAATGCATAGATATAGTTCATAGTCTCCATGAATTTACTAGGAAATGTAGTTCACCAAACAGTATTTCAATGTGTTGATCCAGAAGAAGACAAAAATCTGTGAAATGTGGCTGGATTATACACAAAAATAATCTTCCCTAAGCAACAGTTGGAATAATCTCCTAAATCTCCTTGTGCCTCAGTGTCCAGTTCTGGCGTTTGTAAAAGGGAACCTATCACATTTAACATAGTGTCTGAGCTCCAGGCAGTATATTATAGAGAAGGAGTAGCTGAACAGATTGATATATAGTTTTATGGGAAAAGATTTTGTAAAACTTGTAATTTAGACATTTATATCTCTGCTCATTCTGGACTTTGAAGTAAAGAAGGTGGTCCCGTTATGACTATGTATACAGAGATAGATGTCTATCACTGATAGGGCCGTCTCCTTGACTTCAAAGCCCAGAGATGAGCAGATGAGCAGAGAATTAAATTAATAAAATGCAAGTTTTACTGAATCTTTTCCTTAAAGCTCTTCCTGCTCTATAACATGCCTGTAGCTCAGACACCATTTTTAATGTGATAATTTCCCTTTAAGGTTCAATACTACGATGCAGTTTTTTGTTTGCTGATTTATACTCTATGTTGCATATACTGTATGTTAAAGAATACCTCTCCTAACATGTATGTTTTAGTGAATACTTGCAATCACCATAATATAACAATGCTGGATTATATAATTATTATTATTATATTTTTTCTTAAAACTCTTTACAACTCTCTACAGCTGGATGTGCCTGTACAAACACTGTCCATTTAGTGATGACAGTGTCTGAATCCCAAGGGAAATGGTAACGCCTAGCTGACAATATATTCATACATTCCAGGAGGAATAACAGAGGTTCAGCACAATGCACAGTTCTAAGAAAATGTTTCTTTTTTTTCCATGGGGAATACAAGTATTTACTAAAGAATGTCAGAAATTATGACAAGCACAGGCAAGTGGACTAAGTGGAGAATAGTCAGATAAGAACTGTAACAAGGCTAAACATCCCTATGGATCATTTGAAAGCTGGTCCATAAATGTTGTGAATAAAACTTTTTTTTTTTGCTATGATGTGTATTTGCATAATATTGCAACTTAGTCTAATACATTTCAATGGGACTGAGCTGCAGAGAGTTGCATGGAGAGTCCAGACTTGATGATCTAAATATCCTTTAATTTTGTAAACCCCCACCCCCCTCCCCTTCTGTCAGGAGTCTGCTGAGCCATTTTGGGATTACAGTTGTATTCACTCTCTTAGGGATTCAGTCTCAGGATGCTAGGGTAGTGGTGAAATTCCTGCAGACTCCTTTTAGTACTTTTATTATTACATTTCTTGCTACATAATAGAGGCACCGTTCTACTTGTCTCCTAAATCTGGGTACTGCTTAATACCATCTGTCATCTGGCTACATGCATGCAATAATTGTTTTATTTTTCTTTGTCTATTTTCACGTTATTGTCATATAGCGTCTATAGCCATTGAATTTCATACTATTTGACGCAGGATTTATAATGGACAGAAGAGCGAAAATAAGAAGCCTATGTATACCCCAGATGTTGTTAAACTATATATCCCATCGTGCTGATCAGAGTCTTTAGACTGATGATATGTCCACAAATAAGAGATTAAAGCATAGAGCCCAGTCTTGTCTTGATCCTCTGTAATTTCAGCTTGCCAAGCCATCCCTATTAAGATCACGCCAAACCGCTTCTTGTATTGTAAGAATGAGAGTGCAACAGCGTGAAATTTTGCATATAAACATTCATGTTGCTCTGTTATTGCCTCCTTGTCGAATTGTCTGTCTAATTTCATGACATCACACGGCTGTCGGCGGCTGCTTATTATGGCTTTGGTGTTCAGAACTGATTTTAATTGCTTTGTGTAAGTTATCATTACTGTACTTAGTAGAGCATTTTGCCTTTTTACCATATTATTTGTCATGGCTTCCTTCTGACTGAACATAGTATGTATTGTTGAGAATTGTTACGTGAATGTGTACAATTTGTTCGGATCAAATTGTTTGAGAACAATATGCTCTTCACTTCTATGTAATGGTAATTTAAGTGGAATTGCAAGAAATATATGTAGTTGGAAAACTAGTATGAAACATTTTCAAAGACAACCTGTATCATGCCAAGTTAGCTACAAACTTCAGGACACTGTTCCCTCTAAACTGTGTAGAAGTGTGACCACACAGTTTAAAAGCTACCCCCGCTCAGGTAAAGTCTGTTCCCATTCAGACTACATGAGCACACTCATTATTTGATGGGGTAGAGCATTCTCGAGTTGCTTTGGCCAATCATAGAGAGAACTGTGCAGCTGTACAGTTACATCTGCACAGTCCTCTCTCTACCCTATCTGCACTCATCTCTATGAGCAGTGCAGGGAGGAAATGGAAGCAGTCAGGGTTCAGCTTCCTTTTACAATCTACAGACAGCTCGGGAGCATGATGAGGTGGGTAACCACTTAACCCCAGGTGTGAAGAAGTAATCATTCAACTGCACTCCACCAGGGATCATAAAATTAACAATTTAACTGCCCTATGGATTGTCACATTAGCCACTTCACTGACTGGACCACAAGAGATACTGGAATTAATCCTTTAATGCCCTAGACCTTCTGGTATACTGATATTAATCTCTTCACTACCCTAGACCACCAGGTCATCTTTACATTAAACACTTCACTGTCTAATACCACCAGGGGTGATGAAATTATAATCCCGTCACTGTGTTAGACCACAAGAGATGCAGACGTTAACCTCTTGACTGCCGTAGACCACCAAGGATATAAACAAAAACCTTTGTTGCACTTGACCTTGGTGCTGTTTAATACTATCTGACTGGATGCTGTGTGGCACTGTATATTTGGCTGCTTTATAGCTAATTATCAGGGTGCTGTATGTTTAAGACCTGCCACAGATATGTACACTCTTACCTTTCAGTGAATCTTGTAAAGGACTACATTTCTTGTGATAAAAAGTTGATACATTCCTACAAAGACACATATAACATAAACTACACCCAACAGAGACATGCAAATTTTATTTTGTTTTAAAAAATTTCATCTTGTGCCCCTGGGGCTCATCTTGAGCCAAGAGAAAAGTTAATAAAGAACACATCTGTACATTCCATTTAAAATAACAATTGTAGAACATCATTTCTTATACAAAGGTAAGCCGTAGGTCCATTTGGGTGCTATCATTTGGGGGCACGTCCCTGCACAGTCTGCTACTATCGAATCATTGCTGTCAGTGTCAGACTGTGCAGGGATACAACCCAAACTGATAACACTCAATTCTGATAACACTCGGGAATAATAGAAGACGCAACCTAGAGTCATAAAAATTGATGCTTCAGCATTGGTATCACATAGGGAATATAAGTAATTACTAAAACAGACATGTCAGGAGAGGTGACAACTCATCTTTGTTATTTACTTGTTACAGTTCTGTATTGTTTTATACAAGGATTCTCCAAACCTGTTTTCTGCTGTGTTAGAAAGGTGTTTGGCCCTCAGGCTCAGGGCCCACCCTAAACCATACCCTTTTCACAAAAACAGCTATGCCACTTGTGGCAGTGGTTCGAGAGCGATTAAAATTGTGTATGGTTTCGGTTGTGCCCAGTTCTAATTTAAAACCAATCCTTATAAAGATATTGTACATTTAAAATATCAAAAAGTATCCTGGTGTCCTGTGGAGTCTGTACCAGTTTGACTGCTACAGGGGTTTTGTCATAAGTGAAGATTATTAAGCATTCAGTGAGGCAGCATGATGGCCCAGTGGTTAGCACTGGTGCTTGGGTCCTGGTTTGAATCTGACCAAGGACAACATCAACATGGAGCTTGTATGTTCTCTCTCTGTTTTTGTGGATTTTCTTGCACACTCTAAAGTTATTCTGATAGGGACTTAGATTGTAGACTGTGAGCTCCACTGGGGACAAAAAGTGATGATAATGTCTGTAAAGTGCTGTGAAATATGTCAGCAAATAAAAAATACAGTGTGCGATGACATGTGTTATCATACCCGGCCTTTTAGAAATTGCAGGTGGAGAATATTCTCTATGTCTCCATTGCTGAAATCCTACCAAGTTGAAGAACGATGCATCAGCCCCGCGGTTCCTTTTGTTATCTTTAAATCAATGTGACAATTATATTGTTACAGCTATTAAATAGCCAACCAGATAGTCTGTCCTTGGCATTCAACACGTACAAAAAATAAATAATGCATGTCTGCAATCTTGGCTTTTGGTTAGTGAATAAATTCTTTATCTGCTCTAATACAGAGCTGTCTTAGGGCACAGTCCTTAACCCTTGCAATGCTACTTTTCAAATTACTATCACTATCTCTAAAGCATTTGACACGTTACAGGGTCAATAATAGAGCGTTCCCAATCTTGACCAGATATCCACAAAGCCAGCTCATATTTAAATGATGCCACAAATCTATATGCAAATGCTAAGTTTCTAGAAAGGTCAAATAAACTTGAGAAGGCAGGGTGCTATTATTTTAATACTAAAATGTACTTATAATCTTAGAGCATGTATCAATGAGCTTGATTACATCTAATCAGTTTTAGGCTGAATTAGTACATGCTGTTTTTAATGCAGTTCTTTAGCCAAAGCCAGGAGAGAATTAAATAAAAAGACAAATGTAAAGTCTTTGGGGGTCATTTATCAAATAGAATTACGCCTAAATTAGTCTGGTGCATATTGCGGGGCAATCTGTGACTTCTCCCCGCTCATGCCAGGTCTAAAAAAGTGGGCATGGCATGGGGGAGGGGGGAGGAAGGGGACAGGCTGACAGCAGGGGCGTTGCTAGAGTAGCAAAAGATCCGGGGGCCAAGCCCCAATGCATATGGCTGAATTGTCTAAGTTGACCCTCCTTCGCACACCTCATTGTACTGTATTTGCTATACAGCAGCACTTACCTCTCACATCCAGGGCCACCAGGTGACGTCTCCTGTGATGTAGATCTTCTCTGTCATCATCTTCTCCATTTGGTCCGGATTTCTCTCAGCCGCCTCGTCTCTGCAGAATGTGACAAACAGACATCTTAGCTTCCTCACTTTTGTTTCATCCCCCAACCTGGAGTCCTCCTGCTGCTCGCTGTGCTCCCCAATACCACCAAATATTGTTTTGAAGAAATATGAGTGCTCCCCATAGTGCTCCTAAAAGTCCCACCAATAGTAATTCCCTTCTAGAATGCCCTCATTAGTAATACTGCCTACAGTGCCCCCAACAGTGATAATGCTCCCCAACAGTGCCATCAGTAGAAGAGCCTCCAGTATTAATAATACCCTCACAGAGCCACCAGTAGAAATAAGGCCCACTATTGTTCCCCCAGTGGTAATAAAGCTCTCTACAGACCCCTCAGTAGTAATAAGGCCCCCAATAGTGCACATAGTAAAAATAAGGCAGATTTAAAAGTCCATCCTATAGAGCCCCCAGTAGTAATAAGAACGTCTTATGTCCACTGGATTTAAAATGCCCTTGCAGTCCCCCCTGCAGTGCCGTCATTATTTATATTGCCCCCTACTGTTATAATGCTCCGCGTGAAGTGCCCTCCATATTTATATTCCTCTGTGTAGTGTCCTCAGAAATTATAATTCCTTAGCCCCTCCACCATACAGTCCCATCTAAATAATACTATTTCCCTCCCTCTGCTGTTCCATGTAAATGACATCACACCATCTCTCCAGCCCAATCCAAAATACAGTCCCATGTAAATACATGCCCTAGCCACCTCCAACATACAGTGCCATGTAAATAACATCCCTCCCTTCAGTCCCTTCAACACACAGTCCTATGTAAAAAAAAAAAATCACTATGCCCTGGTCACCTCCAACATTCAGTCCCATTTAAATACCATCACCCTCTCCCACTCCAACATACAGTCTCATGTAAATAACACCCCTTCCTTCAGCCCTAATAACCAAAACTCCCAGCATTGCTCTGCCTCTCACTTACCTCTACTCATGCTGCACACCTCACCACAGCTTCTTCCCCAAGTTAACTTCACTGCTGAACGCCATCCACACCTCCACTGGTCACATGACAGTGACATCATCAAAGGTCCTTCTCAACAACAACCTATTGCACTGGTCACATGGACTGTGATGGCATCACAGGTCCTTGAGCTTTTCAAGTGCATTAAATTTAATTGTATTGCCGTCCTGAGGATGGCAATACAGTTATATCTAACAGGCAGGCAGGACATTCGGGGCCTTGAAGAAAACATCAGGGGCCCAGGCCCCGAACGTTTTAGCCTAGCAACGCCCCTGGCTGACAGGCCCTTCTCGTTCATCATTTTCTACACCTGCTTTTCATTTTCTACGCCTTACATTTAGAAGTGGCAGAGGAGCCGCAAAAGTTATGTAGAGGCCGGCGCCAGGTGTAGGGATTATTAAGACCAGCGTCTAAAAAGCCAGTCTTAATAAATACGTACACCCCTTTATTTCTGCTGAGTAGAGATCTACTCCTGGCTTTGGCTTTAAAAAAAAAAAAGAAAAGAAAAGAAAAAAACTTAAGCAAAAACTACATAAAAACTTTAAAGAGGTTGGCTGATAAAAAAAAATAAAAATAGAAGCTGGACTGATGATCAGTTGGCTTAAGAAACCACTGGAGGAAGGCTGGCCATACATTTCCCCTGCATTTATTGTAGTACATATCTTCCATTCACATGGCTACCATTCGAAAGTTGCTGGTTGGTTTACATCCTGACAAAAGAGATCCCTTTCAGTAATGTCTATATGCCCTGTTAGGGTATATGGAAAGGGGTTGTCTTGATTTACTATATCACTGAACAAAGATAGAAGAGGTGAAAATCTAAAGTAGTAGTGGCGGAACATAAATGTAAGAATACCGTTGTCCACCTAATTCAAGGACCTGTCAAGTACTACAATAGGTCCACTTCTTTCATGTGGACATGTGATTCACCTGAACAGATTTCATAGAAGAGATTTAGTGTAATTAAAAGGGTCATCTGGATGGTATTTTTAAAGGGTCCAGTCCCCCACTGCTCCCGCTCTGGTGCTTCCTGGTCCCTTTCCACCCATAGGAAATGACCACTCAGTCAATCACTGTTCACAGTGATGACCAATTAGGTGACTGCTCATTTACTTTCTGTCAAGAGGGACGAGGAAGGGATCCAGAAAGCAATGAAACAGGGTAGGAATTTATGCCATTTACTGCTCATACATCCCCATCCTAAATCTGTCCAGTTGGGTCATGTGTACCTACAGTGTAGCACCAATGTTCCTTTGGAATAGGAAATCCAAGTTGGGTTATGCAGTCTTCATTTTCTTATAATTTATTTACTGGCATAGACAATAGGCCCTGATGGACTCAATATTGTTTTGAGTAATTTATGAATGGGCCAGCAAAAAAGTTAAGAAGCTCAATCTACCAATTGCTACACCAGCTCCACGATATAAACCTTCAATTCAGGGTTAAACGGGGTTAGTTATTGCCAGTTGTCTGTCTTTAAAGCTTAGCTTAAGCAGGAGCTGATAAAACACTAAAATCCCTGACAAAGTTATATGGCAAGTTTTCCTTATATTAATAAATGGCAATTTTTAAAGAAATTAGACATTGTGTGCAGAATGATTTATACTCATGGGTGTAAGAGAAACCTACCTGTCAGCACAGATTGTTGTGATAAATGAGACAGAGGCACAATGTTGAATATTGATTAAGGTATACTTTTATTAGATTTTTCTGCATTGCATTATAAAGGGAATTTGGTTTAGATATATACTAAACATGATAAAGGTAGAGAAGTGACTAGAGTAGGTCCCTTTAATTTAGGACATAGAAACGCTGAAACAGTTTTATAAGGAGGAACTAGTTTTAAAACTGCCTTCAGCTATAAATGTCTTCTATGACTACTGTAGACATCCAAAGCACACAATTGTAAGAAAATATGATACATTTTTAAAGTAAAAATTTCCTTTGCCTTTGTAATTTATGTATGTTTGCAGCAACCCAGCGAGAGAGGAGGATGGGAGTGATAGTGGTGGCGGTAGCAGTTGTCACAGTACTCACAGTGGCTGGTTCCTCCTCCTTCACTTCCAGGATAGGCACATTAATAGGAGTACTACTAGCTTCCCCTGGGACACACCCTGTGTGTGGAGTCTCCTGGCCAATAGAAGGTGAGTTCCCCTTGATGGTAAGGTGCCAACGTGATATGGACTTAGTATTGATATGGATATGACTTGGAGCCAAAAGCTTTTATATCCGGTGCTGCGATGTCGATTAGCCATTGATGTGTGTTACCCTCACAGACTCAATCCTTGTACTTCCTCCTCAGCTAGGATTCTAAGGCCACATACAGTCTTAGGGGTTCAATACAGTCCTCTTGGGTGAAAGCAGACTGTTGTTGACTGACAGAATAGCTGCCTTGTTTAAACTACAACTCCTTCTGACTGAATCAAAGAGAAGCCAAGCCCATTAGCTCCACCTTCCTTATAGAAACAGCCAGGGGTGTAGCTAAAGGCTCATGGGCCCTGGTTTATTAGCTACATGCTATTCTTATGACTGTATATTGTGTCATTCCTTTATTATTTCTAGTAGAAATTATGAATGAAATGCTAGCAAGTCGGCAGTAAGGGTACAGAGGGGTGGTAACCAGTTGGAAGTGTGTACCTGCACAGACTGTCTAATCAGTGTTGCCATTGTCATTGCCATTGTCAGACTGTGCAGGTAAACACCGCCAACTGGTTACCACCCCTCTGTACCCTTACTGCAGACTGCTAGCAATTCATAACTTCTACCAGAAATAATAAAGGAATGGTACAACATACAGACATAAGAATAGATCTTCCAGAACTGTTATTACATGGGGAATGCAAGTACCTAAAACAGCCATGTTAGGAGTGATGAAAGGTCTGAAAGTCATAACACAGTCATTTCTATGCAGATGCCATAAATCTGTGCAAAACCTTAGGAACATATCACACTAAATAACTCATCATAGTTTTATCCAAAACAGTGGGTTGTCCGTGACTGCAATTAAGGGTCTGCTGTTTTGTTTTTTTTGTTCATAGTGTCCATGTCTGGTATTACAACTCATCCCCACACTTGAATGAGGATTAGTCGCAGTACCAGACATGGCTATGGGCAGTCGTGGCACTCTTTCTATAAAAATAGCACATTTTTGTTTCTTGTCTTGGACAACCCCCTTAATCTAGACAATGCTAATCTGAATTGTCAGATCCACTTTAAATGCATTGTGCAGCAGTGCATTCATTATACAATGACAAATTTGCGTTCTCTCCATAAAAGTTCAATATCAAAGCTTGGCTCCTCCGTGCCCTGCGCATTCTGGCTGTGTACAATTTCAATCAATCCCATATTGATCAGGAAGATTGGTCTGAGACTTAATTTATTCACTGAACAGGATAACACAGAAACAAACAAACTGTATGACCTAAAGGACACTGATTATTCTTCTGGTAGATAATCTTCCTTCTCGTCTCCATAATCCTTAGAGATCAGGAGTAAGGGTGACTAATTATAACTATTCTACAAATTATTTCATAAAATCCTTTTAAATATGCAGTGTTTGTAGATTAGAGGGAGCTAATTGTCCTTATCTCTTCAATGTTCAGTCCCCTGTTGATTAATTGACGAGCACAAGATTTAAACTGATTATATCCTATCATCTAGGTGAAAAACATGATTAATAAATTGCAGATTTGCATAGCGGCCCCTCCTTGTTGTGCAAGGATCTGAAGAACTGTCAATATACCTTACACCTGTGACATATTACTTGACATGTAGAATATCTTAACTGTGATTGTTTGATATAAGATCTGCAGGTTTCAATGCTCCAAACTTATTGAATGTTTTGCATGCTTACTATCGATACATGGTATCCCTATAAAGGGGCGTACATAGAATCAACCAGCAGCATAATGAAAAGGTGTGGATATCAGAGGACCCACCTAGTAGTGCTAGATAGCATAAAGCCACCAACCTCCTATACAAAGGTACAATATTCTTGTACAATCAAGATGGACCCCCTGAACCAGGCTCAGGCTGGCCCACAGGGGTACAGGCGAATCCCACAGTGGGCCCCTGAGCAAGGTGGGCCCCTAGTACCCCGCCCCCTGCACAAGTGGCACATAACACAGTAGACTTACTGCACTACATACATATATTCAATGTACGGCATCTCAACCAGCCTATGTTCATATAAAAAACATGATAGATTATTAAAAAAACTCTCCAGATTATTATTATAGACACAATCAGAGCTGAGATGTCTTCTAGGTATAGAGGAAAGCTACCAGTGTCCTCTTCTCCCCAGTTTATTATTATAGACATGATCAGAGCTTAGATGTCTTTTAGGTATAGAGGAAAGCTACCAGTGTCCTCTTCTCCCCAGTTTATTATTATAGACATGATCAGAGCTGAGATGTCTTCTAGGTATAGAGGAAAGCTACCGGTGTCCTCTTCTCCCCAGTTTATTATTATAGACACGATCAGAGCTGAGATGACTTCTAGATATAGAGGAAAGCTTCCAGTGTCCTCTTCTCCCCAGTTTATTATTATAGACACGATCAGAGCTGAGATGTCTTCTAGGTATAGAGGAAATCTACCAGTGTCCTCTTCTCCCCAGTTTATTATTATAGACACGATCAGAGCTGAGATGACTTCTAGGTATAGAGGAAAGCCACCAGTGTCCTCTTCTCCCCAGTTTATTATTATAGACACGATCAGAGCTGAGATGACTTCTAGGTATAGAGGAAAGCTGCGAGTGTCCTCTTCTCCCCAGTTTATTATTATAGACACGATCAGAGCTGAGATGTCTTCTAGGTATAGAGGAAATCTACCAGTGTCCTCTTCTCCCCAGTTTATTATTACAGTATAGACACGATCAGAGCTGTGATGACTTCTAGGTATAGAAGAAAGCTACATGTGTCCTCTTCTCCCCAGTTTATTATTATAGACATGATCAGAGCTGAGATGTCTTCTAGGTATAGAGGAAAGCTACCAGTGTCCTCTTCTCCCCAGTTTATTATTATAGACCCGATCAGAGCTGAGATGACTTCTAGGTATAGAAGAAAGTTACCAGTGTCCTCTTCTTCCCAGGAACTACCTTCTCAAAGTTTCTGCAGGGACCCCCATATTCAATCATCTGGTAGCATCTTGCTGCTGTGTGAGCAGGTAATATTTGAATGTATTCATACAGTGGGCCCCCAAAAGAAATTTTACTGATGGGTCCTAGACACCCCAGGCTGACACTGCCCTGAACTACTGGACCCCATTGCAGCTGCCATGACTGCTACGGCTATAGTTACATCCATAATCCTATCAGTGTCATTCAAAGTTTGAAGCTGGTTGACGATGAGAGATGAGACCCATCCTTCCTGTCTACTGAAAGACTAATAAAATATGTAAGAAAAAGGCCCCTAATAACGCACTGATAACACATTATTAACTGAAAATAGAATGCTTTTTATAAGAGGTAATGGGAAACATTTCACAAAATGAAAAAGAAAAAGAGCCCATATTGTTGTGGTTGAAAGTGATACGAACTTTTATGTAATTTTCTTTTGATGGTCTCCAAGGAAGAAAAGCTTTTAAAGCAATGGTTCACATTTAAAAAATAAATAAAAATTTGATGGTGCAAAACTCCGTGCTGGTAAAGCTTCATTTTTACTGGTGCAGGACTTTCTTTTTACAACATAGATATAGATTGTCATAGGTTACATACATATAGATTTGAAAGAGATAATTCCAGCTGCCTGGAACTACCACTAGTAGGAGTATAAAACATAAAACTTGCAAGCTCCTTCTAGTGGTGGCTGCAGGCAGCCAGAACTTTATACTTTGTCATAATGCTTTATACTTTATCAACCACCCTGTAAACCAGCAATTGGTAAAAGAGTCGGCCTATGTGCGCTCCCACAGTTCTGGCCACTAGGGAGGCCCGTACTTTTTTCATATAGTGTGAAAGCACGGCCACCACTGCTGGATTGCAGGGTGGTCGTTACCATGGAAATGAGCAGTGTATAATGTGATGGAAAAATGAATCCAGCCAGCAAAGGAAGCAATATGGATAATAGCAATACATTAGTAAGTGCCTAGTATTAACTTTCTCTACATGATAAATGTCACTTGCTGAAATGAGACAACCCCTTTAAAAGACATATACCCAACTTAATATTGCACAAAACTGTATTTTATTAACTTGTCAGTTTATGTGAAAACCTTTGGTTTGAATAGAGAGAAACTACACAAGTCCAACTGTCCCCCAGAAAACAGGACTAAAGGTTGTCCATACTAGGCATGAGGCGAAATCTCAGGAGTTGGAACCTCACTGATCAATGTTTTATACAGGACATAAAACATGACGGTGGTAAATCCCTTTTGAGAAATGTTACCTTTCATGATTTATGGCTATATAGATAGTTGTCAGCCAAGCACTTGTTTGGCCGACTGCTGTCTCTCCTGGCCTCTCCATACACATGCAAGATCAGCTTGGCAATGGGTTATCTTTTTGAGAACAAGATAATTGAGCAGTTGCCTGTCTGATCTTATCTCATCCAACATCTGCCATCAGGGGGAGTTTGAAGACCTCCATACACATTAGATGTTTGGCCAGTCTCGATCTCATGGCCAGCTTTAGTGTACACTTACGTGTTCAGGTTTCCTGATGCAGTTTTGGAAACCAAAATCAGGAGTGGATCATAAAAGGAGAGCAAGTATCAAGGACTTTTTTAATTCACTCCTGGTTTTGCCTTCCAAAACTGCATCAAGAAACTTTAGCTGTAACTTTCTTTGCTAGCCATTTGGCATAAATAAAATGTAGTTAGCTATATTGTTGTACGCTTGACTGTGTGGCTCCATCAATGCTTTGTGCAGTGAAGTGAATGCTGCATAAACCGTCTGGATGTGGGTGATGATAATGAGATTATGAAGTGGCTGCCTGGAGTTGCCTCTGGTGTAGAATACCCTGCTTCTCCATACTTCATGCATTTTATTGCTATCTGATACCTTGGCCTGATGAGAACATTAGATTAGGCATAGTTTGTATTGCTTTAGGAGATGTGCCTTGCCATCTGGACCAGGACATAAGTCAGTGTCATTGTTACTGCACCTTTGTTCACCTCATAATGATATATGTTTAGTACGTCTGCTCTGTTATAACAGCAGACACTTCCACCTGCTCCTGTAGATGGAAATACACAAGACACTCGAGCACATTTTTTTCTGCATGGGCTTCTGTCTTGCTGGAAAGAATAAGAGTTGTTTGACCACTGGGAGCACTCAATATATATTTTTAAAATGATCTGTCACGGGAGCAGATGGCTATAGAGAATGAATAAAGGAGGAGCTCTCTCATCTCACATTCAGAGGCTTCAGATATAGTGAGAGAAAACAGCTCACTCTCATAGGAAACACAGAAAGAGAGGGATAAAGCATAATGGTACCATGCGAACAGTGACGACAACCATAGACATCAACACGACGAAGAACCATTTATTTAAAGGGGTTTGCCACTTTGTGGCTAGTGTTGATCAATGTGCATATAAGATGACTATGAGGAACTTAATATAGTCTTTGTTGATATTCTGTGCCATTTTTTTATATCTCATACGATATGGCCAAGTCTTGCTGTCGATACAGAGGTCCTGTCCATAAAATGGCTGCTGATGGAGGGTCATGTGACCAGACACATCACTCAGCCTCCTCCATTCAAATACACCACACCTGCCATCTGCACTTGCACTGTTGGGAGTTTAGTTCAGGTGAAGTGTGCTAGAATGGAGGAAGCTAAATGATTTGCTGGGTCACATGACCCTCCATCAGTGGCAATTTTATCGACAGGATCTGTATACAAACAGAACAGAAGATTTGCCCAACAAAGAGACGGACATGGCTTAGGAAATTAACAAAGGCTATATTAGTATGTGTCATATGGTCATCTTACATATACATTGGTCGACAGTAGCCTGCTCCTGTAGAATACAAGTTCACAAGACACTCTAGCACATTTTTTTCTGCATCTGCTTCTGTCTTGCTGGAAAGAAGAGTTGTTTGACCACTAGGAGCAGTCAATATATATTTTTAAAAAGTGGCCAACCCCTTTGAACAGATATATCAGCAAAAATGCAATGTTCAATTCTGCACTCAGAATCATAGAGGTCCTCTGAAAGGGGGTATCAACACTCCCATCCTCTGTTGTTTGAATAGTCAAAGAGTAGAGTTAAGTTAACACCAGCTTCATTATGTTAAAGCAGTGGTTCAGGCTTGCTGAGATTTTCTGCATGACCTTTAAAATTGTGTCAATTGCTCCTTTTTTATGTCCTAGCAACAGCCAGCAAGTTTACACTTAGTCAGCATTGACTCCAGTTAAAAACTGTAAATTCTTGTTATAACCAGAGCAGGGATGTAGCCATAGGAGGCACGGAGAGCTAACAGTTACTGCCACATGAAACAAGGCCATGTCATTGGGTTCCAGGAGTTTTGAATTACACCTCTTTATATATGTAATGAAGCCTGGCCTTGCCTTTCCAACATGACAAGTGATTAGAGCTGTCATGAACCGTTCTAGGAGTTTGTATCAAAAATATTCCAACTGGAGAGGGTTCAGAGGAGGGCAACTAAAGTAATAACTGGAATAGGTGGACTACAATACCCAGAAAGATTATCAAAATTAGGGTTATTCACTTTAGAAAAAAGACGACTGAGGGGAGATCTAATAACTATGTATAAATATATCAGGGGTCAGTACAGAGATCTCTCCCATTATCTATTTATCCCCAAGACTGTGACTGTGACGAGGGGACATCCTCTGCGTCTGGAAGAAAGAAGGTTTGTACACAAATACAGAAGAGGATTCTTTACGGTAAGAGCAGTGAGACTATGGAACTCTCTGCCTGAGGGGGACGTTGATGTTGAGTTCAGTAAAAGAGTTCAAGAGGGTCCTGGATGTATTTATAGAGTGTAATAATATTACAGGTTATAGCTACTAGAGATGGGTCGTTGATCCAGGGAGTTATTCTGCTTGCCTGATTGGAGTCGGGAAGGGTTTTTGGAGTAGAGTTTTTTTACCCTAAAGTGGGGAACATTGGCTTCTACTTTACAGCGTTTTTTTGCCTTGCTCTGGATCAACTTGCAGGATAAAAGGCCGAACTGGATGGACAGACGTCTTTTTTCAGCCTTATAAGCCATGTTCTGTTACTATGTAACTGCAACCATTGGTGACCACTGATAGTGTCTATTATGTGTATAGACAGTGTGTTCGCCATTACAGGAAGTCATTAAATACTGGGGAGGAGGAAGCGTCAGAAGGTGCAGAAGCCGTAAATGCAAAGTAGCAGAGGACAATGTATTTATTGTGCCTAGATCAGAGAATCTGCAAGTGATGTTAGGGTCTTTATACACAAGCAGATATTTTGCCTATAGCAACCAATCAGATTCTACCTTTCATTTTTGACAGCTCCTTTGGAAAAGGAATGGTGTAATCTGGTTGCTATTGGCAACTGAGCCAGTTCTACTTTATACCAGTTTTATAAATCACCCCAGAAGCGTACAGTAGTCAAGTGCTGATCAATAAACAATATAGCAAGTCCATCAGTGCTCATTTAGCTCTTTTTACATGGAGTAATAATCAGCAAATTATGTGCCCAAAAAATGCTCTGTGCAACAAGTTAGCAAATACATGTCATTTTGTTATTTTGTTAGTTTTTTTGGCAGCACATCATTGTTTATCAGTTATCAGGAACAAACATTCAAAAGAAATTCATCTGCAATATGATTGGCCCATGTGAAAGAGCCGTTAGGATCTCTTGGGGGTCATTGATCAAAGCTGGTGTAAAGTAGAACCGGCTTAGTCTCCCATAGCAACCAATCAGATTGGAAAATGAAAGCTCCTTTGGAAAATGAAAGGAGGAATATGATTGGTTGCTATGGGCAACCTAGCTTATTCAGCTTTACACCAGTTTGATAAATGACCCCATAAGTGTACACTAACTCACAAAAATAAACGTAACATAAAAAGTTGAGTTTCTAACAAATATTTGACAATTTACATGTATGTGTGGACATGCTGCCCATTCATTGCCTGATGCCTGTAGAATGGAATGGGGTGGGAAGCAATGGCTGGGAGGGAAGTTGTGAAGGAATAAAGGATAGGTGAAAATGTGATCCATACGGTCAGGTTTCCTGATACAGTTTTGGAAGCCAAAATGAGCAGTGGATCATAAAAAGAGAAAAAGTAGAAAGGACAGATACAACTTCTTTTTTTTTTCGAAGGCCTGAAAGTGTGGTTGTACCCTAACGCATGCCACAGGGGTGCAGAATGGTTGATTAGTCAGAGAACTCAGTTGTTTGTAACCATTTTTCACTGTTCAGAGAACTTCATTGATGCAGATGTGACACAGGAATCTGTTGTATTGTACATCAGCTGCACAGATACAGTAATTTTCCATGGCGGCAGAATTAAATGATCCCCTGATGAATGAGCGTTTGCGCGTTCGTCAGGTGATTGCCAGCCCCTTTTAAACAGGCAGATTATCGGAAACAAGTGTTTATACAAACACTCATCCCAGATAATTTGCCTGATAAATTGGTCTGTGTAAAAGGACGTTAAACTAACTCTGATCCACCGGAACAGAACTGTAGTGTGGGGTGAAAAGTGACAACTACCTTAAATAGAACCTGTTACCACAAAATGCAGTGCAATCTGCAGACAGTGTGTTCTAGAGCAGGAAGAGCTGAGCAGATTGATATGTCCTCCTGTTTCCAATTTGTGCCTCAGGCAGCCTGAAGACTATGTGCTCCCCTGCCCCTGGCCACAAAGCACTGAGAGAATGGGGGCCCAAGCTGAACTCTTACACCAGGGCCCATGAGCATTTAGCTACTCCCCTGTACTCACTTATATTGGGAATACCATGGATCACTGATTAGATGGCCCCTGTGTACAGCTAAGCTCAGAAAGAGCAGAGATAATTTTATGAATATTTTCCCAGATATATAGTCATTCTGTTTTTCGACCAAAGATGTGGCGCTCTCTTTTAGCACCTCAGGCCATCCAGAAATTACAAAAACCAAGCCATGTACAAAGTTTAAGAAGGGATTATCTTACAATACATACAGTATATAAGAGGAAAATACGTGCACAAATTACAATGTCTGATCTAGGTGTTAGTGAGCTAGTAAGATAGATGCTGGACAAAACAACATATGTATGAACGAGTAGAAGACTTCATCAAATGGATTTAGCTGCAGCTTGCCGCATCCTCTCTTGAAGACGGTGCCCTACCATTTCTTGTTATATAAACAGAACATTTTTACACTCCTGAAACGGTAAGAAACAGATGGAGTGTAGCAGCATGAGGGGAAAAACAACACAGAGCTGGAAGAAGCTGGAATGTGCTGCAAATTTTGTGCTCCTCACTTTCTATTTTTATAAGCTTTGACTGTAAGAAATTCCAAAATGTGATTCAGTCTTTGATCAGAACATTAATGTTATTTTTATTCTAAAGCTAGGATAGAAATTAGCATACATCTTGCTTAGTATCTTTTAGCATGCAAACTTATTATGAGCTGAACCATGTATGCTATATAGTCTATATATGGATAGATAGAAATCTGTTCGAATGAAAGTAATCCTGTAGAAAACATTATCGGCTAGAGACCTTCGGTTGCTGAGCTGAATAAAGGCGTTATTGAGAAAGCAGAGATAAGCATACTCGATGCTGGTAGTGATCATGCTTCTGTTATTGGGGGGGATAGAAGTAGATGACTGAAGAAGGTCATGTGCATAAATATGAATAGCTGGATTATGATAAGAGATTGTTCACATGCAGCAATTTTTGGAGCAGACTGAAAATTTTGAGGGTTGAAAATTCTTTCCATCAAAATGTGCAAACCCCATTCAGCTGGACAGGACGTTCACAGAATTTCTGCAACAAATCTGCAGATTGGCTATGAGTATTCCATCAACCTGAAATAGCCCTCAATCAGTGCCCATCCATATCTGTGTTGCCTCTGGCCAAGGTGTGGTTACCAATACCATACCCTATCTGTCCTTCCTTCCCATGTGAATACTGCTGGCTTTAGTTCTGTAGAGCTTTTAAAGAGGTTGTCCAGTCCTACTATATTGATGGCCTGCTCAGAATCGGTCATCGGTATTTGATTGGCAGGGGTCCTACACTACATACTTTCTTTGATCAGCAGTGGTTTTGGTGCCAGAACTACTCAGATCCATCCACTGTGTAGTGGACAGAGTTGGTTAATGCAGTGCTATTCCCTCTCACTTCAGTGGACGCAGTGCTGCAGTAAGCAGCTCTGTCCACCATACCATGACCGAGTTGTGTAGCTCTGCTGCCTACTCTGGCAGTGGAGCAAGTCCCTATCAGTTGATCATTGAGAGAGCAGGGTGTCGGACCCACGTTGATCAGATATTTATGGCCTGTCCTGAAAATATGCCATCAATACTATTGGACTGGGCAACCCCCCATCTCTCCTGGTCCCCACACCACGATGCTAGGGAGGCTCATCCCCGTCCTCGCTTGCCATTGGCTGCTCCCCCCGACACTGGATGTTTTCATCTGTGTACAGGGAGAAGCAGCAGCGGTGGTGCGGAGACCAGGAGCGCCGCAGGGAGCGGGGTAAGTATATTCCCACGGAGAGGCCTGGCACATGGGGGGGCTTTTATAGGTACTGAATAACTCCTTTAAGGTAAATACTACTATGCAGTGTACCCCACTGTTTTGTACCCCTTCTGACTTTTCACCATTGTTACTATTTTATAATTTCTTTTATTTTGATATATTTTGATTAAAAATGACAGATTTACTCACCACAGAGAAACAAAATCTTGATTATGTTTCGTTATTTTAAGAAGGAAAGTCGTATTTGTTTCTTCAGCCAAGCCTAGGATGAAGCATGTAGAGGGGGTGATGTGTTCTGTGTTTAATATATTCCTGCTTGCGCATTACCCAAGGCATACTTTTATTGTGTCATTTGCATCGAACTTTTAATGTTGTTTTAAGCACTGTAAACTGTTCTACACTTCTCTCCAGTTGCAAATCAGATTTTTTTTTATAACTAGCTCATAAAATGATCAGAGTAGTTTATTACACAATTTATACACATGGTGATTATCAATCATGTTTCTGTCGTAACTTTTCCAAATTGGAGCTTAGAAGAGCACGGTATAGAATGTGCAATAATTTTACAATGTTCCCTTTACATGTGCTGCGGAATGACCCAATTCACCTAGCACACAGCGCTCTCGTTTTTCTGCTTATTTTTCATTTGTACTACTCTAGGCTGAATTAAATAGCTGCTGTTTTCATGATTTTATATTGTCTATGTAATTAAATGCTGTTATTATTATAATTTCTTGTAACGTGTGATGGAATAATTTAGATATATGTATTTTATAGAAAATAATAATAAAATGTGGAAATAATCTGCGGCATGCATTAGTAGAAATTACGTTTATAGATGTATATAGGTATACTATATGGTGCTTTTATACTACATAGTTTTATAGGGATATTCTTCCTTAGCTTTATACAAAAGCTAAAAAAGGCTTCTCTTTAGTTCCTCATGAAATCAGAGGCATACAGAGGTGCAGTCCGTGGAAGTCTATGTAGATCAGACCTGCTTTGGGGATTGAAGGACGCCGCTTGTCATTTAAGACAGTTTTTAAATAATACTGGCATAGAGTGGCAAGATAATAATGTCATATACTGTTCTACATAGTACCTAAATAACATGCAGAATCCATTTTTTTAAGTTTTTTTTTTTTTCCCAAGAGTACAATATTGATGTCCTATCCTCAGTATAGGTCATCAATATGTGATCTGTGGGGACCCAACTCCCGCCACCCCTGTAGATCAGCTGTTTGAAGAGTCCGCTCTGCAATGGTGATTTCAGCAGTCTCTTCCTAGGCCAATAACAATCATGGTCATCAGTCACATGGCCTAGCAGCAATTCAGTGATGGCTAACTTCTGGCACTCCAGCTGAGGTGAAACTACAACTCCCAGCATGCTCCATTCATTTCTGTGGAGTTTTGAGAATAGCCAAGAAACGGGTTATAGTTTTACCACAGCTGGAGTGCCGGAGGTTAGCCATCATTAGCTGGTGCTTAATTTAATAGGTCTGGGCTGCAATACCAAGCAGAACCACTATACAATGACACTGTTCTTGACATGCTGTGAGAAGACTGAAGCACTGTGGTGTGATCTCCATTCATTTCTATGAGAATTCCAAAAATTGGCGAGCAAGCAAACCTGGCTATTTTCAGAAGTCCCATAGTGGTGAATGAGTGCGCACTGCGCAAGCAAGGCTGCCACACCATTCGCCGCTATGGGAATGCCAGAACTAGCCATAGTGGTGAATGGAGGATGGCAGTGCATGAGTGGCTGTGCTCTGTTCACTTTGGGTCGCCTTTCTGGAGATAGAAGCGGTTTACAGAGGTGGGACCTGCAGCTATCTGACATTTATGGCATGTCCTAGCAATATGTCATAAATGTCCCAAATTGGCCAACCCCTTTAACGAAGCTTATAAGGGATTGGTTATATCCGTCATAAATGCCATAAAAATATAAGCTATGACACCAGTGTGGACAGATCCTTGCATATCCTGTAAGGCTTTTAATAATTTTTTATCACAGTTGCCTTACAAAGTTACATAGTTAATACGGAAAAAAAGACATATGTAAGTCCATCAAAAGAGAATTTGCCACCAGTGACCTCCCTATCTGTTTGCATATACACATAGCTGTGGTTTATCTGGTTAAAGCGCTGTTTTTGTTTAGTTGTTCCACAGCTCTGTTCCTGAGTTATGATACTTTCTCAATATGCAAATTGCTTTTGTTGCACCCTAGGTCCACTCACTTCTGTGGCCAGCCCCAACCTGGCAGCTTTGCCACTGTCTGGTCCTGTCAATCAAAGCAGCGCTGGCCATGGAAAGGAGTAGAGCTTCGGTGCAGATCACACTAGTTAACTTTTTTTTTTTTTTTTTTACAAATATCAGGTGGAAATCCATAGTGTATATTATAAAGCTGCTGCAGGTGAAATTATCCTTGGTGACAGCAAATAAACATTTTAACTGATGTAGCTGTTAGAGAAATCTTTATAAATGGCCTAATATCAAACCTCTCGCAATGTTTATTTCCCTGTAATTAAAGGTGACATCTCCAACGTGTATCAGGTCTGCTGACAAATAAAAGAAAATTATAGAGAATCTTTTTTAGTTTTAGTGATTGCTAAAGACTACTCACAGTACATCATAAAAGGGCCACTTTGACAGAGTCTGCTCCCGCCCTTACAGAGATGGTAAAATGTCAAACATTTGCAGTCTGAACTAATTGTATTTCTCTCTGTCGTAATGGCAGAGCTCCCTGGCTTGATAAACACTCTGCTTGAAGCAATGTTAATAAAGGAGACACACTCACAGCTAATGTATATTTATCATTTTTGTTCAAATATAAGGAGATAAAATGGCAAATGTGCATAATTTCTGAGTATTATGCGCTATGCCTAGATTGCTGGCTCCAACCTTTAACTATTTCATTTTGAGACTCTGTTCATGGAAGTATTCATTTTGCCTGTGTATTTCTGCAGCAAATGGGAATCATTTAATTAAGAGCTGATTTATTCATTAGATAACTTTTTTGTTTACTACATGAGTATTAATTATTCTGGCGGCTTTTATGCCAGAACGGTTTATGGAAAGAGTTACAATTCACTGTGAGGTCACCCGTGTATGGAGATGGTGATATCCTGGCAACATAACAGGGCTTATAATTAGGGGCGGGCTTGGCATTTCTGGGGCCCCAGGCAAAGCAATGTCTGGGGGGCCTTATCAGGAATCCGCAGATACAAATGAAGGTTTTGACCTGGGCCAATTTTAGCTTTCTGCTGCCTAAGGTAAAAGCTGAAATGACGTTCCCACCCCCAGGTCAAAAGTCCAACTAATACCCCCAGCCCTACTTCTAAAGGCGTCTTTGAATTGTACATACAGAACCACCTACCTCTTACATCTAGTGAGGTCTCCTCTGATGTAGATGTTCTCTTTCCTCATCTTCTCCATTTGAACCAGACCACCATGACAAAGTATTTCAGCCACGTCTCATCTCTGCACAGTTTGGCACACAGACATCTTAGGTTCCTCACTTTTCCATAATCCTCCCCTTCCTGGTTCTCAACAGTTTTTTCCTGCTCTTAATGCCAATACTGTGTCAGCTGTGCTCCCCAATGCCCCCAAGCAGTATACTACAGAAATAACAGCGCCAATGTGCTCCCAGCAGTGCTCCTCTTTATATATATATAGTGAGGGCACTGCTGGGGGGCACTATAAATAAAGAGGGCTCTGCTGGGGACACTATAAATAAAGAGGGAACTGCTGGGAGACACTGTAAATAAAGAGGGTGCTGCTGAGGGACACTATAAATAAAGAGGGAACTGCTAGGAGACATTATAAATAAAGAGGGCACTGCTGGGGAGACTATGAATAAAGAGGGCACTGCTGGGGGAGACTATGAATAAAGAGGGCACTGCTGGGGGAGACTATGAATAAAGAGGGCACTGCTGGGAGACACTATAAAAATACAGAGGCACAACTGGGCCATTATAAATAAAGAGGGTACTGATGAGGCATGCAGACTAAATAAGTGCACCACCTATGGCCTACTATAGTGAATAGCAGGGATGGGAGCCGTAAGCTCCCCTGGCAGGTGTGGGCCCCATGAAAATGCATGGTGGTCAAGACCGCCACTGGTTAAAAAAGGTGGGATGGTACGATATTGGTCTTGGAGTGCATTTATTACCTGATATGGTGAACATAGGGCTGTTAGTGAGATTTAATAAAACATGAATTTAAGTAGCATGTCTCAGGCAGTGATATTCAACAGTTTATGGAGGCCATACTCTGCATACCAAATCCGTTGATATCTGGTGGGTAAAGCATGTTGTTGCCCCTATGTATGTACTGCAAAATCTCCAAAATGAGGCCACAAAGCTCTTTGCCCAGACACCTGTATTGGGACCATTGCAGTCTCAATGCCTTCATTACAGAGCCATAGATGCTGCATGTGCAGCAGTATGAAACTTCTACAAGAAAAAGAGTGGAGGAATATGGCATGTGATGAAACATGTCATATGTATTCGTGAGTAAAAAAAAACCTCTAAATGACTTTGTATGAAATGAGATGCATACAGGGTTGCAAAGCTCATAGATTTTTGGTGGTATATAAAGAATCCACAAAGTGCAAAGCAGATCTGTAATGAGCCTTGAGGGGCATCCGGATGACAAGCTTTCCTGTTATCCTTTGTCACGATTTTTCATTTATAAATGCTGAATTGATAAAGTCCGAGTGATAAAAACAGACTTCAGTACATGTATCTATTATACAAAGTACACCCAGGTTTAACGCATACCTAACCTTTCAAAAACTGTATCAGTAGTACAATTTGTGTACATGAGAAATAGCACTATTTTTGGCCACTTGTAGCAAACATTTTTATTTTAGTTTTCCCTGTGCATGCTGAATGTCTAGCTTGCACTTCTCTCAGACATGGTGGGGGGAGACTAGATGCCATTCACTGCACACAGAAAGTGGAGGAGAATCTGCTTCTTAACCTTCTTTTACTCACTCAGAAGCATCCTTAGGATCACAGAGAACATTATAGAGAAGTACTGACCTGTATGTGTGTGAATAAAGCAATTGTGCTAAGAATCAAACTTCTTAACTGCAGCAGTCTCTTAGTCTGTGTGTCTCATTCAGCTTCTGCTCACTACCCCCCTCCCCTCCATGGACCTGCATTGACATGTGTAATATGATTCTTCCTGGAGGAGTTTAACACATTTTCAAAGTGATAATCAATTAGCAAGGATGGAGGGAGGTGAACAGCTCGTTTCTCACTAATAAGACATATTACAAAATTTCTTATGGACACATAATTTTTTTTTAATTTATGCAAAATTGTGTGAAAAGTTAGTGACCAGACTGTCAAGTCAAGGCGCCAGTCAAAGTCAGTATGGATTATTGATTCTATCAATGGAGATGTTTCTAGTTAATAGTCCTTATTGGTGTTGAGCTTCATTTAATTGTAGGAAGTGATGTATGGGCAACTATTCCCAATGGTGAGCACCAATGTGCCACAGCACAACAGCCAATCTGGGGTCAAGAGATGACTGTGGGGGTAATTTATCAAATTTGTGGCTTAAAAAAGTTGCAAGTGTCCGTGTGCAACATTTGGTATATATTTTTGTGATACTTGGTAAAATTTTGTGACATTTGGTGAGCCTCACCACTTTTAGAAGTGGGATGAAAAGTAGATCAGGATTTCAGATTAAAACACCTTTAAATCTCATTTATGATGTGTGACTTTTTAAAAAGTCAACAAAATATCGCACCTCCACATCAGGCAACACTGACACCAAAACCACCGCAAATGATAAGTTCTCGCCTGCTTTGTTAAAATTTCACTTAAATGGTATTTAAATTCGGGAAGAATAATGCAATATGATATCCTGTCTTTCTTCATGGCTTATTATTCAGTCTTGAAGTGCTTTTGATTATTTTAAACTACAATGTTGCATGTTTATGTACATGTACCAACTTTAAAGTGAATATCCACTTTTTTGGTCTAAATGGAACCAAAATTGTTATGATTAAGTTCTTAGGATAGCTTTGTATTATCAGTGCATGCTTCTTCTGATACAGAGCTCCAGATTCCCTGAATAGACTAAGAGCTAAATGGCTTGCTGGCCTGCAGCCACTAAACGGACCTTAATGCATACTGCGTTATTATTGAGGTCAATGTATAAGTTGTCAGCAGTAGGCCCCTAGGATCCCTGTAGTGGAGGCTGCAGACATATAGAATTATTTCCCTTTACTCTTTGGCTGGGGATTTGGAGCACTGACTGCTATAAAGATATATTAAAATATCATGAAAAAGGTGAAGTTTCACGGTAAGGAATAGTAAGACATAATACTTTATTATTAAGTTCAGTGTATGTGAAGGACAGTGCAGTAAAACCTCTCCAGAAGGCCACCCAGACCAAAATTCCTTTGGCATATTTCCAGTTTTAAAGTCATACTGGCCATCTTCTTAAAGGGTTTCTGTCACCAGTTTTTTCGGTATGAATCAGGCTGACATTAGAGATGTGCTAATGTCACCTGATTCCAAATATATATCTGTTTTATTTACTGGTGCCCCCATTTTTATATAAAATTAACTTTTATTTTATGCTAATAAGGCTCCTAGGTGCAAGGGGCGTTACCTCTGCTCCTAGAGGCTCTGTTGATTGACAGGACCAGGCAGAGAAGAAACACTCGATTCACCATAGCTTTTAAGGACCTTCAATGATGTCATGACCATGTGATCAGTCACATGGTTTAGGAGGAGACAGGCTATTTGTGTGATCCTAACCATGTGACTGATCACATGGTCATGACATCATTGAAGGTCCTTGAAAGCTATGGTGAATGGAGTGTTTCTTCTCTACCTGGTCCTGTCAATCAACAGAGCCTCTAGGAGCAGAGGTAACGCCCCTTGCACCTAGGAGCCTTATTAGCATAAAATAAAAGTTCATTTTATATAAAAATGGGGGCACCAGTAAATAAAACAGATATATATTTGGAATCAGGTGACATTAGCACATCTCTAATGTCAGCCTGATTCATACCAAAAAAACTGGTGACAGAAACCCTTTAAAGAAGACCATCCACTTAGGACACCACTTTTCATTGCTATTATGGGTGGCAATCTCAAAGAGGTTTCACGGTGTATAAGAAGCTCCTGAGATCTCTCTAGTGGAGGCTTCCGAAAGATTTATATAATTTAAAGTGAATGTCTAGTGAAGGCAAACACTGGACATTCTGTATGCCCTATTAGGGTATATGTGCTGCCAACCTCCAGACGTCCCATAGAAATGAGTGGACTGGTGGTCATAGATCCTTGCCACCTAACCAGTACATTCCAGAAACCCATTAAAGGGGTTCTCTGGGAATTAAGAAAATGAAAACACCTAAATATTACTTTATTATAACTATATTTCCAAATACCTTTCATTAGTTATAATGGCTCATTTTGTCTGGGGAGCAATCATTAGAAGAAATCAAATGGCTGCCGTCCTATTAGTACACACAAAACCTGTCCTAATCACACAGCAGGACACAGCCACCCCCCTCCTCTCTGTACTTCATGTCTCCTCATGCACTCCATTCCTACAGAGATTCAGCTAATGTTCTTATCTGTATTCAGGATCTTAATCCCTGACAAGCAGAGCAGAGAGGAGGATGAGGCAGCTCTTTAGCTCAATGTTGTGAAGTAACTTGTCCTGCTGTGTGATTGTTGTGATTAGGACAGGTTTTGTGTGGACTAATGGGATGGCGGCCATTTTATTTCTCCCCTGATGATTGCTCCATAGACAAAACAAGCCATTATAACTAATGAAAGGTATTTACAAATATATTTATAATATATTATATTTAAGTATTTTCAATTTCTTAATTCCTGGAGAACCCCTTTAAGAACCGTGCACACCAACCTGTGTCGTGATGGGACCAGGCAGTAGAGATCAACAGGGACCTGGTAAGCAGCAGGAGATAGGTGAGTAGTACTTCTGTTATTTTTTTACCCCGTCTTCCTCTTTTTTAAAACATTTATACTGCTGGACAACCACTTTAAATTTGACATATCAATTTTGCTATGTTACTGTATATGGATTCAGAAAGGAATGAAGGTTAGAAATAATAGTTTTCATGTAACAATAAAGGAGTGAAACGCCGTATAACATTCTGAATACAATGGCAATGCTGGCAAGTTGGCCTTCGTTCCTTTTTTGTTTGTAAGTGTTGAATATAAAATTTCTCCCAAGACTCTTTTGTATGCAATGTTTTTTTATGTTCTGTATCGAAGTAAAGTGGTTTTCTAGATAATGTTCCAACAATGCAGAAATCTAACCGCATAGATAGATGTATTTATCACCGAAGATAAATGATCTTTTCAAATTCACAAACCATTAAAAATATAGACAGCTTAGTAAATATGTGAGTGGCTGGGAGCCAGGACATTCATTGGCAGTGAAAGGAGCTTGCTCCAAGCAGTCTGCAGACTAAACACAGCAGCCGCATCTCTGCAGCATCTTCTCGCTTCTTTTGTTTGCTCTGCACACTTAATGATACTCTTGGCTCATCTGACCTACTGTAGTTCTGTTTAATTGTAAAACAAATCAACTTTCTCCAGTGTAGCATTACGTATGCAAATCAGAAAGTGACGATGTGCACATTGTTTTGAATATGAAATGGACATTAAGAATCTTTTGTGTAGTGGGTGTATCTTCTGATTTTCTTCACGTGCAGCATTAAAAGCGTTGCTCTAGTGGATCATTCTGCAAGAGCATTTCCCTGCTTGATGCAGGTTCAGCTTCACCAAAATAAACTGGAAAGTTGAAGATTCGTCGGATTGTTGCAAAATGCCCAAGGGGTTTGTAGATGTCAGGAAAAGGTCCTTTTACATGGGCCAATTAACAGTAATGACCATTTGTGCGAGTACTTGTTCCTGATAATTGCCCTGTGTAAAGGTACCACCAGTTATCTGATGAACGAGCAAAAGGTGAAAGCATCGTCTATAGGTTATTCAAAATCATTGTTTCTGTGCAGCAGATTGCAGAATCTGCTGCCCAGAAATAGATATGAGCGAATCATGCAAAATTTTATTCGCCGAACATTCACCGAACTTTTCCTAAGATTTGTATATTCGACGAATAGATTCGTTGAATTTGTGTACAAAATATACGTAATTATATTGCTTTTAGCGAACATTCGCACACTAATAACGAACGTTCAGGTAAAAAGGTACTCAACCTCTTTGAACACGTACGCATAAGTATACAAATTGCGTACGAAAATGACGGGCTTTGCTGGAGAGGAATGGTGGAGCAGGAGGAACGCTCTGAGTCTGACCCCTGGCTTCATATGGATACTGTATCAGCTGATGACAGCAGATCATCCGGCTGAGACTAAGATGAGCGTGCCATCCACTCCACTACCTCATCCACTTTCTCCTCCACTACACTTTTGCGCCTTGGTGGGTTAGCCTGGTGGAACAACGGCCAAGTATTGCGAATACTACTAGTAGATGCTCCGCCTACAGGTCCTTTGGCACTTCTGCCTTGTGCCACCTTCTCCTTTTTTTTTAGAGCTCGAGGTCTGGCTGGAACTGGACCCCTTTTGCTTATCCATTCCAGATATTTTTCAATTCACTCTGTGGCCCTGCAGCTGGTCTTTGTCCCTGTATCTCCCTGTCTCTCCCTATCTCTCCCTGTCTCTCTCTCCCTGCCTGATTAATTACTAGCCCTGCACTTGCCATGCAGTATCCCTGATATGTGTAATATGGATTCCCAGAGCAATTACACCCCAATTTTCACAAAACAGGTCTCAGAGTCTCAGAACTTCACACACAGTGCTTCTGCTCGTCTCAGCAGTCGCAGCAGAAGTGATGCGTCACTGGCTTACCGAGCCTGAGCCAATCAGAGCAAGCTCTGCCCACTAGGTCAGGTGACCGTTTTCTTCCCGGCCTTTTGCGCATGATAAACAAACTAACAGTAAAATTTCGCTAATGAATTTAATTCGTATGCAACAGCGTATAGAGTAACTTATACATAGCAATAGCGTATAATTTATAGGACAACTACATAGCGAATGCGTACAAAGCCGAAGCGAATCACCTAATATTCGGATTCGCTTCGCAGCTAAAAATTTACAAGATTCGATACAAATCTCTACCCAGAAACAATGACTCTGCATGAGGACAATGATGTCCCATACAGCAGAGGTTAATGCAGAATATAAGTACAGTGTCACCTCCACTCCACGATAATTGCCTAATGAGTCAACACGTGTAAAGGGGCCTTAACCACCTAACTGTTTTGCCCCAGTCCAGCTCCAGCAGTAGGGTAGCCACTGGCTTTACCCCAGAAAGCTGGACCTCACAGGCCACACCCACAAATTGATAAGCCCAGTGAAACCACACCCCCATCGCTGGCAGGAAAAAAAACGGTTGAGGAGAGGGCAGAAGTTTTTGAGGGGAAGGTGAGCTGGGGGCAGCCAGGATACTTCTCTCCCACTTAGTCAGCCACAGGGAGCCATGTCTGCAGGCTCCAGTGACTGACTGGGGGTGAAAGAAGCCTCAGTCAGTTGCTGCAGCTCACGCTCAGACAGCACAACGCTGCTGTCTGAGCGTGAGCTACTGAAAGGGTGGACATCCCTGTGTGCCTGGACGGAGGACGGGGAGCCAGAAGACCGGACTGTCCGACCTAAAACCGGATGTCTGGCCACCCTATCCACCAGTAGGAAAGGTAGCTAACTGGAGGGGGGAGGACTATTTTAGATGCTGCTATCTCCTGAATGGTAGCACGCTAGAAACTTGCAACTGGTCTTGTTTGAAAGCTGACATTCCAAGCTCCAATACCAGAATGACAGCTACAGTCCAAGCAACAGAGGAGAAATTACTGTTAAAGATAATACAACCAGATCCATTCATAACGGATGCAGACAGTTGTATTATCAGAACCGACGAGTTTTTTGCTGACCCATGTTGGATCCAGCAAAAATGCTGGTGTGAAAGCAGCCTTAGTGAAATAGATTTTTGAATAAATCTAGCAACCCTTAGTCCTATGGCTCATTTATACCTATTTTTATAATTTAAATCAAGAAAAATAATCTCATCAATGTCCCTTCTATGTGCCTTCCCTGATATTCGATCATTCTCTTGTGAATCCTCCCAAATCGTTTTAATCCCAATGTGCTTATTTACAGGCGCATAAAAGTCCACATAGCACAATACCAACTAATCCATTGCCAAGACAAATCGAGAATGTTTGCAGCCAAGAGATGCTAGTAATTCAGGCATGTCTAGAAGTCATGAATGCTGTTTGTCAACAGAACCTCTAGGAGCTTTGCAAACAATAAGGGTATGCCCACACGGGAAGTAAATTACAGCGGAAAAAATCTGCAATAAATCAGCTGCAGAGGCCTGTGTTTTGGATTTTGCTGTGCATTTACTATGGATTTCACCCTCCGCATTAAATTTCTGCTGCAGATTTTTTTTTTCCCACAGTGTGATCTCATCCACTTTGCAGGATACACTGTGGTTTTGAATTGAAATTCAGAGATGGAAAACCGTCAGCCTACCTGCCATGTGTAAACATACACTAATGCATTTTTTGAAAAAAATTCTTGTTCACATTTGGTAGATAATAGTTTAGAGCTAACATGTGGTCATGGGATGAATTATTAATTTTGCATTGTTAATGTGGCAAATTACTTGAGCGTTCTGTATTAAAGCATCTACATATGATCTCCAAAAGTATATAACCCCAATGTAATGTATCTAGTCCCAAGTCTTCTGTCAATCGTATTGGGAGCTGGATGCACTGGAGAATCTTGTTGGCAGCTGTTAATGCCCTGCCTATAACAAGCAAGTATCTAGCAGTCAGTTCCCCTCACTAGGAATGAAACTTGACATGCTTATGTATATAACAAGTCCTCTCCACATTTAGCTTTAGGAAATATTGCACCTACTGCTTAAGGAATTAATTATTTTTTTGGCATCTAGTAGAATTTTTCCACGCAGATTTAAACACGTGATTTTTAGCACTAATTCTCACACTATGGTTTTAATACATACTAATAGATCTATTTGACAGCTGTCACTATATGTTTTTGGTTAAAGTTAGTTGACTGACATATTTTATTGGTTGGAGATGTTATGCACATTTACACCCAAAAAATGTGTACAAGCTACGTGTATCATGTATACTGATGCACATGGTGTGCAGGGGAAATATGCTTCAAACGGGAGGTACCTATGGCTCACTATAAAAAACACCCACAATTTTAGAGATTTATATTCCACAGGTTGTCAAAGTTAGGAAACCTTTGGGCCATTACTCTTTTTATAAAGCCAGACTTGTTCTTGTATAACTGTTGGTGTTGTAAGGAAGTTCATTTGTGGTTAGGAAGTTACGGGCACATTTATTAAGACCAGCATTTTAGACGCCGGTCTTAATAAAGCCCTAATCTGGTGGTGGATCCACCAAAGTTATGAAGAGGCCGCAGGCCTCTCCATAACTTTGGTGTAACCGGCGCCAGTTCTAAATGTAAGGTGGCTTCCTTGCTGTCTTACATTTAGACCTTTTTCTATGCCTAAAACAGGCGTGGAAAATGGTGAATGAGATGGCCTGCCGGTCCCTGCTCTGCCCACGCCACAACTTTAGACCTGATGTGATTGGAGCAAAGTCGCCTAACTAACTAATCGTTGCGCTGCCATCTATGCCTGAAATATGCCTAATTTAGGGATATTTCAGAATAGTAAATTACTACCCCTAATTCGTAATACCCTAAATTGTTGGAAACTCATCCGGTTTTGTTTAGAGAATATGGCATTATAGAAAATGGGTATCACGAAACAGTACTTCTAGTGGTATAAATATAAGTATGTACATTAGCATGTAGTCTTTGTTGAGTCAGGATTTGAGGAGGCATCCCACAGCAAAGGGAAAAAGATTTGTCAGAGAAATTTTGGTGACTGAAAATCCATTGAATATATAGAGATATTTTATGAAAATTGAACATGTGTTTGGAATGACCCTGGCCAAGTACATAGCCAAGGAAACATGGAAGATTGCACCAGTGTACAGTTTAAAGGCCAGTGTTATTCACTGTGATTATCTATAGTCATTACAAGTCAAATCAGAAGTCAAATGGCAGAGATGATGTAGAACAGAATTTCACGGTAGAGTGGGCCATGATCAGGGCTCACACAGAAGAAAAAGTTCTAATTAGCACCATGCTGATACTAAAGGAAGAGTAAGATTGATTGGCTGAGCAGGCAGAACATGCTACTGTATATATGCCTTATATGGCCTTCTGATCCACCACATGCGTTAAGCATGATCATGATCATGGCCAGTACAAGTTCACTTCAATTAGGTCCATTTGTGCATTGCAGAGAATCACTATTTTGGTAATTTACAAAGAGTTGCCAGATCCACAATTGCCCGAACTAAGACAATGGCCCTTCTTTCCAAAACAACAAAGCTGAATTCTGTATACTTGCCACCAGTAAACCTTCACACAGAGACACCTCTCAAGTTGCCTTCATTAAAGTCAATTAAATGAAGTTTGACACTTAACTCAGCATTGATTTATCCTATGTCCATAACTACTGGTCAGGGAAAAGTGTCGCTGGTGTATATGAAAATGGTTCATTACTGCTATCAAAAAGAAGACAAAACGACAGAAGAAATTATACCTTTTAATGGCAATTTCACAATTCATTTTTTATGATGCTTTCGATTTTCGTTTTTTACTTCCTTCTCAGCAGATAAATGCTGTGACACTGATTCTTTGTGATTTGCATCAGTGCTGAGACTGCTTGTTTGGCTCCTCAGACAGTGATGGGCACTTTCTTAACAAGGTAGTGCCTCGGGTACAAGGAGAGATTTCATTTCCAGCAACATGCAGCTGCCAGACTCTTTCAGTTCCAGAATGACCTATAGACACAGAGCGACTGGAGATCAGCCCTCGGTGCAGTCCTCAGGCCCTGAAAGAGCCACCTCATTGGGATGCTATGAACAGCCTCTGTTTTTACTGTAAAACTCAGCGTGCTGTTGAGTCTGCCTCCTATGTGGCTTTTCCATCTTTTTAGCTTGAGCAGTAAAGGCTTAATGTGTGGGTAGGTGTATTACCATAAAACGGCTTCACATATTTGTGTATAATATCCGATGCAGAGATCAATATGGCTGTCAAACCTTTCCTACAGGGAAGTGACAAATCTTGACATTTGCAGTTGTTGGTTACCTCCGTTCACATCGGCAGCTGATGATATCATGCTTTTATAAGGAAAATGCTCAAGAGTATCATTAATGTATTACATAAGGAGAGAAGTATATTGGTTGGATGCTAGTAATTCTGGCTGGACATAAGCCCTGTGGTTCTATTAAAGCTTCATCATTGCCGGTAGCGGTGGTTTTCAGAAACATTTCCAAGAACATTTCTGCATTACTTGATGCATTGTATTACTGTAACCATTACATTTTTCTTCTAACCTTCATGAACATGTAATGTAAAATGCATTCTTGACATAACAGTGATATCATCTAAGGCAGTGTTTCTCAACTCCAGTCCTCATAACCCACCTGCCGGTCATGTTTTCAGAATTTCCTTAGTATGGAGCAGCTGATATAATTAGCATCCATCCATCTGGACTTACCACAGGTATTCATTCTGTGGGATATTCCCAAATCCTGACTGGCAGATGGTTCCTGGGGACTGGAGTTGAGAACCACAGATCTCAGGGATCACAGACCTTTATGTGGCATTAAAGGGAACCCAAAAGAGAACAATCTCTATATATAGATCCATAGAGCAATACTCATCCATGCTTAAAATCTGAAATTAAATTCTTATAGAACTCCAAAAGAAGGACAAGAACCATAGGGCTAGCACCATGGAAATGCATAAGGCTTGAAAGGAAGTCATTTTGCCAAATGTTCTCAGAACTGTGTATGAGTTTTGATTAATGATTGGGGAAAAAATTGTTTTGCTGCTTCATATGGAATTGAATCTCGGCCAAGATTGATGCCAGCAATTAACTGCCTACTGGTACTGTTTTTGGACAAGATTTGATTCCATAGGGAACAACAATTTGATTATCTCTAATCATTGATCCCCATGGGCCCTTCTGTTGCCTGGGATGGAACCATAGCATCGCCTTGTTATATTTATGCACCAAGCACAACCATTCCACGTAAGCTGAACCATTTATGTGCCATTAGATAACCAAACCATGTGAGATCATGTCCTATGAAACACCTTGTGTTTGTCCCTATTGGGCCATTCAGTAGTAAACATAGGGAGAAGCTGTTATAATTAAAGAGTCAATAGACTTCAGTAGTGTGAAGTTACTAGTAGCCAAGGTTTTTTGGTTATGTATTATTTACTTACAGGTATATTAATGGTTGCATTGATCATCATTTTATAAAGCATAAAAGGACAATACAGCTATATTGGTTGATAGTATTTAATTAGCTTCCCAGATCTTGAAGACCAAGTGTTACTTACAGACTAAGTACAGTTTACTTCCAGTTGTCATTTTGGAAAAATGGCAGCCACAGCTGAATAGAGAAAATCCGATATGTCTGTAAGTAAAACAAACTTAGGTTACTTCTTAAACGTCTGATTTACTATGGCCGTGCAATCTTCTTCATGAAATGGTCATTTACATTTAACTTGAGCTGCACCAGTTCTTTGGAATGACCTGCCCCCAGCAATTAGCGTGGCTTATCACATCTCCTAATGTAACTCTCTTCCATTCACCCCCTTCACACCATCCTTCAGAACATGATCCATCATCAAATACTATCCATCCATTTATATCTAGTGTTGGGCGAGGCAAAGCATTCTAAGTGGAATTCGGTCTGAAGTTTAGGAAAACTTTGTTTCGCAACTAATCTGAATTTCCTCCTGCTTTGTGGTAACAAATAGGGTTTTCCTAAAATGGCGGCTGCAGGTATTACAAAGCGAAACTAAGTGTAGAGCTGTCAAGCCAGGGAATGCAAGATCATCTATAATTCTATGCAGCCAGCAAATCTGCAGCCATCCCCTGTGATGTCACAGCCCTATAACACCCTCATCCTGGGCAGTCTCCGCGATTGTTCTGTGAGCTGGGCATAGGGAGAGATGTGGCAAGCAATCATGTGATAGGGACAGTGTTGCTGAAAATGATTAATAGGGAGAGTGCAGGGAGAATGTAGGGAGAGTGCAGGGAGACTGTAGCGAGAATTATTCTGTGTCAGTTTTATTTATTTATTCCTACAGTTACTTATTCCTACATGAGCTGTGAACTAAGATATGTAATTCAATACCAATAAGATGGATGGCTTTATTATTCCACTGTCAGTATGCCAACCAATGCCATCCAGTCTGCACCCCTTAGGGTATGATATTAGATGATGTGGAATAGGAGGAAAAGCAGATGGCAGAAGAAGGGCTCCCACCTGTAGGGCAGGACAAGTGGTTATGCCAGAGATGATTGATATTCTGTGTTTACTGTCAAATAACCTGCAGGAGGTTGCAGGCAATAACAGCAATAATATGTATATTGTTCCACCACCTAAAGTTTCTTAGGACATGAACTCCAGCACTCAGTCACGGTCACTGTATCTGGCATATATGCCGACTTTCAGCATATATGCAACATTTTTTGTAGTTTTTTTTATAGTGAATAGGGATCCAGTGGCAAGCGGCAATGAACTGCATTGTGAACTGCCAGAGGTCACAATGCAGATGTGAACTTATCTTGACTTGTATAGGTCTGTGATATATGTTCTTGAAAGAAAAGGCAAGAGAAAAACCTTCAGACAGAGTTGAATATTGCTTATTTGAATAATGCGTATTGCTTATTTCCTGTTGTGTGTTCTTGATTATTGCTCACTTTTCGTCCTGCAACTAAACGCATTGTTAGTACATGAACCGTTAAGAATAGGTGCATTGCCATGTTTTTCAAGGGTATAACACATTTTCCATAATGTGTGATTTCTTTTGTATTCAATTTTCTGCCTTCATTGTAAAATCTACATTCTTCTCATCTAGAGGAATATTGGAATTGCTGCCAAAAAATTCAACTTTTTACATACCGATTGTCACTTTATTAAAAGCCTTTGTTAATTGTTAAATCCCTCAATTGAAGGATTGATAAGGCACAGACAGGTGAGCCAACAGATAGCTGTTGTCACATGCCAAGTATGGCAAAGCTACATGAAATGTTTACCTGTCTCCTTGCCAGCCATGTTTTATTCAAGAAAGAACACCTAGTCCCATTGCCAATATAGCCTTTAGTAGAATGTTTTTGTCCACAATAGCATTGCACAGTTTTAAAGCAAACAAGATGAAAATAATATCACAGATAGACATGTTAAAATGCCATTTATTTTGGTTCCCGAGGTGAAACACAAGAAGCTGGAGTCTATAGTCTAGGACAGCAGAACTTGGCCACCTCTCTTCTCTCAGCTTAGCTTGAAGTGTCTTTTCTTCCCCCAGCCACCTGGAAAGGTTATGGCTGTTAAAAAACCTCAAACACTGTTGAAGCAGGGATGCTAATTATACTTCAATTAGTCGAGAGACTTTGCCAACAGCCCCCAACGTTGATAAGTGGTAATATCAACCATCAAATCCATCCAGGATTTGTGGTAAAGGGAAGTAAAAAAAAATGCTAACATTTAACTGTGTGTTCATAGCGCATGGACTAAAGTCTTTCAATCTTATGCAAGTCTGAAAATATCAAGTAATATTTGCTTTGTGGAGAATAGCTGGACAACATAAAAAAATGTAATATAAAGAATGTACTGTATTAGACATTAACCCCTCAAATCCCTACCCTACAGTACTAGAAACATTAACCCCCTAACTGTTTTGCCAGAGTCCAGCTCCAGCAGTGGGAAAAGTAGCTAACTGGAGGGGGAGGGCTGCTTTAGATGCTGCTACCTCCTGAATGGTAGCTAGAAACATGCAACTGGTCTTGTTTGAAAGCAGCCATTTCAAGCTTTCAGATAATACCGGAATGTCAGCTACAGTCCAAGCAACAGAGGAGAAATCACTGTTAGAAATCGGGATGCTGTGAATGTAGCTGAAAGTGAAAGTATAAACAAGTTGTACTTGCGATTATTCCCGACTTGATTTCTAACAGTGATTTCTCCTCTGTTGCTTGGACTTTAGCTGTCTTGTATGAAAGCCAGGACTGTCAGCTTTCAAACAAGACCAGTTGCATGTTTCTAGCTGCTACCATTGAGGAGATATCTCCATCTAAAGCCGCCTTCCCCCTCCAGTTAGCTACTTTTCTCACTGCCAGAGCTGGACTCGGGCAAAACAGTTAGGTGGTTAACCTGCCTATACCCAGGGGTGCACCACCAATGAGGCCAGGTGATGCAATCGCCTTAGGTAGCACCAGGTACCTAGGGGGGGGGGGGCGCCTTTTTAGTTTTCTCCTCAGGCAGTAGAAAGGCTAGATGCACCCCTGCCTATACCCCTCTTCTTTTGTCTAAAGTTTAGGATAATAGTTGATTGGTATGGTTGTATCAGATTGTATAGGGGTTTCACAAATACTTGAGGGCTCATGCACATGACTGCAAAGTGTTTTGCGGTCCACAAATTGCGGCGGATGTGTGCTGTCTGCAATTTGCGGAAAGGAACTGACAACCCATGATAGAAATGCCTATTTTTGTCCGCAAAATGGGGCCATGTTTTATTTTATTTTATTTGTTTGCGAGCCATGAAATGGAGCACTGGATGAGGATTCAGCTCCATTCACTTGAGCGCTGCAGCCTCTTTAAACCGCTGATCGGTGGGAATCCTGGGCACGGACCTCCATGGTCAGATTCTGATGACCTATCCTGAGGACAACCGCGTTAAACAAATATATTTGCACATGTATAAGTTTTAGGGTACGCTACACGTGGTTGATTTTTCTGTGCGAAATCCATGGCAAATCAGTGGCAAGATCCACATGCGTATTTTGACATGGATATGGCTGCAGACTTTCCATGCATTTGACTCTCTGCATGGCAAAGGAGGAAATATGTTATGGAAATCTGGAGCAAAATTGACAAACTTTGGATTCAAACACTACACCATATGTCACGTCATGTGTGGATTCCGTTCTTAAAAATTTCCTACAGTGTTGGTGATATTTTGCAATACTACAGCTACTGTAAACGCTGTGGTGATCCCACCACAAAATATTGGCAACATATATGCAAAATGTAGCTGTAACCTAAAAGAAGTTTACTGTGCATCTTTGACTTGACCCTGTCTGACTCCTTAATCACATGTTTTAATCAGACTTACTTACAGATCTGGTCATACCAAGTCAGCAAACACTAAAGTACATATGGTGCCAGGATGTTTTACAGAAAAATCCATTTTTAATATTATGGGTGTAGCCACATTTATACTATATGAATGCGTCATTACTGAATGACCTATTGATTAAATCAGGTTTTTATACTAAACTTTTTTTTTTAAAGTTTTTTTTGTTTTTTTGTGATACATGTCCTCAACTATGTTATATGTCACTACCTATATTCTTATAAAATCCTGCCATTTCTAACCGGCACCTAGGCCTAAAAATATGTCAAGTCTTCCTGTTCTTTGAGAGGGCCATAGATGCAATGGACAGGAGCTGACTTCATTGACTTCTGTGGGAGATTTTTATAGGCGTGTTTTGGGACCTGTGCAGAGGTCAGGAGGGAGTAGATAAGCTTTGACATCAGGGCTGTGGAGTCGGAGTCGTGGAGTCGGAGTCGGTCACCAGTTTGGTGGAGTCGGAGTCGGAGTAGGTATAAAATGGACCGACTCCGACTCCTAAAATATATAATGAATTTAGTTCAGTGCTGAATATATTTTTATAAGAATTTGTGAAATGATGAAATGTCCTATAAATGTCTGTTCTATTCCTGATCTAAGGATTTAGGCTTTTATTTGAGATGACTGTGTACTGCCCTTTATGTCCAGTGCATGTTCTCTCTGCTTTATGTTTCCTCTGAGCTCATGTGTGGAGAGGTTAGCTGCTCTCATGGCTTCTATCTGCTGATGTAAAACACCTAGAGCCTTATGTATGAAAACTGTCTAGGTGTAGAAGTTTCTTTGTTGTCCATAGCAACCAATCAGAGCTCCCCTTTCATTTCATATAGTGCTCTGGAGAAATGAAAGGGGAGCTCTGATTGGTTGCTATGGGCAACAAAAAGTTTTAGACCTAGACAGTTTTCATACATCAGGCCCAGAGGCGTAGCTACTGGGGGGGGGTCAGGGGAGGCGATGCTCCGGGCCCAATACTTCTGGGGGGGCCCAGCAGGGATGGCCTTAGTACAATCAGGCGAATACAAGTGAGCGCTTCCATTATGGAGTCTGATGGGGGCACATTAAGCCGATCTGAGGTCTGATGGGGGCACATTCTGCTGATCTGAGGTCTGATAGGGGTACATTCTGCTGATCTGAGGTCTGATGGGGGCACATTCTGCTGATCTGAGGTCTGATGGGGGCACATTCTGCTGATCTGAGGTCTGATGGGGGCACAATACACTGATCTGAGGTCTGATGGGGGTACATTCTGCTGATCTGAGGTCTGATGGGGGCACATTCTGCTGATCTGAGGTCTGATGGGGGCACAGTACGCTGATCTGAGGTCTGATGGGGGCACATTAAGCCGATCTGAGGTCTGATGGGGGCTCATTAAGCCGATCTGTGGTCTGATGGGGGCAAGGGACTGTTAGTTTAGTGATGTAAAAGCTGGGGACAGATTTCCTTTAACATAGGAGTCCCCTTGTTTTTTACTCCTATATTTTACTGCATTATGTGGTAGAGTATTTAGAGTAGGGTATGTAGAAAGTCTATTGTACTGTACTTAACAGCATAGATGATCTAGCCAGGGGCGTAGCTAAAGGCTCATGGGCCCTGGTGCAAGAGTTCAGCTTGGGCCCCCTTTCCCTCAGTGCTCTGTGTGTCTTCTTATGTGGTCCAAGGGTCTTTGGGCCCCCTCAGGCTCCTGGGCCCGGTAGCGACTGCTACCTCTGCACCCCCTATAGCTACGCCCCTGGATCTAGCAGTTTATATAGTCATCTTGCTAATACAGTATTATAACCACAACTAGTAGTATGTGCCTGTGAAGTTGGAAACGTGCGTTTGGGAAGCCAATAAGTGGGGGGCCCACTCAAGTATGTTTCGCCCCCCCCATGTGCTGAACCTCTAGCTACACCTCTGATCAGGCCCTTAGTGAGCTGTACCCAGAGAAGCCTGATAGTTATCACTTAAACATGCTCCATGTATGAGGGAGTAGGAGTCGGAGTCGGAGTCGGGAGTCGGAGTCGGAGTCGGGCTGAGGGGAAATTGAGGAGTCGGAGTCGGAGTTGGAGTCGGGGCTTTGGCTTACCGACTCCACAGCCCTGTTTGACATGACCTATTGTGAATGATTAATCTTGTGTTACCTATGTAAATGTGGTATATGCCGTTGCCATTTTGTTATGATAATGAGATGACTACTGAAAAGTTACTTGTACGGAACAAGAATTCTTGACATATTTAAGGCCCAGTGGTCAATGTGAAAACTGCAGGATTTTAGGATTTTTTTTTTAGTGATAGTGACATGAAAAATAGAAAAAATCTACAAAAAAATGTGATTTAAACAATAGATCATTTTGTTATGATAATTCTCTTTAAGAATAGGCCATACATTTTAAATAACCTGATAACCCCTGTATGCCCAGACTCAAAAATGTATAGATATGAAACCAGGAGGATTAGAATAAAATGTGCTGAACCCTTCATTTTCATGTTTTTTTTATATAAGGGTGTAAATTACGGTAATAGCTTATGTTCAATGTATATATTCTCTAACCTATGAACACACATAAGTAAAGGTTCATTAATGTAATCCTATGAACCAAGTCACTACCTTTATGTTTAGAAGCAATGAGGGTAATAGGGCAAAGCAACCACCTGAAGCAATGTGAATAATAATAGTATATAAGGCAAGTTCTGAAATAAGTCATATCAGTCAATATATTTTCATGTATGTGTACAGCATTCGTATTATATAACATCATAATATTACATATAATTAGTGGCATCCAGCATTAGCATTTGTCTATCTTTCCACCGAGTTTTAGCACTCCTCTCTTGATAAAAATAAGGAGAAGCATCTTCCTTTTCTTGCTGGGATTTCTCTCTTCACTGGCTTGATAAATGATGGCAAAAAAGATATGAAGGCTCTTTTGTTATATTGCATGGAGGTACCCGCCTGTGCATTTCTGTGTGAAATTGGTAGAGTGAGATGTGACTGAGAGAATAGCTTGATCCAGATAAAAAGTTCTGCCTTGAACTTCCCATTCATGGAACTGTGACAATATAGTCAGCCTTTCACACCATACCCGTCAGCCGGACATTTGGAAAAACCGTAACAGTAGCTGCAAGAAGTGAATTCCAGGCATTCGGGAAAGGTGTTGTCTGTACGTTCCTCAAACAAAATTAGATTTGCAGATTTACAATCAAAGTATACATAAAATTATGCAAATGTTGAATTAGGCTGTAGGTGAAATGTGATATTTGCAGCTGAATATCCTTAGCCTGAGGAAGAATAGCTATAGGGTTGTGTTATTCTTCAGCCATCTGTAAAGATTCTGAATTCTGATGATTTGATGCGTCATTTATCTGTCAGAAGTAAAGGGATCCCAATTAGTTAATGTTGTAATTTGTAAGGCTAGTTTCACACTAGCATCAGCACGGATCCGGCGGGTGAAGGGGCCCGCCGGATCCGTGCTGCCGCAGGTGCACGTGTGGAGCTGGAGCCGTGCTCCGGCCCTATTCACTGTAATGGGAGCGGGCCGCGGATCTGGCCGCAGCACGTTAACCCCTGCTGGGAGGCGGCCGGAACGAAAATACAACATGCACCTGCGGCAGCATGCATCCGTGCTGCCGCTAGTGTGAAACTAGCCTAATAGTCTATGATATACCATAGTGGAAATGGAGAAGTAGAATGTAGAAGATAGCATTTGGTGCACAGGACCAGTTGGATACACCACAAGTCAAATTGTGACAGTCTCTATTGTAGCAGTTTTTCCAGGCAATAAAAATCCCCTTCGACTTACAAGACTTACGTGCCTGACCAGAAGATTGTTTTTGCCCAAAACCTATTGTTTGAAAAGACTAATACAAGAAAGACTGTCACAATTTGACCAGTTGAGCATCCAGCTAGTCCTTTGGACAGAAAGCTGTCTTCTACATTCTACTGTTCCGTTTCTAGTTCTGATTCTACGAAGGAGGATACCTTTGGCAGGGGCTTGAAAACCGCAGCTGCATATGGATCTGAAGGCCTAAATCTTTACAAGTCTTTCCTAGAGTTGTGCTTATGGTAGCACAACCACATAAAGTAAACCTTCAGTTTACAGAGTGTGTATACCATCCTGTATTGATGTGCTCACCCTATCAAGCTATTGTCCTTCTCTCCTTTTTTTTAACCCCCCCGTACCAGTTTCATATACTGTAGATCTTACATATTCTGCAGTGCTACATATCATGATCCTCCCTAGTGGAACATATACATTTCCTTATGGCCAAATATGATGGTGAATTAACCTACCATTTAAATTATGGACCCCCCCTGTAAAACGACTGAATTGCGCAGGGCAAAGGCATTTTGTGCAGTTCTGGTGACGAACTGTGCTCTGCCAGGCAGAGGCTTCCACCCAGCAGTGAGCCCAGTGACGTCACTGGCACTGATGGGCGGGCTTTAGCGCTGCCCTAGCCTGTAAAACGTCTAGGGCAGTGCTAAAGCCGGCCCATCAGAGTCGGTGATGTCACCGAACACACTGCCAGGCGGAAGCCTCAGCCCGGCAGTTTACTGTTTGTAAATACGAAAGCCCTTGCTCTGCGCGATCTAGTGCAGGGCAAGGGAGTGCATCGTAGTATGACATGCACCGATGCTCTTGTTAGGAAGGCTGCCTGGTTGAAAATGTGGGTATGTCCGGGTTCAGTTCTGAACCTGGACAATGCCTTTAAGTATATCTGGAAAAATTGGCTCCAAATAAGTCTGTGAAAACGTATGTAGTTTCCTCATTACCCTGCCCTGGCTGAATGTGAACTGTGGACATCTGATGGAGTTAGGATGACCACTGATCTACTTATTATATGTTCACCAGAAGAGATTGTTGTTACCATTTCAACGGGCAGGTGGAAAGTACAAAAAAGTGTCTGTTGGCCACTGAGGAGTACACTGATCCCTCAAGATGCAATGCCCTCAGGATACAATATTTTCCACATACAATGTCCTTTTCTGACCCTTTATAAGTTGAAACTAGACTCAACATACAATGTCTCAGACTCAGATCCAACCAATCAAGGCAACTTCTCTGGTAAAATAGCTGGATTAGTTGCTAGTTATCAGCTATTCCTGACTGTTATATGTAAGGACTTGTCTTATCTGTCTTAGGTATCTGCCTATTTTTCTTAAATCTTCATTTTCTGTCATCTTGGATGACATTTTGGGGCTTTGGAACCGATTACTCAACTTGCAATGATTTCAACATACAGTGGTCGTCCTGGAACCAATTAACATTGTAACTTGAGGGACCACTGTATTTGTCTACTTGTCTCATCCATGACTCTCATCCATCTGAAATATATAGGTATCATCCATATGTATCAACAGACAATGACCACAATAAAACCGAATATTAGAACCAAACATTTAAGAAAGTGTGGAACTACAAATGCTCCATCCTACAAGGTATGGAATACATGTTAACATCTAGATTCTACACATATTCAGTTCAATTAATGTTTTGTGGCTCAGTGAGAGATCCAACGCCGTGTGAAAGCATAGTTGTCGGGTCTGACAATGGGCTATGTTGACATTCTGTTCCACGAGGCACATTAATTACCTCATTACATTGAATTGCTAAATAACATAGTAAAGAACATTTTATGCCTCAATTTCATTACGAGTATGGAGAGAGGTGACATAATCTCTCAAGATGTGATGAACTGTACTATAATCTGTGACACTGTAATTGACATAGGTGTGGACAAGGGCATATTCATTGTGATGATAATTCATTCATTGAAATGGATAATTCAGGATTTTATTACTATAAAAACATGTATGTAAAAAACATGCCCTGTGCCAATGTCCTCCTTGTTTTGCAAGGTTAAATTTGGTTCCTGAGGTCCAAACCCTGGGACTGTGGGCACAGTGGCTACACTAAGGAATTAAAGAAACTTGCAGCTGTGCTTCACCAATCATTGGATTCAGCAGTTATGTGCCATGCATGTCACCAACAGTGATTGACTGCAGAAGTAACTTGTGTTACTTGAGTATATCATTTTGAACTCTGGTAAGGATCCATCCATGTGCAGCAACTATAGACTGAGTTCCCTCAAAAGACGTCAAAATCTATGCCAAAATTATTGTGCTGCTCTTCCAGCCTTTCATGTTGCTCTTAATTAAAAAGGAACAAGCTCAATTATTATCAAATTGACGAGAAAATGGCTAAAATAAGTGTTTATGAGGTCAGGAGATCAGAGATAAGAGCTACACATGCATCAGATGATGAGATTGAAAGAAGACATAAGTTGACAACTAGCAAACAGACTGATTTTTAACTCTTGTATCTCAGAAACTTCTGAACATTTTTTAAGAAAGACTAATTTAAAAATCGATTTGTAGCCCAAAATAAGTAAAATGCAATCATAAAGAATGTCCCTAAAGGTATCTGCTTTCATGTTTGGTCAGCAATATGGGTTTTCCTACCTGCTCTGTTGAATGAGAGACTTAAAGGGCATCTCTCAGCAGATTTGTACCTATGACACTCGCTGACCTGTTACATGTGCACTTAGCAGCTGAAGACATCTGTGTGGGTTCCATGTTCATATGTGTTCGCTTTGCTGAGAAAAATGATGTTTTACTATATGTAAATTAGCCTTTAGGAGCAATGGGTGCGTTGTCATTACACCTAGAGGCTCTAGTCTCTCTGCAACTGTCGTGCCCTCTCCACTTTGCTTGACAGGGCCAGGCAGTGTAAACGTCATCACACCTGGCTCTGACTTACAAATCTGCTGTCTGATGCCCTTTAAATGTATTTTTGTCTTACCAAGAGTATAACGCAGACTTTAATAAAAATTTTATTGAACCATAATTTTTCTGTCTTGTGCAATTTTCTTAAAATCCTGGATGAGCCCTTTAAAATACAGTGTCAATAAGGGAGATTTACAAAGTAAAATGTGCCCAAAACCCATGTTATGGAAAAGCGGTGCGTGGAGCTCTATACTCCCAAAAAGTCACAAAACATTGGGAATACATGGCATGCACCAGGAAAACGCTTCCAATTTGTCCGCATTCATTGTCAATGGCAACAAAACAGAACTGAACAGAACAGAGTGCTCCAAAATGCATTTTGTTCCGTTTGGTTGCGTTCCCATATCAGATATCCCATACCCATTCTGTGTGGCATGGGATACGGAGCAAAACTGATCCGGCATGACACACAATGCAAGTCAATGGTGCCGTATCCGTTTTCTCCGACACAATAGAAAACGGATCTGTCCCCCATTGTCTTTCAATGGAGTTAATGACGGAGCCGTTTTCTCTGACATAATGTGACACAATAGAAAATGGATCCGTCCCCCATTGACTTTCAATGGAGATCATGACGGATATGTCCTTGCTATGTTAAAGATAATATAACCGAATCCGTTCATAACGGATGCAGCTGTTTGTATTATCAAAAACGGAAACATTTTTGCTGATCCCTGCCGGTTCAGGCAAAAACGCAAGTGTGGCTGTATTTGCCATATTATGTTCCTGTGGTGTCAACCATGATTTTTTTTAGATACTTTAGATATGTATAGTTCCTATAGATTCTTTTATGTATGCGACTAGTACAACTCCATTATGTCCCCACAAATGTGCAGATGTAGAAATATATTTAATAATTGTACTTGGATTTGTTTCCTTTTTTATGAAAGTGTATATTAGTGTCAACAAATTTTCACGTAGGAAGGTAAGATAAACAGCTGAGATGTCAATGTCCCCTAAGTTATGTTAGCATTGCGAGTTTGCACTGCAGCTGCGACAGAGGTCAAGCCAGCTATCATCCGTTCACAGCCGCCTGTGTCCCAGGAAACTACATAGCTATGCAAGCAGAGGGTGAAAATAAACACTATAATGCACTGGCAGATTAGCAGTAGGCATACTGCTGGGTTTTATTTACTTCATAGCTCTTGCCTTAGGTGTCCTCTGGCAGAGTCACTAAGCTCCTTCTCCATTGCTTGCTGGAAGTGATCTGAAACTGATGCTCAGTGTGCTTTCCCAGGAACAGCTGGGCACTTTCTGGCATTGCCTTTTTCCAAATGCAAACTGGATACAATCGAGCGATTACAATGGTTGGTGTCTTAGCATCAGGGTTTTTATTCCCCAAACTGAATACAGCTTCATGTTCAATGTGACCAAACAACTTCATTAAATATTGGCCAATCCTGAGATTAAGTCCACATACATTTGAAAGGATCTTACAGGAAGAAAAGCAGGATTGTATGTATATAGATCTTTATTTGGGGTTTTATTCCAGTCTTCTTGGGTATGATGCCACAAAGTTTGCACACTTGGATTTAAGGATTGTCTGCCATTCTTCTTTGCAGATTCTCTCAAGATCTGGAAGTTGGGGTTTGTGAGTGGACAGCTTTTTTCAGGTCTCTCCAGAGATGTTTGGGTTGTGTGCTTAGGGTCATCTTGTTGTAAGGTAAACCATTCTGAGGTCCAGAGCCCACTGGATGTTTTCATTAAGAATATATCTACTTTGCTCTATTCAGCTTTCTATCAACCCTATCCAGTCTCCATATCCCAGCCACTGTAAAACACTCTCACAACATAATGCTTCCACCACCATGCTTCACTGTAGGGATGGTATTGGGCAGGTTATGATCAGTGTCTGGTTTCCTCCAGACATGATACTTAGAATTGAGGCCAAAAAGTTTAATCTTGGACAAGAGAGTCTTGTTTCTCACAGTCTAACAGTACTTTGGTTGCTTTTTTTGTAAACTGGAGGCCAGCTTCCCTGTGTCTTTTTCTGAAGAGCAGGCTTCTTTCTAGCCACTCCTTCTGGACATTTCTCCCATCTACACACAGATTCTTTGGAACTCAGCCAGAGTGACCATTGGGCTATTGGGATGTATTTTGTGCGGCTGGCAGTATTTTGTGATGGACTGTGGTATTTGGCTCTGTTGGTGTGGTAATGTGCCACAATATGGTATTGCTGGCCCTGCCTTCCATCAATTTGGACCCGACTACAAAATGGGGCCACTTTTTTTTTGACAGGGCCACTTTAAGTTCCCAGTCCATCCATGTATGCACACAGACTTATGCGCACACACACACACATAAATACACAGACTCATACACGCACATATACTGTATACACAGACTAACATGCACACACATATATACACACAGACTCACATGCACACACATATATACACACAGACTCACATACACACACCTATACTGTATGCACAGACTCATGCACACACATATATACACAGACTCACATGCGCACACATATAATGTACATACAGACTCATTCACACACATATATACACACAGACTCATACACGAATATAAAATCAAACAGGCCCATGCATGCACACATATACTGTATACAGCACACACATATGCTGTATACATACAGGCTCATGCACACACATATATACACACAGACTCATGCACACACATATACTGTATACACACAGGCTCATACACACACTTACATGCAACCACATACATTTTCTTAGATTTCATTTTATTATTTTTTCACTCATTGAAGAATCTGACAAGTGTTGCTCAGGGATCTGTCTCTTCAAAGTGCAGTCACCACTTTACATGATGTGGTTTTATACGTCCCACCGGAGACCTGGTTACTGACCCAAAACCGTTTTCATTTCTCGGAATCTCAGGGTACAGAGAGATTTTACAGACTAGAGAGATGTTTCAACAGCAACATAACAATGCCACAGGGATCCTTGCAGTGATACATAGCCTTAGCTTGGCACTCTAACCCTTTCACCCCAACACTGCCCATAGCATCTGTGTGGAGTTGCTTGGCAACAGAGGTTATTAATCTTTCTTGGTCTGTTAAATCTAGTAGTGTTACCATCTGGTTCCAGATTAACGGTCATGCTTTTTCCAGGAGAAAAGAGGTTAACCAGATTGATGATATCTGTATTTGTACAACTAAACCTGTCTGTATATTTTTTGTCCGGTGAGAATTATTCTATGCATTGTGCATTATTATCATTATTACTATTATTGTTATTATTATTAATATTGTTATTATTATTATTATTATTAGTAGTAGTAGTAGTAGTAGTAGTACAAAAGATTGCAGTTGTTCGCTACAAATTTGTTTACAATATGAGGGTTACTCTGGAAACTGGTTGCTGTTAATATATTAAGTGCTTGACAAACTAATGATAGGATCCAGTGAAAACCACAATGAATTTTAAGACCATTTTAAGTTACAAGAATAAATTTATTTTTAATTACAATGTAGAAGAATAATTAACAGAAGTGTTTATAGCAATTATTTTCTTTAAAAGCATTGCCCTCATATCACTAATAAGATGATATGTGTCAGTAATGAAGTTACCTCCGTAATAGGTAGACCAAGGATTTCTTAATTAACCATTAAAGCCAAGTTTATTAGCATGCACTGATTTTCTGAGAAAGATCATACCAGTCAGCTCACTAAGACCTTATACCCATGTCTGGCCTTTATACACAAAACCTGTATAGAGGTACACCGCATCCTTGTGTATTTCTAATACAGTGATCCCTCAAGATACAATGTCTTCAGGATACAAGATTTTCAACATACAATGGTCTTTTCTGACCCATCGCAGGGTTCAGCAAAAACGCTTCTGTTACTGATAATGCAACCATCTGCATCCGTTATGAATGGATCCGGTTGTATTATCTGTAACATTGCCAAGACGGATTGGTCATGAGCTCCATTGAAAGTAAATGGGGGGACGGAACCGTTTTCTATTGTGGCAGATTGTATCAGAGAAAACGGATCCGTCCCCATTGACTTGCATTGTGGGTCATGACGGATCCGTCTTGCTCCGCATCCCAGGACGGAAAAAAAACTGCAGCATGCTGCTCTCCAGTATGAGAACGGAACGGAATGCATTTTGGAGCACTCTGCTCTGTTCAGTTACGTTTTGTCCCCTTTGACAATGAATGCGGACAAAACGGAAGCCTTTTTTCCCGTTACTGAGACCGGAACTCAATACCGGAAAATATTAACGCTAGTGTGAAAGTAGCCTAAAAACACCAGTCTTAATAAATGTTCTCAACTGTGCTTCATTTTGAAATCAGAGGGATGCAGAGGTATATAACAGGGCCTCGTTGATTTCTTAGGGTGCAGTGTTATGGCTCATGATGTTATCGTATATTAGTTATATTTTAGGAACTGTGCTTGAGAAATCTTTCTTTTTTTTTTTTTTTTTTTTTACATATAGATTTATAGTTTTAAAGAAAAGTGAACCGTCTTTCCTGAAACGCTAAGGAATATGTATGAAAAAAAAATCTTAATGATTAATGTAAAAAATTAAAATCGAACAATCTCTTTCTAACAAAGCTAGGACCAGCCTTGTATCTCACATGGATCTTGAGATCTTCCTGTTCATTGCTCCATTTGTTCTCCTAGATTTATTTCAAGCTAGCAAGTCATTAGGCGTGTCCTTTCTCAAAGGTCGTGTCATTTTGCTGCAGCTGGTATCAGTTGAAGGGTGAAACTGAGCATGTTCATCCACCTCACTGAGACCGACAGAGAAATTAGAAATAGAGCAAACAGCAGGTGGTGCTGTATAGATGGATTTCATAGAATAACAGTAGCTATAATACATTTTTATTACATGCTTTTATAAAAGTATTCAGATCCAGGTGCCGATCTGATAATGGTGACCTATCCTGAGGATGGATCATCATTTTATATTACCGGATGACCCCTTTAAGGAGCCCAGTACAGAACCAGGCACCTTATGAGATCATTGTTTTTGACTGAAAATATGAAATTGAATCTAAAATTCATAAAAATAGTGGGACAGATTTACTAATGAAAAGGCACCATAATCCTGCATCAAACGTATGTGCATTTAATATATAGCTATTAATGATTTTCCAACTAGTTGTATTACTAAGGATTACATTAAGACAGTCATTTAAAATTAAATAATCAGTATTGGCCTGTGTATTGACCTGTGTTCTTATTTCTTGACAGGACCAAGGGAAGCAGACGTATTATATTGAAGATCATAAAAAAATTTGGCTACAAATATGGCATCTGTGAGATGGATCTGGGTTTGCACCATCTCCCACTTTATGTTATTAGCCACCGTGTCAGCTGTCCCCCAAAAGACAAAGAGAAATTTTACCACTTTCTATGCGGAACAAGCTGACTGGACTTTCAATCACTTGGTAGTTGATGAAAGAACTGGACACATTTACCTAGGAGCTATTAACAGAATCTACAAACTTTCTGAAGACTTGAAGGTCTTATTGACTCACCAGACTGGACCAGATGAAGATAACCCAAAGTGTTATCCTCCTAGGATAGTCCAGCCTTGCAATGAACCGTTGGTGTATACTAATAATGTAAACAAAATGCTGCTAATTGACTATAAAGAAAATAGGTTAATAGCCTGTGGAAGCCTTTATCAGGGTATCTGCAAGCTTCTCAGATTGGAGGACCTCTTTAAACTTGGTGAGCCATTCCATAAAAAAGAACATTACCTTTCAGGGGTTAATGAGAGTGGCTCTGTTTTTGGAGTTATTGTTTCAAACAACAACTTAGATGATAAATTGTTTATAGCCACATCTGTTGATGGGAAACCAGAATATTTTCCTACCATTTCGAGCAGAAAACTCACCAGGAACTCAGAAGCTGATGGGATGTTTGCATACGTGTTCCATGATGAATTTGTTGCATCAATGATAAAAATACCTTCAGATACTTTTAATGTTATTCCAGATTTTGATATTTACTACATATATGGCTTTAGTAGTGCAAACTTTGTTTACTTTTTGACACTTCAACCAGAGATGACGTTACCACCTGGTTCCGGTACAAAGGAGCAGGTCTACACATCAAAATTAGTACGTTTGTGCAAGGAGGACACAGCTTTTAATTCATATGTTGAGGTTCCAATTGGATGTGAGAAAAATGGCGTGGAGTACAGGCTTCTTCAGGCTGCTTATTTGTCCAAAGCTGGATCAATCCTTGCAAAGTCTTTAGGAATCAAACCTGGTGATGATGTTCTATTTACCATCTTCTCTAAGGGTCAGAAGAGGCGAACAAAATCGCTGGATGAGTCTGCCTTGTGCGTGTTTGCGCTTAAACAAATTAATGATAGAATTAAAGAAAGACTACAATCTTGCTACAAGGGTGAAGGCACTTTAGATCTTGCATGGCTGAAAGTGAAAGACATTCCCTGCAGTAATGCGGTAAGACAATGTTATGTATTTATTGAAATGACTTGTATGATATAAGAACTATGAATATAGAGTAGAAATACAATTGTCAGCAATCTTCAAAATACTAGGAAATACACTTGCTGCTTGTTCTTTAAAATGTTTTACAGGTTACTATTTGTTCATTGAATACCAAATGAATTTTTCCTATTTTTTTGCATTTCATTGTTAATGCCCATTTCTAAGAAATCCTTCTTTAGTTGTATGAAATTCCATTTAAAGGCTATGACCAACTTTGACATAAAAAAAAGTCAGTAGTAACCTTGTTAGACACCATAATATACAATCTGGAACCTGCTCCTAGTTTAAGATTTTTCCTGTGTGGATATGTCCCTTTCAATAATACATTCTGGGAGTCCGTGAACCTGATTTATCATGCCTTCACTCCAGAATTCTGTCATCAAAAAGTAGCAAAATGGGGCTTTTGCGACTTTTTGAACTTACTTGCACAAAACAATCTGCACCTTTTTTCATTTTACACCACTTACTCCAGTTTTGAAATATGAGTAGGACAGTGGGCATGGTTAGCGTGGTTTCGCTCCAGACTTTTTAAAAATGTTGCAAAAAAGTTTTAATCTCACTCTAGTAGAAGGGTGAAGTAGGAAAACTGGAGTAGCTTTTCTAGACAAAAGTGTTAGGTTTAAGGGTAAGACAAATTTATCAAACAACATGAGACACTTGATAAATGTGACATAAAGTACATCAACACAGACTGAAGCAAAACTGAATTGATACATTCCCCTCATGATAATTCTCTCCCTGTGTGTCCAGGATGCTGCCATCTTCACTATATCTCCCTGAACTGCTTTGCTCTTGTATACTAGGGATCTCTTCTTTTTATCTTAAAAGACAACATATAGCTTAGGCTACTTTCACACTAGTGGCAGGCCTGATCCGGCAGGTGAAGGGTGCTGCCGGATCAGGACTGCCGCAGCGACATGTCACACAGTACATACATACACACACAGACACACACACATATACACAGACAAATACACATACATACATACTTACATGCTCCCGGCAGGTCTTCAGAGCGACGGAGAAGCAGGACGGCTCACACAGGTGACGATTCCCCACAGCGCCCTCTGCTGGGCGCCTGGTGGAATCGTCACCTGTGCACGCCATCCTGTCCCTCCGACGCTCTGAAGACCTGCCTGGGTGCATGTAAGTATGTATGTGTATTTGTATGTGTATATGTCTGTGTATGTTTATGTTTATGTGTATGTCTATGTCTGTATGTGTGTATGTGTAGCCGGATCCGTCATGAACTCCATTGAAAGTCAATGGAGGGCGGATCCGGTTACCATTGTGGTCACACCAGACGGATCCACCCCCATTGACTTGCATTGGGGGTCATTCCGGATCCGTCTTGGTGCGGATGCCTGGACCGGAGAGCAAGCCACAGCATGCTGCGGTTTGTTCTCCGGTCTGAAGACGGAACGGAATGCTTTCAGGAGCATTTCGTTGTCTTCAGTTCAGTTTTGTCCCCATTGACAATGAATGGGGACAAAACTGAAGCGTTTTATTCCGGTATTGAGCCCCTATGACAGAACTCAATACCGGAATTTTAAAACGCTAGTGTGAAAGTAGCCTTAGCCTCTTCCACTGCTGACTGTAGTGCTTGCTTTCCCCAATATCTACAGCCTATGTGATGTGAACTGTCTGAAAACATGGATGCTTTCCTCTCCATGGCCAGATCTCCCTGCTGTTATCTCTAACAATCAGAGAAAGTAGGGGAGAAGAGAAAGCTGACACAGCTAACAGTGTTCTGTCATATCTATGTCAGATTCAGCAGGACAGCTAGCTTGGTGAATTTTTATAAGGTCTGTATTTAGATCATTGCTCAATTTTCATTTCAGTGCAAAGGAGTCCATAGCCTTTAAATCAACCTAATAGTTCATCATTTTCAGTATTCAAGTGGAAAATTCAGAATATCATCTAATAAATGTCAGGAAACAGTTAAAAAAGTCAAGTGTTTAAAACAACTGGAACATTATAACATGTGCCAAAGATGACATTGGTTAGACCTTCAGGGTTGCTGCAGCCAGTAAACTCATAAAATCCTGTGAGCTATGGGCATGGACTTTGTAGCACACCAGTGATTGCTCCCAGTAACTAATGTAGAGATTCCTAAAGACAAAATCTACTCGAAAGATTTGTTTTATGAAGAGGTCAACATCTAAAACATGGGTAGGCTGCATATTACCCAATGGATTTGGTGTTTTGATGACTGCCACTTCACTATGTTCCTCTGTACTGCTGCCTGTTCAGATCATTGTACGGTATAATTTAGTCAAGTACAGTACAGACCAAAAGTTTGGACACACCTCATTCAAATAGTTTTCTGTATTTTCATGACTTTGAAAATTGTAGATTCACACTGAAGGCATCAAAACTATGAATTAACACATGTGGAATTATATACTTAACAAAAAAGTGTGAAACAACTGAAAATATGTCTTATATTCTAGGTTCTTCAAAGTAGCCACCTTTTGCTTTGATTACTGCTTTGCACATTCTTGGCATTCTCTTGATGAGCTTCAAGAGGTAGTCACCTGAAATGGTATTCCAACAGTCTTGAAGGAGTTCCCAGAGATGCTTAGCACTTGTTGGCCTTTTTGCCTTCATTCTGCGGTCCAGCTCACCCCAAACCATTTTGATTAGGTTCAGGTCTGGTGACTGTGGAGGCCAGGTCATCTGGCGTAGCACCCCATCACTCTCCTTCTTGGTCAAATAGCCCTTACACAGCCTGGAGGTGTGTTTGGGGTCATTGTCCTGTTGATAAATAAATGATGGTCCAACTAAACGCAAACCGGATGGAATAGCATGCTGCTGCAAGATGCTGTGGTTACCATGCTGATTCAGTATGCCTTCAATTTTGAATAAATCCCCAACAGTGTCACCAGCAAAGCCCCCCCACACCATCACACCTCCTCCTCCATGCTTCATGGTGGGAACCAGGCATGTAGAATCCATCCGTTCACCTTTTCTGCATCGCACAAAGACACGGTGGTTGCAACCAAAGATCTCAAATTTGGACTCCTTGTGTTCTTTAGCTCAAACAAGTCTCTTCTGCTTGTTGCCTTTCCTTAGCAGTGGTTTCCTAGCAGCTATTTTACCATGAAGGCCTGCTGCACACAGTCTCCTCTTAACAGTTGTAGTAGAGATGTGTCTGCTGCTAGAACTCTGTGTGGCATTGACCTGGTCTCTAATCTGAGCTGCTGTTAACTCTGAAGCTGGTGACTTATCCTCTACAGCAGAGGTGACTCTTGGTCTTCCTTTCCTGGGGCGGTCCTCATGTGAGCCAGTTTCTTTGTAGCGCTTGATGGTTTTTGCGTCTGCACTTGGGGACACTTTCAAAGTTTTCCCAATTTTTCGGACTGACTGACCTTCATTTCTTAAAGTAATGATGGCCACTCGTTTTTCTTTACTTAGCTGCTTTTTTCTTGCCATAATACAAATTCTAACAGTCTATTCAGTAGGACTATCGGCTGTGTATCCACCTGACTGTTGCCCAACACAACTCATGGTCCCAACCCCATTTATAAGGCAAGAAATCCGACTTATTAAACCTGACAGGGCACACCTGTGAAGTGAAAACCATTTCAGGTGACTACCTCTTGAAGCTCATAAAGCGAATGCCAAGAGTGTGCAAAGCAGTAATCAAAGCAAAAGGTGGCTACTTTGAAGAACATAGAATATAAGACATATTTTCAGTTGTTTCACACTTTTCTGTTAAGTATAGAATTCCACATGTGTTAATTCATAGTTTTGATGCCTTCAGTGTGAATCTACAATTTTCATAGTCATGAAAATACAGAAAACTCTTTGAATGAGAAGGTGTGTCCAAACTTTTGGTCTGTACTGTATGTCGGGCTACTTGGTTAGTGTGTTTGTGATGGAAATAATAATAATATTTTAGAGTTGATTTATTCTTTCAAATACATGCCTTTAGAAAGAGGATATATGTTTTCCCTGATAAATGACTCACATTGCCAAGACCTTTTTTTACTGTCAGCCACTTTTTGCAGAGACTCTTCTAAGGCTACTTTCACACTAGCGTTAATATTTTGCCGTATTGAGATCCAACATAGGGTCTCAATACCGGAAAAAAACGCTTCCGTTTTGTCCTCATTCATTGTGAATGAGGACAAAACGTAACTGAACAGAACGGAGTGCTCCAAAATGCATTCCGTTCCGCTCTCGTACCGTCCTGGGATGCGGAGCAAGACGAATGCGGAGCAAGACGAATGCGGAGCAAGACGAATCCGTCACGATCCACAATGCAAGTCAATGGGGACGGATCCGATTTCTCTGCCACAATCTGCCACAATAGAAAATGGTTCCGTCCCCCATTGACTTTCAATGGCGTTTATGATGGCTATGTTAAATATAATACAACCAGATCCGTTCATAACGGATGCAGACGGTTGTATTATCAGTAACGGAAGCGTTTTTGCTGAACCCTGCCGGATCCAGCAAAATGCTAGTGTGAAAGTAGCCTTATGTGAGTAACATTAAACAGGCATCTTATGTATTCTACATTTTTCCAACTATCCCCCACCCAAACAGTACCAGGTATATGCTGCCCAGGTAACTCATAGCAACTTATGTATGAAGAAACTATTCACCACAGTCTTGGTTACTTAGAGTTGCGGTCAAGATCAGAGTTGCAGTCAAATTTGGATTGTGGAAAACACAATAGTTGGTCTCAAATTAAAAAATAAGATTTTTATTTCACAGAAAGAGTGACATTTTGTCACATCTTGTATTGCAGTCCTTCCCTTTTCAAGGGAATGTGACTGCAATATAGTAATATTCCATTTAGTATCTGCTATACTAGACCCACCTTATACAATATCATTGCAGGCAACCCCTTTAAGGTCACCATAGCTGTGTCAATAATGATTATTGAGTCATCCTTAAAAGACAGACATAAATAATAATTATTAGGTCTTTAGCACTACACAATTGGCATTATACTGTCAGTGCAAATTTGTACAAGGACATTGACAACAATGGGAAGGATTATCCACTTTAAAATTGACTTCCTTATCATTGAAGATATCTTTCAGTGTACAGTATGCCTCTTTAATGATTTAGCATTCTGATAATGAAATATATAGAAATATTGGCCAGATTTACATGTATCGCCAGCTTCCATATTTGCTGGTATAATTACTCCAATGGACCCCACTATAAGTCAGTGGGGTTTGTCGGAAGACATTGGTCTGGTATGCAGTTCATTCTGCACTTTTTCTGTTTGTATGATTGGTGGGACATTGCTAGAGTATCAAATCCTTGTGTGTTACATTTATGATCCAACTCCCCAGCCCAGTGCCAAAGGCATATTTAGATGGATATTGCATTCAGTGCTATCACACATACAGGAGAATACAGCAGTACATATCTATTACGTCCAGTCATGTCTCCTTTAGTGTAGACATTCTTTTTACTCATCTTCTCCATATGGCCCAGACTACACATGAAGGCCACACCTTGTTTCTTCAAAGTTAACCAAACGGACATCTTAGGTTCCTCCCTTTTTTATCATCCTCCTCCTTCTGGTGCCCCAACAGTGTTATCCTGCTGATACCCACTACTATGCCTGGTGTGTTCTCCAGTGCCTTAAATTACTATATTGCTGAAATAGTAGTGCCATACAGATAATCTTAAGAGACCCACCAATAGTAATACTTCTCTCCAAGAGTGTCCTCATTATTAATAGTGCCCCCTACAGTGATAATGCTCCCTGAGATTGCCCCTGTTATTAGAAGTGCCCGCAGTAGTAAAAAAAGACCCTTTCATAAAGCCTCCATGTAGAGCCCCCTAGTAGTTATAATACCCCCTATAGTGTCCCCAGTAGTTTAATGCCCCCCATTACACTCAATAGTTATAATGCCAGCTGTAGTGCCACAGAAGGTATGATGCTCCCTGTGGTGCCACAAGAGGTAGAATGCCCCTGTGTAGTGCTCCCAATAGATAGAATCACCCTGTCTAGTTCTCCCAGTAGGTATAATGCCCCTATTAAGTATAATGCTCCTAGTTCTCCCTACAGTGCCCCCAGTAAGTATAATGCACCTTATACAGTAGTGCCCCTATAGATCTAATGCTCCCCTGTAGTTCCCCTAGTAGGTGTCATGCTCCCCTGTAGTTCCCCCAGTTAGGTATAATGCCCCCTGTAGTGTCCCCAGTATTATAGTGCACCTCTGCAGTGTCTCCAGTACTTACAGTGTTCCATAGCGCCCAAGCAGTATTATAGTGCCCCCAGTATTTATAGGCCCCCCTATAAATATTAAGGACATGCTAGCAAACATTAAAGTTATTTGTATTTTATTATTATCATTATATTTTAGTGCTTTAAAGATTTTTATCCTTCTCTATTGAATCAATTATGTTATCCAATACTATTATTGGAAGTAAGGTGCTATATAGCTTAGGCTTGATATATAAGAGCGTCAAGCAGGGAATCTTTTTTTCTTCTTAGGATACATGAACACAAGAGGTTTAGATAACATTTGCATGAAAATAGAGTAAAATGTATACTTTGCTTATCCCCCAGAAGAATAAGATATTCATTGCAAAATGCAGCAGAGGAATTAACAAAACAGATAAAATTAATATACCGCAAAAACCTAGTAGACTTGCAAAACCTCGTAAACAGTGTTGAGAATAATGCCTTCAGCAATCATGATTTATTATTCTTCCACTTATAATTGTTCCACCACACGGGCGTACACACACACTATTATTAGAAATTATTTTACCTGTTTAGTTGTAAGAATTTATTGATGCAAACTAAGAATTGCTCTCAGGATTTTGCTCATCTTAAAGTTGAATTATAGCATTGAAGATGACTTTATCATATCATAATACATATTTATAGTATTTCACTAGAAAACCCTAATTGAACAGTATGGATAAACAGGAGATAATTAAAGGGGTATTCCCATCATCGCTAGGATATGCCCCCATTGTCTTATAGGTGCGGGTCCCACTGCTGGGACCTGCACCTATATCCAGAACGGAGCGGGGAGCGCTGCGCCTGGAGGACCCCAGGTTTCCGGGGGTCTGGCCACCACCAGGCGCAGCTCCCCGCGCCGCTCATAGAAATGAATGGGAGCCGGGCCGTGCATGCGCAGTGCGCTCCCATTCATTTCTATGGAGCCGACGGAAGTAGCCGAGCCAGCTCGGCTATTTTCGGCGGCCCCATAGAAATGAATGGAGGGCGGCTGCGCATGCGCAGTGCGCCCTCATTCAGTTCGGGGGCTCCGTTCTGGAAATAGATGCGGGTCCAAGCGGTGGGACCCGCACCTATAAGACAATGGGGGCATATCCTAGCGATATGCCCCCATTGTCTAAAATGAGAATAACCCTTTAAGCTATGCTTGAGAAAGACAAAGTTCTGACTTCTATAAAGATGTATTATGAAATTAGCATAGAAGTTTGGGTCTAAAAATTAAATGATTTTTATTATTACATTAATAGCTAAGAAACACCTTCAGGGACATTTTTTATAATTGCATTTTACTCATTTTGTACTAAAAATAATTATTTCAAATAATTTTCTCAATTGGTCTTTATTAAAATTTCCAGCAGTTTTTGTCCTACAGATTTATGTTTCAGCCTATCTGCAGTATCTTCACACAGAACTATTAGGCCACATTCACACGACATATTGTCTTTTTTATGGCCATTTTTCAACCATTTTTGCAGCCATTTTCTGTTCTTCTAGTTGTTTTCAATGGATGTTAAAAAAAAAAGCAGATGATTTCAATTGACTTTTTTTTTTAACCTAACCCCTGCAGTGCCCTCTGTATACCGGTACATAATGTCCCCCACAGTGCTCCCTGGACATCAAATCCCCTCATAGTGCCACTAGTATGATTAATACTCCATTAGTGCACCCCAGTATTTTTAATTCCCCCATAAGTGCCCTATAGTATTATTAATGCTCCCATTAGTTCCCCCTAGTATTCTTAATGCTTCCTTTAGTGGTTCCCATTATTATGAATGCCACCCTTAGAGGCTCCAAGTACCCCCTCCTTAGGCCCCCATTCTAAGTTTGTAAAAGAAATATAATAACTATACTTTCCATATTCACTTGCACCCACAGGCATACTTGCTCTTCACTGGATGCAGCGGGAAAGGACCTGTGCTCCCAGTGTGGACTGCAACTTCAGGTCCTGCTGCATCCAGTGAAGATCAAGTGCCCTTTTTTAACGGCTATTAGACGTGTGCACTCCTGTCTAAACAGCCATTAAAAACGGTCCCATTGATTTCAATAGTGTCAGTCTGGCCAAGAAAATGGCCAAAAAAGGACATATTTTTCATTTTTCAACTGTTGTGTGAATGTAGCCTTGGGTTGCTGCTCTCAAGGCTGGAAATATAACTCTTATGTCTGAATTCCTCACAGCTCATAAACACTCACTTAAAGGGTTTGTCTCACTTTAGCAAGTGGCATTTATTATGTAGAGAAAGTTAATACACTGCGCTTACTAATGTATTGTTATTGTCCATATTGCTTTCCTTGCTGGCTGGATTAATTTTTCCATCACATTAGACGCTGCTCATTTCCATTGTTACAACCATTAACCATGTGCACTTCCACAATCACGGGCACCAGAGAGGCTGGCACTTTTTCTTAAATCAGTCACAATCACCACTGCTGGATTGCAGGTTCATTGTAACCATGGAAACAAGCAATGCATAATGTGATGGAAGAATGAATCCAGCCAGCAAAGGAGACAATATGGATAATAGCAATACATTAGTAAGTGCCTTGTATTAACTTTCTCTACATGATAAATGCCACTTACTGAAGTGACACAACCCCTTTAAGCCATATTGCTACCAGTTTGGTAAGAATTTAGCTATAATGAATGTTTATGGAGATCAGAGATAAGGGCTTGAGCAGCAACATGACAAAACAAAAAGTGACTGATTGAATAAAATGATTTTTAGCTCAAAATGAGTAAAATGCAAGCATAAAAATTGCCCCCAAGGTGTTCATTTTTAAGTTCAGAGAACTGCATTGTATATGGTTTACATAAATGTAGCAGAGATGACTGTGTGATTTGGCACACTTCTTCATGCAGTATCAATGTGCTTTACGCAGGGGTGCACCACCAATGAGGCCAGGTGAGGCGATCGCCTCAGGCAGCACCAGGAATGGGAAATAGGGGGGTAGAGGGTAGAGGTAGAGGGCCATGGGCAATGAGCACTTTCATTGTGGCAAATGGGTTAGGTTAAGAAATTGGCACTGGTGGGGGGGCGCCATTTCAGTTTTCACCTTAGGCAGCAGAAAGGCTAGGTGCACCCCTGACTGTATGGGATTCTATATAGGACTACAATCCAGTCTACTAGAGATGAAGCTCCTCTGCATCCCTACATCTTCCTGCATCTTCCTTCTCCTTATTTTAGAGACAGAGCAAAAAGTAAAACAATCAGTATTTGTCCTGACTAACAAGCCAGGGAACATAATGATCGGAAGCAGGCGTAGAAAAATTTAAGACGCGTAAGCTGAGCAGACGATTGCCTGAGGTTTACTTACCAAATAAAACATGCATAAGTAAGAAATCAAAGATAATTTTCCAATGTTGCCGAACTTGCCGTCCATTTAATGAAGCACTTACATTTACTATTACTTCACAGGAATAGTTAGGCTCCCAGGAGGGGAAGGAGATCAGACATTCACTTACACCGTCCCCTCTGGCAGTAAGGGGGTATGTCGATTTAGGAAAGTTGGACTCAGTTAAGTTTATCTGCTGTCAATTTTCCAGAAATCAGATTATCACCTCTGGCTTCTGGATTTCCCTGGGGTTATCAAGGTCACATCAAGTTAAAGCCGTGCTAAAGATATCTACCCATATACTTCATGTGCTAATAATGACGGGATAAGCTAAGCACCAGGAAGCACTAAAAATGTTAATATTTCTCTTCTGCTTCGACACTGATGTACCGCTAATGACGGGAAGCTGAATGCAGGCAATGATTATAATGACCCATAATGCACTATAAGTGGAAGCTAAAAGAGGCTGACCTCATAAATGTGTTAAAAAAAGCCTTGACGTGACGGGAGAAAACATATTTACTTCTTACTTAAGAAGATGGCGAATGGGGTAAATTTAAGATTGGAGTGTGGTCTGTTGGAATTTCAGCTGTTAAAAAATATCTCCGTCCCTATGATACTAAAGTGAGGCTTTGATTTAATGTAGTGCAGACATCTAAATGGCATATAGCTATATACAAGTGTATGGCAAACAGAATGACAACAGCAGGTGAAGTAGAGGCGCATCGGCAGGGTTTAAAGCCTCATTTACATGTCAGTGATTTTGAGCCAAAATCAGGATTGGAGCCTCTGCAGAGATAAAGTATAAGCGAAAGATCTGCACCTGTTCTATGTTTAGAGCCGCACCTGGTTTTGGCTCAAAATCACTAATGGAAATCACTGACCGAACACTGACTGTGTGAATGAGGCATAAGGGGTCATGGCTTCCAATATACAGGTCTGTTTTCAGAACACATTGACTTTAAAGTACAACTTCCGGCAAAATGTTTATTCTCTGACCTGCTAGACAGTGATGTCATGTGACTAACTCTCTGATCTCCAACTGACACAGGACAGGAAGTCAGTTACTTCCTTTGAGACTGACATTGAGGCCCCCCTAGGAATACATAGAGAAACTGACTTCCTGTTCACATATGAGATGCTGTGTCAGTTGGAGAGTCTGATTGCTGGTCACATGACACAGCTGAGAAGCAGAAGGGAGGTTATAACTCACAAATACAGTCACTGATAAGAAAATGACAATCACTACAGATTACATCATGTACCTTTCCAGCATGTCAGAGAATAACATTTTTGGTGGGAGTTCTTTTTTAATGGACTCCATCATAGGTTCCTATATATGTTGTTCTTGACATCATACTATGATTCTGACTGAAACCCCAGGGCAAATGCCGACAGAACCTTTGAAAAGTAGCTTGAGAATATTTTTTTCATGTTTGTTACCTTTCTGACTTGAGAAGAAAATCCTCTTAAAGGGGTTGCACAGCCGGTCCATACTGGCTACATATCCTCAGGACAGGTCATCAGTACCTGATTGGTGGTGGTCAGACTCCCAGTACCCCTGCAAATCAGCTGTTTGAAGAGGAGGCGGTGCTCGTGTGAGCGCTGCTTCCTCTTCCTTTTACACTGCACATGGTCTCACTCGTCTTGGTGGCACACTGTAATTGTACACTCACCGGCCACTTTATTAGGTACACCTGTCCAACTGCTCGTTAACACTTAATTTCTAATCAGCCAATCACATGGCGGCAACTCAGTGCATTTAGGCATGTAGACATGGTCAAGACAATCTCCTGCAGTTCAAACCGAGCATCAGTATGGGGAAGAAAGGTGATTTGAGTGCCTTTGAACGTGGCATGGTTGTTGGTGCCAGAAGGGCTGGTCTGAGTATTTCAGAAACTGCTGATCTACTGGAATTTTCACGCACAACCATCTCTAGGGTTTACAGAGAATGGTCCGAAAAAGAAAAAACATCCAGTGAGCGGCAGTTCTGTGGGCGGAAATGCCTTGTTGATGCCAGAGGTCAGAGGAGAATGGGCAGACTGGTTCGAGCTGATAGAAAGGCAACAGTGACTCAAATTGCCACCCGTTACAACCAAGGTAGGCAGAAGAGCATCTCTGAACGCACAGTACGTCGAACTTTGAGGCAGATGGGCTACAGCAGCAGAAGACCACACCGGGTGCCACTCCTTTCAGCTAAGAACAGGAAACTGAGGCTACAATTTGCACAAGCTCATCGAAATTGGACAGTAGAAGATTGGAAAAACGTTGCCTGGTCTGATGAGTCTCGATTTCTGCTGCGACATTCGGATGGTAGGGTCAGAATTTGGCGTCAACAACATGAAAGCATGGATCCATCCTGCCTTGTATCAACGGTTCAAGCTGGTGGTGGTGGTGTCATGGTGTGGGGAATATTTTCTTGGCACTCTTTGGGCCCCTTGGTACCAATTGAGCATCGTTGCAACGCCACAGCCTACCTGAGTATTGTTGCTGACCATGTCCATCCCTTTATGACCACAATGTACCCAACATCTGATGGCTACTTTCAGCAGGATAATGCGCCATGTCATAAAGCTGGAATCATCTCAGACTGGTTTCTTGAACATGACAATGAGTTCACTGTACTCAAATGGCCTCCACAGTCACCAGATCTCAATCCAATAGAGCATCTTTGGGATGTGGTGGAACGGGAGATTCGCATCATGGATGTGCAGCCAACAAATCTGCGGCAACTGTGTGATGCCATCATGTCAATATGGACCAAAATCTCTGAGGAATGCTTCCAGCACCTTGTTGAATCTATGCCATGAAGAATTGAGGCAGTTCTGAAGGCAAAAGGGGGTCCAACCCGTTACTAGCATGGTGTACCTAATAAAGTGGCCGGTGAGTGTATGTGCCTGTCCTATTCACTTGAGTGGGACCAGCACTTGTAATTACACCGCACTGCCGCTACATGCTCACACAAGTACCTCCTGGTCTACAAAAAGCTGATCTGCAGGGGTGCTGGGAGTAGGACCCCCGCCAATCAGATATTGATGACCTGTCTTGAAGAAAGGTCTTCAGTATGTACAGTGGCTGCACAACCCCTTTAACTTCTACTTCTACAGTGGCTGCATAATCTCTCTAACTTCTACAGTAGTGACTCCCAGATCCCGTTCCCTTGAATAGTCACTGATTTCCAGTGGATAGTTGTTAGTGAAGAAGTTATAGCAAAGTCCAGAATATAGCCAGGGGTCACAAATGCAATAGCAATCAGAATATAGCAAACCAGATAAGACAGAACCATAGTCAGGACACCAGCCAGGAGTCCGTACCAAGAGAAAAAGGGCCCAGCTTACAAAACCAAATAGAAAGGCAGGAGTGCAGAACTGAGGAACAAAATCAAGGTCAGGAGTCAAGAATAGAGTCAATATTACATGAATAAATAGTCATTCACTGAGGGTACCTTAAAAAGGTTGTCTGGTTTCAGTAAGAAACAAGACAACATTGGGTAATAGGCTGCAATAAAGAAGTTAGATGTACTTACCTTGCAAATCCAGTGCCACTATTCTGGTTTCCTGGCTGGGTTCTGTTTACTCAGCTGTTAACAACATGTGACTGCTGCAGTCAATCACTAACCTCAGTAGTACGCTGAACAAGCCAGTGATTGGGTACAGCAGTCAAGTGTTGCCACAGCTGCAGCCGGGTAAACACAGCACTGGATTGCTAAATAAGTACAGCTTACGTCTTAATCAGCTTATTCCCCCATTTTTTTTTTTTTATTGAAATCAGGCGACCCCTTTAAAGAGGCTCTGTCACTAGGTTGTAACCTATGTATTTAAATACATAGGTTACAAGGCCTAGTGACAACTTTTAAAATCATACCTTTCATGCAGAGTTCTGCGCAGCGGTCGCGTAGAAATTTAAACTTTAAAAAGTATGCAAATGAGCCATTGGAGCACCGGGGGGCGGCCTCTTTCCTCTGGAGCACCGCTCCTTCACCGCCCCCCCCGGGCCCGAGGCACGTCCCCTGTCTCTAATCACGCTCCTTTCTGTATTTGATAGACAGCGCTAGACTGGTAAGTCTAGCGCTGAACTCTCGCGCATGCGCCCTAAAATTTTCCCGGCGCATGGCGCAGTAGTGCTTGCAGTGTCTACGCGACCGCTGCGCAGAACTCTGCATGAAAGGTATGATTTTAAAAGTTGTCACTAGGCCTTGTAACCTATGTACTTAAATACATAGGTTACAACCTAGTGACAGAGCCTCTTTAATGTGCAGGCAAGGAATCCATAGCAGCTTCTTCTACATCAGTGATTGCCAATGGTCATAGCAATCTGACACAGCTGATAAGAGCAGTGAGCCATGGCATCGCTGGAGCAGGAGTAGCAGAAGTGGAGGTGTCTGGTTGCCATCATCTTGACGTGCGGCTGCTCGCTGGGACTCGTCACTGGAGCCCAGAGAGGTAACATTCAGAATATGGAAATGCAAGCAAAGGAAAAAGAATAAAATAGTATCTTGTTAAACTGTTCTTTTACACCGCTGTATGTAACTGTGTAAAAGGTGAACCTACAATCTACATAGGTCCTGATTAGGTAGGATTTACAGGGTACAAACCGTCTAAATAACGGTGATCACTAAAAGGTCACCTGCTTTACTTTTATTGCTCTATTTGGGATAATACAGTGATATATATCCAGGTTTTAAAACAGAATAGAATTGTTATTGTTCCATGTCTGGTAAAGATGTATTACTTCACCACGTGTTGCTGCCCCCACCGGTGGATTAAAGGTTACATGCAGCAGTTCCAGGAATCCACTGTATTGAATTTCACATTATATATTTTGCTATCTATTTAATCTATCATCTATCTATCTATCTATCTATCTACCTACCTACCTATCTATCTATCTATCTATCTATCTATCTATCTATCTATCATAATCATAATAATTAATATGTAGGCTAAAAAAATATCCCAAACCCTCTGAATTGTATGTATGCTAATGCCAGAAGCCTGCACGTTTTTGTAAGGCAGATTCCCGGAATTCTACGATGGACTAGCCTGCCAAAGGCTGTACAGCAGGCGAGCCTTACAGGGTTACAGTCTGTTTAGAAAGGATCATAAAAACTAGAGAGGGGTCTGCCTTTATGTAAAGTTCTGTCTAAAACCCACACTCCGGGAAGATATAAGTGAGGAAAATCAACATGTAGAGTCACTGTGGGTAGAAATACATGAAGGCAAAAACAATAATAAAATACTAATAGGACTTTATTATATACCAGAGTCCGCAGAAATCTACTACTAAACGAAATAGACGAGGTGGCAAATCATAATGAGGTCGTTATTATGGGGGACTTCAACTACCCAGATATAGACTGAGAAACTGAAACCTGTACATCTCATAAAGGAAACAGGTTCTTGGCAATAACCAAAGACAATTACCTTTCCCAACTGGTTCAATACCCGACTAGAGGGACAGCCATACTGGACTTAGTATTAACCAATAGACCTGACAGAACAACAGATGTGCAGGTTGGGGGAAACCTGGGAAGTAGTGACCATAAAATAATAACCTTCCAATTGTCATTCAAAACGTGTTTTTTCAAGGAGGCACACAAATTCTGAACTTCTGATAAACTGAATTTGAAGAGATTAGAGAGGCTGTTAGTCTCACTGACTTGGACAATGTCCTAAAAAATAAAAATCCAGCCACAAAATAGGATATCTTTAAAAACATCTTGAACTCTCATTGTACTATGTTCTACATAGTACTTTATGGGAATAAAAGGGTCCGGAACAAGAAAAAAACAAGAAATAGAAATAGAAATGTAGAAAAAAAAATAGAAATATAAAGGAGGCAATAGATGACAAAAAACATTTCAATTGCTTAAACAGGAAGGTATCGAGGAAGCCCTTAAAAACTCTAAAGAAAAAAATAGAATACATAAAAGGCAGATAAAAGCAGCCAAGATGGATGCAGAGAGATTCATTGCCAAAGAGAGTAAAACTAACCCTAAAATGTTCTTCAATTATATAAATGGTATAACATTTTAAACCCAAAAACGTTGTCCCTTTAAAGAGCAATGCGGAAAAAGAAAATTTATAAAGAAATATTGTCCACTACATTCACTGAGGAAAATGAAATGTCAGATGAAGTGCAGAGTTTCAAAGTAAACTTCCCATTAAATGTGGCCTTTCTGACCCAGGAAGAAGTGTATTGGTATCTTAAAAAGATTAAAATAGATAAATCACCGGTTCCAGATGCCATAACCCCCTTATCCTAAGAACATTATGGAATGTAATAGACAAACCATTATTTATGATATTTAAGGACTCTATAATGACAGGGTCTGTTCCACAGGATTGACATTTAGCAAATGTTATGCCAATATTCAAAAATTGGTTAAAAACTTGGGAGCTTGGAAACAATATGCCGGTAAGTTTAACATCTGCCATGGGTAAACTCTTTGAGGGTTTTCTAAGAGGTGCTATTCTGGAGTATTTCCATTAAAATATAATGTATAGTGCATAACACCTATTCAGCATGGGTTCATGAGGGATCGGTCATATCAAGCTAATTAAATCAATTTCTATGATGGGATAAGTCCTAGACTGGACCTAGGGGAGTCAATGGATGTCATATATCTTGATTTCTACAAAGCATTTGACATAATTTGTACCACATAAAAGGTTAGTATATAAAATGAGAATGCTTGGACTGGGGGAAAATGTCTGTATGTGGGTAAGTAACTGGCTCAGTGATAGAAAACAGAGGGTGGTTATTAACGGCACATACTCAGATTGGGTCACTGTCACTCAGAGGGGTCCGTATTGGGCCCTATTATCTTCAATATATTTATTAATGATCTTGTAGAAGGCATGCACAATAAAATATCAATTTTTGCAAATGACACTAAACTGTGTAAAGTAATTAACACAGAAGAGGACAGTACACTGCTACAGATTGATCTGGATAGATTGGAGGCTTGGGCAGAGAAGTGGCAGATGAGATTTAACACTGACAAATGTAAGGTTATGCATATGGGAAGGAATAATGCAAGTCACCAGTACATACTAAATGGTAAAATATTGGGTAACACTGACATGTAAAAGGACCTAGGAATTTTAGTAAACAGCAAACTAAGCTGTAGAAACCAGTGTCAGACAGCTGCTGCCAAGGCCAATAAGATAATGGGTTGCATCAAAAGAGGCATAGATGCCCGTGATGAGAACATAGTCCTGCCACTTTACAAATCACTAGTCAGACCACACATGGAGTACTGTGTACAGTTCTGGGCTCCTGTGAACAAGGCAGACATAGCAGAGCTGGAGAGGGTTCAGAGGAGGGCAACTAAAGTAATAACTGGAATGGGTGGACTACAGTACCCAGAAAGATTATCAAAATTGGGGTTATTCACTTTAGAAAAAATACGACTAAGGGGAGATCTAATAACTATGTATAAATATATCAGGGGTCAGTACAGAGATCTCTCCCATGATACCTCATGACAAGGGGACATCCTCTGTATCTAGAGCAGTGAGACTATGGATGCTATTGCATGATGGATAACTACTGTATCTGCCTGTAGGGTAGTCACACCAAATATTGATTTGATTTAGATTTCCCTTTTCTTTTGTTAATTGATCAAAATAAACTATTAACACTTCACCTACCCAAAATGTTTGCACAGTACTGTATATGTCCAATGTAGGCTCTGTCTTAACCTAATATATCATAAAATTATGCCATGCCTAGGTCATATCACATGTAAAAAATATATTGCACAAGTATAATAACACATTGAATGTTCCTCTGAACAGCAGAGGTCCAACCAGAACAGTACTTGGATGATGTTAGAGCAAGTGAAATCATTATATAGCTCCACAATGCCAGCTTTCTGTGAAATTTACAAAACTATGTGAATTAAACTTGTTATTCCTCTCTAAAATAATACATAAAACACCATTTAGCAGTCAGGCATGGATAACAATAGAAGTCAGACCAAAAAGTGCTTTGAGAGTGGTTGGAAAAATAGAAAATTGTTCTATAGAAAAAAGCTAGATATAATATAATTTAACGGGAGTTGAGTCTTAAGACAAGAAGGTGTCACCTTTCTTCGTACTAACTGTATTATAATGATGCCTTGTCCGAGTGAATAATGCGCTGGTCAAAAAAATGGTACAACAAGTACACTGTTCTTACTTTTCTAGCTCGGGATCAAGTTTTGACAATTAAATTACTATATTCAAGCCTTTCCTGTTTGTCAGAATGCTGCAAAAATATAGGGAAGTGCTTGAAGTGAAAAGTACAAGAGAAAAATGTAGTAAAGGATATAAAAAAAAAGAGTTGAGGAAAGTCAAACTGGAAAGTAAATGGATAAGGAAATGATAGAATCATGCTTTCTAGGTGAAAGGTAAAAAAGTAATACTTAGTGTGGGATAAGGGTGCAAAAGTTCAAAAGATGGTTCACCATTATTGTTCTAAACATTTATATAGCTTTCTGTGGGCCTTTAAGCATTTTAAAGTGACCCTCCAGGCTTCCCCCTACTAAGGCTCATTTTTCTGCAGAAATTGTTATAATCATCTTTTTCTGACTGCCTGTTTACCAGTCTGTGCTTTACTTCTTCCCTGGCTGTAATAGGAATCAGTACACCTTCCTGGTGAGCCTGTGATAGGCCTATGTTCATACACAGCCAGGGGTGGATTGGCCATGGACCTTACAGGAAAATTTCCTGGTGGGCCGATGCCCATGGGGCCGCCTGAGCCCTCCTCATGGCCGGCCAGTTTGGGGACTGCAGTATCGATGGCCTAGTCTTAGGATAGGTCATCAATATCTAATCAGTAAGGGTCCGACTTCCTGCACCGCTGCCGATCAACTGATTGAAGAGGTACCTGTGCTCCGGTGAATGTTATGACCTGTTCCTAGGCCAGTGACATCACTTTCATTGGTCACATGGCCTATTTGCAGCTTAGTCCTTTTCAAGTGAATGGGCTTAAGCTGAAATACGAAGCAGAACCGCTACGGCGCTGTGACTGGTAAGCTGCAGGGAGGAGTACAACGGTGTGTTCAGCAGAAGTGCTGGGATCTATCCTGAGCATAGATCATCAATAGTGAGCTCCTGGAAAACCTCTTTAATTTCTTATGCAGTTTATTACTGTTTTCCCAGTCTGTTGAAGGAAATTGTTAAAAAGAATCTTACATATGAAGGATATAAAACTGATGCTGCATCATCTGCTCAACAGGGGATCGCATTGTGCAATACTGACATCTCCAATATTCCTTCTGAGAAACTATTGTCCATTCCCTTATTCCTTGAATTAACAGCTTTGTTTTTATTAATGCGGTAATGTGCAATGAAAATATTATATTATAATATACTGTATATTAAGAAATCATTCATGGGTAACAGGTGCGATCCTATAAAATGATGGTCTTTGGCCATAGGAGTGTGGTCTCTTGTGTCTTTTTCCTCACTGAAAAATTTGGGTGGAGAACATGGAGTCAACTGGTTTGCTTAGTGTTTTTCACCTTTTTTTCTTTGAACAATGTTAGGTGAGATTTGCAATTCTTCAGTAGAGTGCTCCACACTCCCTTCACATCACTCCCTAGGGCCTGTTTCCCATCTGCAGTAGGCCTCATGCACACAACCGTATGTATTTTGCGGTCCTCAAAAAACGGATCTACAAAAAATACGGATGACGTCGGTGGGCATTCAGTATTTTGCGGAACGGAACAGCTGGCCCCTAATAGAGCAGTACTATCCTTGTCCGTAATGTGGACAATAATAGAACATATTCTATTTTTTTTTTCGGAACGGACATACGGACAGGTTTTTTTTTGTAGACCCATCAAAATGAATGGTCCCGCATACGGTCCGCAAAAAACCCAGAATGGACACGTTCGTATACATGAGCCCTTAAGCAGATCCAGCAGACTGTTCTGGTCGGGAACATCCTGCCGGATCCGTCACTGCCGTACTGCCCAACAGTTATGGTAGTCCTCTCCCTCCAGTGCATCTATGAAAAGTTGATGTTTCGCTTTTGCCATGCATTTCCATCCGAAGCTCTGATTTTCTTCTTAAGATCCTGAAATGTATGGTAATTGTAATTGAATGAGCATTTAACAGACTCCACTAGGGAAAGATTTGTACTATAATGTTAATGTATATACAAGTCCACTAGTGATGATTCTACTAGTATGCAGTTAAATCTTCCTTAAATCTTCATGTAAATGAATGCATGGCATATGGCAAATAAAATTACAGGCCATGAAGTGGTTACTTGTATACAGTAGATTATAAAATAAATTGCTACACTACAACCCCCCCCCCCCCTTCTATTGCAAAGTAAAGGAAAGCGTAAGGTTTCCTGAAACAATATAAATCCTGCAAACAGATGTAAGGACTTGTATGACTTGTATGTGCACCGTTTTCCAGATATAATAAGTGAGAAAGGGTGGTCTCTTAAAATCCAATTTATTTCTGCTAATGAGGAAATGACATACACGAATCAGAATGACTGATTGGGAGGTCAGCCCAGCAAGCATATAATTTTATTATTGCAGCCACCCGGATTCTAATTATTTCCCTAAAGGCTTGTGTTCAATGTCACAAATTCAACAATAGAAACATGTAAAAGGAAGGACTGTTCCAAGTTGAAGCTTGGGAGACATTAATTTAATTACTAAATGACTCATCAGTATTTGAATCCCGCATTTACAATTATGCCTATAAGCATCTGGATTTCAGGACTTTTGGTAAAGTGTAATAGAAATAGAAAACATATAATAAGAGAAAACACAAAGATATGTTTTGTGCTGTGACTGTCTTCTGAATCCAGAAACACCAGATGCTACATTGACATTCAAAATTCACTTAATTTTGTGATGCTAAAAAGATGTTACCTAAACAAACAATGTAGCAAATATGTTATACATTGGTGTATAAGTAAAGCTCCACCTTGGAGTGACTTTACAAGATTTATTAGGGAATTGTAATAGCAAATTCTGAAATAGAATATCATAAGAAATGTCTGCAAAATATACAGCCTTTTCCAAAAAGACTGAATATCTGACGTGAGATGCCTTTCAAATGACAACTGTCCCTCCCCCATGCACTTGGCCAAGCTTGCATGTCTTCTGTATGTGGAATGGGGAGTACTGTATTTTTCACTTTATAAGACGTACTTTTTTCCCCCCAAAAGTGGGGGGGAAATTGCGGTGCGTCTTATAAAGCGAATACAAGTGAGCGCTTCCATTATGGAAGAGCTCACTTGTATGTATTAGGTGCCGGGACCCCCATCAGACCTCAAATCAGCCCACCCAGCCCATAAGGATAAAATAAAAACCTCTCTTACATGTCCTGCGCCACGGCTCTGCTCCGGCGCTCCTCTGTCTTCCCAGGCCGGCTCTGCACTGTCCTGACCGCGTACAGCGTCAGGACGTAGTGCGCGCTCTATGACCTGACGCTGCACGCAGTCAGGTGACAGTGCAGCGCCGGCCTTAGAAGCCAGAGGAGCGCCGGACCAGGAGCGGAGCCGCAGCGCAGGAGAGGTAAGAGAGGTTTTTATTTTATCCTTATGGGCTGGGTGGACTGATCTGAGGTCTGATGGGGGCATATTCATTTAATATGGGGGCTTTTGGGCTCATCTGAGGTCTGATGGGGATAGAGGGGGATGATATGGGGGCTGATCTGAGGTCTGATGGGGGCATATTCATTTAATATGGGGGCTTATGGACTGATCTGAGGTCTGATGAGGATAGAGGGGGCTGATATGGGGGCTGATCTGAGGTCTGATGGGGGCACATTTGTCTAATATGGGGGCTGATCTGAGGTCTGATGGGGTAGAGGGAGCTGATATGGGGGCTGATCTGAGGTCTCATGGGGCAGAGTGGGCTGATATGGGGGCACAGTGGGGTGATATGGGGGCTGATCTGAGGTCTGATGGGGGCACAGTGGACTGATATGGGGGGCACAGTGGGCTGATCTGAGGTCTGATGGGGGTCTGACATGGAGGGCTGATGGGGTTCTGACATGGAGGGCTGATATCGGGGTCTGATGTGATGTCCTGAAATTTATGGGAGGTCTGATATGAGGTGTGATGAAAAATGATTTTTTCTTATTTTCCTACTCTAAAATCTGGGGTGCATCTTATCATCAGATATGTCTTATAAAGCGAAAAATACGGTAAGTAATTGCCAAACATCTATTATTTATTTTATGCACTTATATAGCGCTACTATATTCCGCAGCGCTTTACAGACATTAGCATCAAGCCGTCCCCAATGGGGCTCACAATCTAAGTTACCTATCAGTATATAGTTGTGAGGAATCTAGAGTACCCAGAGGAAACCCATACAAACATGAGTAGAACATGCAAACTCCATAAACCTCAAAACTAGGACCCCAGCACTGCAAGGCACCAGTAATAACCACTGAGCCACTGTGCTGCCCATATGGCAGGGGCGGATTGGCCATAGACCTTACAGGGAAATTTCCCAGTGGGCCAATGCCCAGGTCGCCACCTGGGCCCTCCTCACGAACGGTTAGTGGAAATTTTTGGGGGATGTATTTTGTGCTGCTGGCAGTATTTTGTGATGAACTGTGGTATTTGGCTCTGTTGGGGTGATATAATGTGCCCAGAGGCGTAGCTACCAGGGGGGCAGAGGGGGTGACAGCTCCGGGCCCAGTGACTCAGGTGGGGCCCAGCAAGGATGACTAACAGGCGAATATTTAGGGACCCCCATCAGACCTCAGATCAGCCTACCCAGCCACATAAGATTAAAATAAAAAACCTTTCTCACCTGTCCCGCGCTGCGGCTGCCCTCCGGTCCGGTGCTCCACTGTCTTCCCTGGCCGGCGAGCACTATGACCTGATGGGGGCACAATATGCTGATCTGAGGTCTGATGGGGGCACAATACGCTGATCTGAGGTCTGATGGGGCACAATACGCTGATCTGAGGTCTGATGGGGGCACGGTAGGCTGATCTGAGGTCTGATGGGGGCACATTCTGCTGATGTGAGGTCTGATGGGGGCACAGTAGGCTGATGTGAGGTCTGATGGGGGCACATTCTGCTGATCTGAGGTCTGATGGGGGCACAATATGCTGATCTGAGGTCTGATGGGGGCACAGTAGACTGATGTGAGGACTAATGGGGGCACATTCTGCTGATCTGAGGTCTGATGGGGGTACAATACGCTGATCTGAGGTCTGATGGGGGCACAGTAGGCTGATATGAGGTCTGATGGCGGCACAATACGCTGATCTGGGGTCTGATGGGGCACAATACACTGATCTGAGGTCTGATGGGGGCACAGTAGGCTGATGTGAGGTCTGATGGGGGCACGTTCTGCTGATCTGAGATCTGATGGGGCACAATACGCTGATCTGAGGTCTGATGGGTGCAGGGGACTGTTAGTTTAGTGATGTAAAAACTGGGGACAGGTTTCCTTTAACATAGGAGTCCTCTTGTTTTTTACTCCTATTAATCCTATATTTTACTGCATTATGTGGTAGAGTATTTAGACTAGGGTATGTAGAAAGTCTATTGTACTGTACTTAACAGCATAGATGATCTAGCAGTTTATACAGTCATCTTTCTAATACAATATTATAACCAAAACTAGTAGTATGTGCCTATGAAGTTGGAATCGTGCGTTTGGGAAACCACTAAGTGGGGGGCCCACACAAGTATGTTTCGCCCCCCCTGTGCTGAACCTCTAGCTACGCCTCTGAATGTGCCACAATATGGTATTGCTGGCCCTGCCTTCCATCAATTTGGACCCAACTACACTTTAAGAATTTTTTCCAGGGCCACTTGACTTATCTCACTGAGAACAAAAGGATTGGGTATGTCCACCATATCTGCTGCCAGGAGGCAATGGAGACTGAGAAGGCCCCCACACACATTAGATGGTTAGCCAGTTCTACTGTCAGACTCAGCCAATATACCTCTAGTCTATATGGCTACCTTATCTCCACTGAAAATGGGACATCCAACCTTTAGCTCTTCCATGATCAATACAGGGTCCAAGAAGCTGAGATATGGAGTATTGTTTCCAAGGGCATCACACAGTAGGATTAATTTAGCTGTCCATTTGTCTGGTCAGCTAAATTAGGCTAGTTTCACGCTAATGCTAGTCATCTCCGGCAGGATGTCTGGATCTGGAACTGATGGATGATACTTAACACCCACTAGCCCCATAACTGCATGCAGTGTTTTTCATCTGTCCGATTCTCGGACGAATCTCTGCTGTTCCTCAGTATAGTTAATGGGGCTGGATGGAGATGTGGTTCCTTCTGGCCATGCCAAAATGCAAAGATATCTAATATCAAAATGCTAGTGTGAAACCAGCCTTAGTCATGAGAGGACATAGATATGGGTAAAATATGTGGTCACTAGTTAGGTTCCTTCTGTGATTAACAAAATAGTGAATCTTAGGATTTTAACCAAGAAAAAACTGCCCCAGGGTGAGAGCTTATCACTGGTGACCACTGTTTTCTTCTCCATAGCACAGGCACACCCAGGCAGACACATAGTTTGAGTGTTGTCCATGACAACCTATTAAATTACTTCTTTGACTTTCAAATAGATTTCATGCACATTGTCCTCAAACAAGTCCCAGTGCATCCCAGACCCTATTTGTATGAATTTTACCATTGATATTTTATTGGATTCACTTAATCTATATACTGTAATTTTTTTTTCAGCCTTTTTGGATGAATATTCTTAAACTGCTATTTTGTTTATGAACAAATGTCTTATTTTGGGGCCACCTTCTCCCATATGACAACCCGTATCCCAGCATTTTAGCTTCCATTCTCTGTGGAATGGCCATGGATTCTACCTTAATCCTGAGAGAATCCTGAACGTGTGCTTTACTAATCTTGGACTGATTGCAGTTATGTGACATTCCATTCTTTTCCTCATCAATTGTCACACATTTAAAAAGCCAATCTGAAGCATAACGCCAAAGTGGTGTCCTCATCGCTGAAAGCTCAAAGGATCTCCACACTCATTAAGGTTCTAGACATCCATAGAAGGTATTGTGGTTTCCAAGAAAGAGCCCATTGTATATGACGCTGTAGTGGAAAGTGTTAAATCAATAGCAACACTTCTCCACAAGCAATCTAATACTGCAACTTGAGCACAGTTAATAGCTCTAAAATAGGGGATGATGTTATGTAGCGCATCCGTGCATCCCAACTGACGCTCAGGTAACATCAAGTGAATACTGTGACATTTCATGCACTTACGTGTAATTATGCCGTGACTTCAGAACTATTTGCTGATGATCAGCGCCATCTGATAAAGCTGCAGGCTGGGTACTAATACTCATTCATGCCGCTCATAAATGTGATGACTATTACTCTGGCCGCCTGTGTCTGCTGCTCCAATGCCTATGTGTCTGTCTGTCTGGTGTGTATGTGTGAACAGAAGCTTAGTTCTGTGTAAGGGGTTACACAGTGGCGTACATAGAGAAGTAAGGGTCCCATAGCAAGGATCATTTTTCCACTGGCTCATTTGCTAAAAGTTGTTCCTTTAGAGTGTAGAGTCCTGACTGAGTTTGCACCTCCGGTAGATAATCCCAACTAAGACTGGGCCCCCTCTTGCCCTGGGCCCCATTGCAGTCTGCTGGGCCCCATCGCTCGCCTCGTCTGCTGCTATGGTAGTTACGCCCCTGGGGTTACACCCTTTCTCTGCTTGCTCTGTGTGTTGCTGTCCAGCCGCTGACTGACTAGTTCATCAGCTCCGCCATAAATACCTGCTTGGCTGTCTCACTCTACGCCTGATCAACACAGGTCCTGCTAGGCTCTGCTAGTCTGCCTTAGGGCTCATGCCCAAGAACTTGCAAATTGCAGTCCCCAATGCATGTGCGCCGCCCGTGTGGCTGGCGCTGACGGATGCAGGCCCATTAAATTTAAATGGGTCTGCGATTCGTCCGCACTGCAAAAAAATAGAGCATGTTCTATTTTTTTTTTTATTTTGCGGGGCGGAGGCATGGACTATAATGCCATGGAAGCACTCTGTAGTGGATCTATGGCCTTCTGCTCCATGGTCTGCACTATTTTCCAGATTGTGGCGTCACACTATCTGAGCTATAATCCGTTTACCTGTCACTGTTCTGACATTTACTTAATGGACTTTGACCTCAGCCTGTTCTACGCGTCCGTCTGATTCCTCTGGCACTCCATTATGGTGTCCCTGATCCCTGTGGGTGTGCAGCCTTTCACTGGGTGGTTGACACGGTGGATCCACATATCATAACAGTAACTGAGCATTCATTTGTGGTTCCCAATGGAATGCAAAGCTGCACCTTTAAAGGGAACCTATCATCTCCGAAACACCCCCTGAACTAGAGTAAGCGGTGTATAGTGTAAGTGATGCTGAATCCGAATATGTAAGTTTTATTTTCATACTCACTTCCATTCCGATGCTGTGCTCCCACAAACCAACAGTAAAATGCATTGAGAGGACTCTGCTTTGAGTCCTCTCCATTATGTGACTGAGCAATGGAGTCCACAAAGTGCATTTTACTGCAGGTTTGTGGGAGCACAACACCATAATGGAAGTGAGTATGAAGATAAAAATTATATAACCGGACGTGACATCACTTACACTATACACTGCTTACTCTAGTTCAGGGGGTGTTTCAGAGATGACAGGTTCCCTTTAAGAATCTAACACAGCGTAAAGTTGATATATGTGTCTGTGCTGAGAATAATGGAGGAAATGCTGTTTATGTACCCGGTCAGATGACAAAAACCTGCCCGTTATTATTTCTAAATTTCAGGAGGAGACTCAAAGTGCTTGCGTTTCCTCATAAATTCTTTCAAAGTTGATTTATGAGGATCCAGATCATCACGGTGGCTGTAAGAAGATTGTATGACTTACAGTATGTCATCCACATAAAGACAGAGCATAATAAATGCCTGGAAACAATACCTGACAAATGCAAAAAACCCTCATTGTTGATGCTACATCTTTGTGGCTGTTTTAACTAAACCGATAGGGAACTGCAATATATACATTGTATCTTTACATTCATCTATACATATATACAATGGAGACGCCGTGTTGGGAATATGAAACTTGTTCGGTAACTTGTGTCTTAAAAAAAAAAAAAAAAAAAAGGAAAAAATAGTAAAAAAAATAATCCTTCAACCTTCATAATGTGCCATTATGATCTTAGTTCAGGAGGAACGAAAAGTATCAAATAATTCAGCCAGACCCCTGTATTAACCTTGGATATATTTTTATACTCTAATTAGGTTAAACCCAGTCAAATATAGGCTGGCAGCAATAAATGGGATGGGACCAAAGTTTCTTCGTAGTGGGGAATTAACATGCCCTTTGATTCTTACATCTGGAATGATAGAAAGTTGGTGTCAGTGTTACACAGCAGAACTTTGAATATTTCATTTTATATATGAAAAAAAGAAAACCAGAAGAAAACACACTAATATATAGTATCTTCTATATATGCAATGCTGGAAACACATTCAATAAAGCATGTAATATATCATATCCTTACAGCAGGAAGGTAGAATAGAGTGTTAAACAGGGCAGTTTGGCTTTCTTGACATGTAACAATTCTGAAGTATTGTTTCTTGGAACTCAACTTGGAATCTGCTGCGTGAAAGAGTGTCAAGCCCCATTCCAGACAGGAGACACGGAGCATTAACATGATTAATAATGCTCTGTGCCTCTCTGTGATCTTTTTACTACAAAATCACAGTGAGATAAAGTGTTCACTGTGATTTTGTAGTAAAAAGATCACAGAGAGGCACAGAGCATTATTAATCATGTTACTGCTCCGTGTCTCTGCTGTCCGGAACGGGGCTTGACACTCTTCCACGCAGCGGGATTCCACGCACAGCATCTACTCGTGCGAAAGAGCCCTTTGATAAGGGGACTGGTAATGCCCAGTTTTCACATTTCTAGGGGGAATAACAGAGGAATGGCACAATATAGAGTAATAAGAAAATATGCTCCAGACTTGTTATTGCATGGGGAAGACGAGAGTTACTAAAACAAACATGTCAGGAGAGCTAAGGGTGATTGCGATCAGGAATTGATCCCCAAAAAACAGTTTTATTTGCCTTATCTTGACGGCAGCATAAATACTGAGCGAAACACTGGGTCACTGATTGCAATAGGGAAAAATATGTCAGTTTGCAGCAGGGAGAGCCAGGTCCTCATGAATAGGAGGACTTCCTAGCGCACACTGTGTATTGAACATCCCCAGCAGATTGGGGGAGATTTATTAAACTGGTGTAAAGTAGAACTGGCTTAGGGGTTGTTCACATATCAGTTATTTGATCAGTTATCTCCATCGGTTATTGTGAGCCAAAACCAGGTGCGGGTCAAAAACACCAAACAGGTGCAGATCTTTTCATTATACCTGATCTTTGTTTAATGTCCACTTCTGGTTTTGGCTGACAATAACTGATGGAAATAACTGATTAAATAACTGATATGTGAACAAGGCCTTAGTTGCCTATAGCAACCAATCAGACTCCACCTTTCATTTTCCAAAGGAGATCTGAAAAATGAAAAGTGGAATCTGATTGGTTGCTATGGGCAACTAACCCAGTTCTACTTTATGCCAGTGTTGATAAATCTAATGCATTTTCTTTAAAGAGCATCTTTCAGCATGATCAACCCTATTAAACCAGACTGCCTGGTAGAGTTGATCATGCTGATTAAAACGAAAGCTTTGTTATATCTGCATTTTTAGCTATTTGGAAAGTAGCAGATTTGATTACCAAGGGGCTGGACTGAGATATTGGAGCACCGCTCTTGTAACACCCCTCTGCTCTGGGCACTCAACCCTCCCCATTCTTGATTGGCTAGCCCTGTCAGTCAAGGGTAATTGGGGAGTGCCCAGCTCAGAGGGGTGTTACATGAGCAAAGCCTCCAGGGGCCCAGTCCGGCCTCTTTGTGCTCAAACCAGCTACTAGAAATGCAGATATCTCAGCAACGGTTCAACTTACAGACATAACAATCATTTTAATCAGCATGACCAACCATAAGTAAATATGAACATAGGATATAAAGTTGTTTTATGCAAAAGGTTCCTGGAAAAACACCTAGAAAATACTAGGACAGAGGGATCCATTAATTTGTATGCCAGCTCGCCTATGCTGTCTACATCAACAACCGTAAAGAACACAGTTCTTGAAAACGATGTCAACATCCATTTGGAAAGATGCTCAAGAAAATGTGCATAAGTCTGCAAGCCGAGATGAACACAATTGTTATTCATACAGCAAAGGCAATATTCTTAGTGTGAGAGTCTCTAGGGGCTTTCCATGCACTGGAGGTTCATTGCCTGTACAACTAAGAACTTTTTTCAGTTGTTGTACCAATCTCTTTTCCAGACCGTTAAAGTAATGAGAATGCGGCACTAGAATTTTGCTAAAGCAGCGATCACATTTTTGATTCAGATGTATGTGACAGTTTTAGCAAGGTAGTACACTAACCCATGGGAAACGCCTTAAACGTTTTATAGCACTCTATATTTTCATTGATTATGAAAGGCAATAAGTAGTAAATTTAAAGGGGTACTCCAAAATTGCTTCTAAATGTAAAAAAAATTATATATATATATATATATATATATATATATATATATATATATATATTTATTTATATATAAAATTACTACTTAGTCCCCTACCATGTCCACTGCTGGTGCTGCAGTCCTCTGAGTACTGGAACTACAGCTCCGGAAAAACAGCAGGGGATTAAAGGGAATCCAAATTACTTTCTAGCTGATTTCAAAGCACTTGTCAGAAGGGGCCCACCCAGGAGGAGGACTAAAAGATTTTAATGTCACGGCCCCTTAACAGTATTATACAATGATGATATATACAGTGACATTATAGGAAAAGGACAGAGGGGCTGCTGGGTTCTGTCTTGACTAGCCATAGGATGAGGGTTTTACAGGAGGAGAGGACTGTAAAGAAGTCGCTGGGTGCTGTGGGGCTCACTCATTTCTAGTTACGCCACTGGCACTGGTCATCTCAATCGGTGGTCCCATTGCAGAGATATTCACTATTTTTTTCTCAAATAGGATCCTTGGTGCAATGAGTGTGTTTCCTTTGCACCTAAGGTTCTACTCACTATCTCTGTTGGCCTAGCTCCCCGACTCTGAGTGACAATCACGGTTGGTCTTAAACTCTCACATCTGCGCGTTCGCCTCTGGGATCAAAATGCACATGGCACAGACCCGAATCTTGGCGAGCAGGAAGAATCTGTACCGTGTATGTTCTGTGAACGTGGGCATTCACGAGAAGGGGAAGGAGTTGTCTCACATATGCGCAGTATAGATTTCTTCCACCCGGCAAGACCCAGGCCTGTACTGCGTGTGCGCCAAAGTGCAGGTGTGAGAGTTCAGGACCAGGTGTGATTACGTGGACACTACCTGGGAAGGGGGGGCACCACGGCCAGCAGGGAAATGAAGCTGAGCTTTAGAAAACGTTAATATCTCTTCAATACAGCCACGAGTGGAGATCAGGCAAAGTGTGTTGAAATCATATGGCAAGGACACACCTAAAATATCATTTGGGGACAGATTCTCTTTAGGCCTCTTTCACACGACAGTATTTTCTGCGGGCACCGATCCGCATTTTTCACGTGAAAAATGCGGACCCATTCATTTCTATGGGTCCGCAAAAAATACTGAGAACATACTGTGTGCTGTCCGCATCCGTTTGCCCGTTCCGTAGCCCCGCAAAAAAAATAGAACATGTCCTATTCTTGTCCGTTTTGCGGACAAGAATTGGCATTGTTACAATGGATCCGCAAAAAATACGGATGCCATATGGACGCCATCCGTTTTTTTTGCGGATCCGCAATTTGCGGACCGCCAAACACAACGTTCGTGTGAAAGTAGCCTTAAAGGGAGTGTGTCACCAGGAAATTCACTAGTACACCAGGCACAATGCCTTGTAGGACTGAATATAATGAAACCTTTCACTTAGCAATCCATTGCTTCATTATTTTTTTATTTTTGTGGAAAAAATATTTTTAAACCATATGCAAATGAGTGGTTAAGTGCACCAAAGGTGGGCAAAAGCCACCGTGTTCACCCTTGCTCCTCCTGTCAGGTTCCTTACAGGTTGTATGTATGTATGGGACTCTGGGGGAGTTTTGTTATAAGTCGGATAACACGTACTAGGAGGACCTTCACCCAATGACAATGTCAGTATGCCAGGGTATGAGGTACCTATATTTTATCTCCTCCATTACTCACTGATTTGGGCAAACCTTCCATGTTCTGTCTAATCTCTGCCTTCATATTGCTCTGAACATCCGCTGATAGATGACTTGCCTCTGAAAACCGTACAAAACATATGTATCAAAGGTACTTTAGATAGAAGAGTAAGCTACATATCAACCTCGCAGAGCAGTATTAATATCGCAGGTCGTACATCCCCAGACAGCGTTGTTAGTATTCTGCCCTCGAAGACTGCCATCCCACAAGCTTTCCACCAGCTTTTTGATTTATTTATTTCTTGAAATCAAATGACAGCAGAATCCCGAAAGACAAAACATACTTCAATTCTAACGCCTTCTCCGCACGGATCCAGACTGTAAAAGCAATAATCTATGTAGATTCAGTGCCAACACGTACAATTGCCTAAATATAATTTCCTCATAATGTTTGAGTCTCGTCATGCCTTGCACAAGTTCAGTACTATAGTACTGTTTTATTTACAATAATCTATATTTATATAACACTTTACAATCAGGGGACATGTACAAACAGTCATAAATAACATAGCAACAGACAAATCAAAAACTTAAAACAAGAGGATTGAGGGCCCTGCTCACAAGAGCTTACAATCTATGAGGAGATAGGGGTGACATATAAGATTACAAGTGCAGTTTTTGTCCAATGGTCTGGCCATCTTAACACAATAGGGGGGTAGATAACAAGGTGCATGGACCAGCTACCAGCTGATATCTGTAGTGCATCTGAGTACATGGAGTGGATACTGATGGATGGTGGGATCAGCCTCTAAAGGATGAGGTTGGGGGGGGGGGGGGGGTTAATGGAGCAGAGTTAGATTAGGAGGATGTGATAGGCTATTCAAAAAGATGTGTTTTTAGGAAAACTGGAAAAGCATAGCGCAGTATTCTAACAATATATGCTCTAGAATTATTGTTTTGTGGAAAATCTACATATATGGTAAAACAGACATGTCACTAAAGCTGATGGCCCGCTTTAAAGGTTTCTAAAGGTTGTTTTTTGGGCACTTATAATATTTCAGGAGTTTTTTTTATTAAAGGGGTTATCCAACCCCTATAATGACCCCCCCCCCCTTCCCGGACATCTCATATAGGTTATACCTACCCGCATCGCTCCTGCTCCCCACACGGCTGCCGCTACATCTCCCCATTGCATAGATCAAAACAGCGACTCGGGGGGAGGTTTGGGGCAGCCAATAGCAGGCTCTGATGGAGACAAGCATCCCCACTAGCATCACGGGTAACACTAGGGAGGCTTGTTCCCATCACAGCCTGCTATTTGCTACCCCCAGCAGCTGTGCTACCATCAGAAATGACATTTGTGCCAGGGAGTGGCATAAGTATAACCTATATGAGAGGCCCAGGCATTAGGGGGATGATTATAGGGGTTGGATAACCCTTTTAAAGAGGACTGTGCTCTGCCCCTATGGCACTCACAATCTTAGGTCCCTATCAGTATGTCTTTGGAGTGTGAGAGGAAACCTACACAAACACAGGGAGAACATACAAACTCCATGTAGATGTTGTCCTTGGTCAGATTTGAACCTAGGATCCCAGCACTGCAAGGCACCAGTGCTAACCACTGAGCCACCATGCTGCCCACACAGTGTATATGTTTTTATTGCATATGCAGTTAATTTGGTATAATATGCCATACTCACTTTCAGCCGCACTTATTATTGTTCTTTCAGTTACAATGTGTATAGTCTGATCTAATAGTTTAGATTATTTTTACAATTTAAATACAATATTACAATATTAACCCCTTCCCGCCCAGCGCCGTACATGTACGGCGCAACGGGACGTGACTTACCGCCCAGCGCCGTACATGTACGGCGCGCTGATCGGGCGGGTGCAGGAGCTGCGCCCGCCCGATCAGCGGCGGGGGTCCGGCAGTGCCCAGGTGCCGGACCCCTGGGGAATGCACCAGCATCGGTGAAAACACCGATGCCGGCGCATTAACCCTTCATGTGCCGCGGTCAGCGCTGACCGCGGCACATGAGGTGTGCCGCATGTTCAGGATGCCGAGCGGGGGGGCCATCGGGTCCCCGCGCTGCTGTGACGGGGACCCGATGGCTTGGATGGCAGCCCGATGCCTTCCTTAGGCATCGTGGCTGCCATCCCTGCGAGCCTGTGCGATCCAGCCCCCTGGATCGCACAGGAAGCAGGCTGTAAGTGTATTACTGTGAGTAATACACTTACAGCCAATGCATTACAATACAAAGTATTGTAATGCATTGTGAAGGGGATCAGAACCCCCAAAAGTTAAAAAAAAGAAGTGTAAAAAGTTGAAAAAAATGTTAAAAAATAAAGTTAAAAAAATAATAATAAAAGTTTCAAGTAAAAAAAAGAAAAACGCCATTTTCCCCCCAATAAAGTAAAAAAAATTGTTAAAAAAAGAAAAAAAAAGAAAAAGTAGACATATTAGGTATTGCCGCGTCCGTATCGACCGGCTCTATAAAAATATCACATAATCCATCCCGCCAGGTGAACACAGTAAAAAATAAAAAATAAAAACAGTGCCAAAACAGCCATTTTTTGGTCACATTCCCCCATAAAAAGTGTAATACTACGCGATCAAAAAGGCGTATTTACCCCAAAATGGTACCAATCAAACCGTCATCTTGTCCCGCAAAAATGATACCCTACCTGAGACAATCGCCCGAAAAATAAAAAAAATATGGCTCTCTGAAAATGGCAACACAAAAAAGATTTTATTCTGTTCAAAAGTAAATCTAATGTGTAAAACTATCCAAAAATAAAAAAGTTATACATATTTGGTATCCCCACGTCCGTAACAACCTGCTCTATAAAAATATTACATGAGATGGCCCCCCAGGTGAATGCTGCAAAAAAAAAAAAAAAAAACCTATGCCAAAACAACCATTTTTTCCCTCTTGCCTCACAAAAAGTGTAATAGCAGGCGATCAAAAAGGCGTATTTACCCCAAAATGGTACCAATCAAACCGTCAACTTGTCCCGCAAAAAACGATACCCTACCTGAGACAATCGCCCGAAAACTGAAAAAAATATGGCTCTTTGAAAATGGCAACACAAAATAATGATTTTATTCTGTTCAAAAAATAAATCCAATGTGTAAAACTATCCAAAAATAAAAAAGTTAGACATATTTGGTATCCCCACGTCCGTAACAACCTGCTCTATAAAAATATTACATGAGATGGCCCCCCAGGTGAATGCTGCAAAAAAAAAAAAAAAAAAAACCTATGCCAAAACAACCATTTTTTTCCCTCTTGCCTCACAAAAAGTGTAATAGCAGGCGATCAAAAAGGCGTATTTACCCCAAAATGGTACCAATCAAACCGTCATCTTGTCCCGCAAAAACGATACCCTACCTGAGACAATCGCCCGAAAACTGAAAAAAATATGGCTCTTTGAAAATGGCAACACAAAATAATGATTTTATTCTGTTCAAAAAATAAATCCAATGTGTAAAACTATCCAAAAATAAAAAAGTTAGACATATTTGGTATCCCCACGTCCGTAACAACCTGCTCTATAAAAATATTACATGAGATGGCCCCCCAGGTGAATGCTGCAAAAAAAAAAAAAAAAAAACCTATGCCAAAACAACCATTTTTTTCCCTCTTGCCTCACAAAAAGTGTAATAGCAGGCGATCAAAAAGGCGTATTTACCCCAAAATGGTACCAATAAAACTGACATCTTGTCCTGCAAAAACAATACCCTACCTGAGACAATCGCCTGAAAACTGAAAAAAATATGGCTCTCTGAAAATGGCAACACAAAAAAAAGATTTTATTCTGTACAAAAGTAAATCTAATGTGTAAAACTTTCCAAAAATAAAAATGTTAGACATATTGGGTATCTCCGCGTCCGTAACAACCTGCTGTATAAAAATATCACATGATTTGCCCCCCTTGGTGAATGCAGTAAAAAAAATTTTTTAAAAACCATGCCAAAACAGCTATTTTTTTTCACCTTGACTCACAAAAAGTGTAATACCAAGTGATCAAAAAGTGTTATGTACCCCAAAATGGTACCAATGAAAACATCAGCTCATCCCGCAAAAAATGAGCCCCCACATAAGACAATAACTCTAAATAAAAAAAAAACGTGGCTCCCGCAAACCATTCCAACAAAATCTGTGTTGTAAAATTCATATGGCGCTCCTTCTGTTTTGAGTCCTGCCATGTGCCCCCACAGCAGTTTACCACCACATATGGGGTGTTTCCACATTCAGGAGAAAATGGGTAACTAATTATGGGGTGCTTTTCTCCTGTTACCCCTTATGAAAATACAAAAAATTTGGGGCTAAAGCAACATTTTATTGGAAGAAATAAAATTTTTCATTTTCACAGCCAAGTGTTTCCAAATTCCGTAAAACACTTAGGGGGTCAAAGTGGCCAGTACCCCCTTAATATATTCGTTGAAGGGTGTAGTTTCCAAAATGGGGTCACTTTTTGAGTGTTTCCACTGTAGGGGTACGTCAGGGTCTCTCAATTACAAAATGGTGCCTAAAAACTATTCTAGCAAAATCTGCCTCCAAAATCCATATGGCGCTCCTTTCCTTTTGACCACTGCCACAAACCCATAGAGACGTTTACCACCACATATGGGGTATTTCTGTAAACTGCAGGATCAGAGCAATGTATATTGAGGTTTAGTTTGCTGTTAGCCCTTACTGTGTTGCAAGAAAAAAATTATTAACATGAGTAATCTACCAAAAAAGTGAAATTTTGAAAATTCACCTCCATTTTCCACTAATTCTTGTGGAACACCTCAAGGGTTAACAAAGTTTGTAACAGCAGTTTTTTATAATTGGAGGGGTGTAGTTTCTAAAATGGGGTCATTTATGGGGGGGTTCATTATGTAAGCCCCTCAAAATCACTTTATATCTGAATTGGTGCTTAAAAAAATGGTTTTGGAAAATGTGGTGAAAATTTGAAAAATGGCTTCTAAACTTCAAAGCCCTCTAACGTCCTGAAAAAGTAAAATGACATTTATAAAATGATGCCAACATAAAGTAGACATATGGGGAATGTAAAATAATGACTATTTTTGGAGGTATTACGGTGTATTTTGAAAGTAGAGAAATTGAAATTTGGAAATTTGGAAATTTTTCCAAATTTTTGGTAAATTTGGTATTTTTTTTATAAATAAAAATGAAATATTTTGCCAAAAATTTACTACTGTCGTGAAGCACAATATGTGACGAGAAAACAATCTCAGAATGGCTTGGATAAGTAAAAGCGTTCCAAAGTTATTACCACATAAAGTGACACATGTCAGATTTGCAAAAAATGGCCTGGGCAGGAAGGTGAAAACAGGCCCGGGGCTGAAGGGGTTAACAGTTCAGTGACAGCTGTATTTTATGCCTGTTTTATACTACAGATATAGAACCATGGAAGATAATGTTAATATACAAATTCATTAGTTAAAGAGGTTGTAGTTAGAATTGTTTCCTTAGTATAAATAGATGAAGATGGAAAAGAAAAGTCCAGCTTCCGTATAAAATGCTTGTGTCTTTATTAATAGAGGTAAAAGCAAAACAAAAACTTTCTTTTAATTAATACTTGTATTCATTTCTCTTAATATTTGTAATGACTTTGTATTTCTCCTTCTCGATTTTTACAGCTCATAACAATTGCTGATGACTTCTGTGGTTTGGACATGAACGCCCCACTGGGAGTATCTGAAATGGTTCGAGGGTACCCCGTCTTTACAGAGGATCGGGACAGGATGACTTCCGTTATAGCCTATGTGTATAAAAATCATTCTCTTGCATTTGTGGGGACCAAGAGAGGCAATATAAAAAAGGTAGGATCACTGTTTGCTTTCAGTTATAGAGTGGATGATATTATGTAATATTTTCCAGTAAATTAAAGGACACAAGAAATCAGAGCCAGCAATGTGCGCTGCTGTGGTTAGATACCCCATGGCATAGTTACAGTATATATGTTCTATAAATCTACAGTTCATCTGGTCAAGCCAGTCTTTCTGTTCTTACTTGAATATGGCGATATTGTTATGTACAGTATATTAGATCACAACATATTAATGATCAGTAGCTTCCTGGAGATCTGCAGCATCTCTAATATGTAACAATACATCTTTTATTTCCAACTTTGCAGTCATATGTGATCACATTTTAAAAATGCACCAACAATATTTTTGTACTTTTTAATGTCATATTATTTTGAAATCAATAATGGAAACATAGTAGGATTAGTAAAATCGATTCTCCGTCTCTACTTATAGGCTTCATAAACAGTAGGTCTAGTATTATGCTTACAGGGTTCATCAGGGTTCTGTGCATGTGTAATGCTCCAATTTACAGAGGTTTTCCAGGACTTCTGTGTTGATTAAAATCAGATCAGTGGGCATCTGACTCCTGACACCCCCTCCAGTCAGATGACTGAAGGGCCTTCAAAGCCCCAGCATGTGCCATGTCCCCTCCATTGTTTACCAGGTACAGTCCCATTCAATGGGACTGAGCTGCTGTAGCTGTAAGGGTATGACCACACGGTCAGGTTTCCTGATGCAGTTTTGGAAGCCAAAACCAGGAGTGAATTAACAAAGGGTAGAAGTCGTATCTGTCCTTTAGGCTACTTTCACAGTAGCATTTTGGCAGAGGATCTCAAAACCAGGCCAAAACGGTTTAATTTAGGGCCAATGTATTGTAAATGGGGTATGTTCCATTCCGGTAGCATTCCGTTTTGTGACCTGACTCAAAACTGCTGCAAGTTGTGTTTTTGTGTCCGGTTATCGAAATGGAACAAACCGGATCCATCACTAAAACCAATGTAAGTCAATGGTACCAGATCCGTTATTTTTGGATCCTAAAACAAAATGGATCTGTCCCCTATTGGCTTGCATTGGTTTTAGTAATGGATTTGGTTTGTTCCATTTTGATTTAACACAACCGCATCCTAATGGAACAGATGAATCCTGTGTTGAATCAAACGGAACCATTTTGGTCTGATTTTCAGATCCTTTGCCGGATCTCAAAACCGGAAACCAAAGCACAGATGTGAAAGTAGCCTTACACTTTCTCTCCGTTTATGATCCACTCCTGATTTTGGCTTCCAAAACCGCATCAGGAAACCCGACCATGTGGCTGTACCCAAATATTAGACAGTCATTACCAGAAGTACAGTACAGTTCTTGGTAAACAATGAAGGATAGCACCATGGCCCCTCAACTGATCTGCAGCAGTTGGACATCTAAAGATCTGATATGGAGGACCATTAATATTGTAGTCCTGGAAAATTTCTTTAGAAATAGGTTCCTGATGGACCTTTGCACATTAAGAAACCTATACAGTACTTTCCTTTTTCCTACCTTTTTTATCCTGCATGGAGCCTTCCTTGAGACCCAATCTAAATCCAAGCTATGTTGTCACAGCCCCTACTGAGCATAAAACACATCTTTCCATATCACTGATATCGTATTCAATGTTTGTCCAATGGTCATGGTGACAATATGTTATAACCATGCGACTATTAATAAGGGGCATCATTTCCTAGTTGTTATGGCAGATGACTGCAGTAAGACGTGACATGTCTACTTGTTAATCCAGCATTAGAGTATAGTAGTCACAAGGAGGAGGAGGACAGTTTATGCATATTTTATAGAAACAGCATGTGATTTCACAAGAAGAGCATTTGAACAAGAAATTGCTTGCTATGCCCAACTGATAGCATGTAAATGTCTGTGCAAATGGTTTCTTGTACACCACAGCGTCTGATGTCTCTGATTTATTTGTGACCTACTTTTGGTACAAATCGTCATAACCGTAACTGTAATAAAGCTGGACCTGCTGTCTAATGAGCTCCTTCTTGTCATAATCTTCTGCCGCACAAATAAGAGGAAAAGAAAGAATTTTCTCTGCTGCTTCTCCACTGTAAATACAATGTATTTGCTTTCAACTCTTGTCACCTAATTTGATACTAAAAGGAAAAACACATCAGTAGTATGTTTTTGGGCCAATTTACAGTCTACGGTGAGCAGGAACAGTATATGAATATATTGCTGTACTACTGTTTAGTCCACGACTAGTCTGTATATGAAGATTATAAAGGAATTGTCTCGCTGTCCATGGCAGCCAATTAGATACAGTATGTACTCTATTTTCATAATATGTTTTTTGAATCACTTCTTGTGCAATGAAAGGGGTTGGCCCATCTGGGACATGGGTGGCATATCACTAAGATAGACCCTCAGTGTTGGATAGGTACAGGAATTACCTCTGGGAGCCACTCCTATCTAAAGAACTAGGTCCCCAAAGTGAGAGCCGCAGATCATGCACAGCCACCCTCTATGGGAGTCTCGAAAATAGCTGAGCACTGGCTTGGCTATTTCCAGCAGTCCCACAGTGGAGGCTACACTTGTGCAGTGCACTCTCCATTCTCTGCTATAAGTTTTCAGAAAACAGTTGAGTGTGCTTGCTCCACTGTTTTTGGAACTGCCATAGTAAGGAATTGAGAGCGCACTGTGCAAGCGGGCTGACACACATTCAGGGGCGGCCTGGGAACTAAGGCCCTGATTTATCACACCTTCACTCCAGAATTCTGTCTTCAAAAAGTCGCACGATAGGGCTTTTGCGACTTTTTTGCGCATTTTTTTGCGACTTTTTGCATGTGTACACAACTCACTCCAGTTTGTAATATGGGTGGAAAAGTGGGTGTGGTTAGCCATGTTAATGAGTTTCACTCCAGATTTATCATTGCGACTTTTCAAAATAGTCGCAATCTCACTCCAGGAGGAGGGCGGAATAGGAAAAGTGGAGTAGCTTCTCCAGACAGAAGTGTTAGGTTTAAGGACAAGCCACATTTATCAAACAACCTGTGACATTTGATAAATGTGGCAGAAAGTACTCCAACACAGACTGAAGCAAAACTGACTTCAAATATTTTCCTAATGATAAATTCCCCCCTAAAAGTAGCCCTGGAAAAAATACTAAAAGTAGCCTCGTTTTGTACTTGGGTCCAAACTGATAGAAGGCAGGGCCAGTAATACCATACTGTGGCACATTATACCACCACAACAGAGCCAAATACCACAGTCCATCACAAAATACTGCCAGCAGCACAAAATACATCCCCAAAAACTTCCACTGGCCAGCTGTAAGGAGGGCTCAGGCAGCTCCCTGGGCATTGGCCCACCGGGAAATTTCCCTGTAAGGTCTATGGCCGATCCACCCCTGCACCCATTCATCGATATGGGACTGCCATAAATAGGCAAGCCAGTGCTCAGCTATTTTGAAACTCACCATAGTGTTTCACGTAGGGTGTCTGCGTGATGCGCTCTTTTTAACTATGGGGGCCCAGTTTTTAAAACAGGAGCTTGTCCCCGAGGTGGCTGCACATGCTTTGATAGCATCTCCTAGTGATATGCCATAGGTCCTTGATGGCTAACCCCTGTAAATCTAGGTTTGGAGGTTGATCAATCCATCCTTGATTCTGGGACTGCTAAGACACGCATTGGCTTGAAAGACTCATGAGATGTGGTAATAAAGTCTTTAAAAGGCTTACCACTCTGGTCTTCAGAATACGAGGATGCTTAGTGTCAGGAAATGACTCATACTGAACCAATTATAAAAAACATACGTAATAAAAGTTTGGGTACTTCAGAGCAAATGCATTAGCATTTGAAGGTAGAAAGATGATTTCAGGATAATAGACCTCTTGTCATATGTGATAAGAGATGTTGACGCAGGGGAACGTTACAAGTAGGCTGCTCAAAATCACAGTATAAAGGTTAATTGACTTTGTAAAAGTGAATCATATCTCAGCAGCAACCACAAGGGTGTTTGTACGGGAAGCAGTTATGACTTTTTAGTATTACAAACTCATAATGTCCAATCTATAACCAGATGCAGGCACCTTGGTTTTGTTAATGTATCGGTATGAAGGCATAAGGACAAAAGGCTTCTAGAAATCTGGGGGTCTCAGAGTTCCTTGTGGCTTATGAAATATACAACAGCAGTAACAAACCAGAAGAATCTATATCTTGCTAAATGGGGAGGGAACCTTTACAGCCGGTGGGTATAAACCAGAGCCAGTGCTCACCACCACCCTCAACCTGTGATGTCCACATGGACATCTCAGTTATCTGTGGTCTCCTCCAACTGTTATTTCAGTTTGGATGCACATTCATAACAGAATGAAAGAAGTATACGTAGATGTATGGTGGCACTTATAATTTTTTGACTGGCATGTTTCTTACAAATGGGCTTGTAGAAGTCTGTCTTTATCAACCACCACAAAAACAGAGAGAAAAAAATAGCATAAAAGAGAATGTTAAGTCATTATATTCAGCACTGCATTTGCGGCTTAAATCTTAATGCACTTATAGCTGATAGCTCTTTGTACCTAGGAAACTGCTCCAATGTTCATTGGCTTGGCTGGAGTCCACACTATTGTATGTGGCTTTACAAACCCCGAGCTGATTGAATTCTAACAAAAGCAGTTGATTAAGAGAGGGACAAAGTGCAGACTGCAGAAGGCAAATAGGTATGTTCTCGGGAAAGACCAGGACAGCTTTTACTAGAAAAGTAACAGAAAGCCACCACAGAAAGGACTGTACAAAAATAAAGACATTGTCATCTTGGGTCTGACTCTTGAAAGTTACTTTGCCCTGTTTACTCTGGAGAGGTTATTGATTTTATGGAGGAAGAAGAAAAGTTGTTAAAAAGCATACAGGAAATATGGATCTATCTATGTATCTAACATCTATCTATCTCATATCTATCTATCTATCTATCTATCTATCTATCTATCTATCTATCTATCTATCTATCTATCTATCTATCTATGTCTGTCTGTCTATCTATCTATCTATCTATCTATCAATCTATTATCTATCTCCTATCTATCTATCTATCTATCTATCTATCTATCGGGTTCTACTAGCTTCATTTTACACTTATTTGATTTTGTTCATCCCCCTAGTGTAAGGCCGTGTTCACATCAGCACTTTTAACTCCGGCAGTCTGTTCTGGCAGTGGAACAGACTGCTGGAGTTTACAGTATTCAGCACATCCGGATACCACCGTGCTCTTCCGGAGCCCCATTCACTGTAATGGGATGTGTGGGGGCATCCGGCGGCTTTCCGGCATATATACTGGCTTTCAGCAGGACACAAAATGCTTTGTGTAGTATTTTGGTCTGTACACCGGTTATAGTGAATTCCGGCAGTCTGTTCCTCCACCGGAACACACTGCCTTAATTAAAAGCGCAGATGTGAACCCAGCCTAACTTTATTATTTTCTGCCATAGATGCAGGTCACAAGACACACTTGTATATTTACCGATGTGTCCTCCATACTTACTTTTCCTCTTGGCTGAACATATTCCTAGCTGTGAGACAAAAGTTGACCAGCCGTCTAAGGCTACTTTCACACTAGCCTTTCCAGTATTGAGATCTGTCATAGGGTCTCAATATTGGGGAAAAAAAACACTTCTAAACGCTCCAAAATGAATTCTGTTCCGTTCTCATAGCAGAGAGCAAACCACAGCATGTTGTTGTTTGCTTTCCGCCCTGGGATGCGGAGCAAGACAGATCCGTCATGACCCACAATGCAAGTCAATGGGGATGGATCCATTTTCTCTCACACTGTCTTACACAATAGAAAACAGATCCGTCCCCATTGACTTTCAGTGGAGTTCATGACGGATCCGTCTTGGCTATGTTAAAGATAATACAACCGGATCCGTTCATAACGGATGCAGACGGTTGTATTACCAGTAACGGAAGTGTTTTTGCTGAGCCCTACCGGATCCAGCAAAAACGCAAGTGTGAAAGTATCTGTAGACAAAGATGATTTAGTAATATGCCCATCCGATATTTGTCTACATGGTTGTGTTGTGAATGCCAAGGCTTATTTCATCAGAAATTTGAGCTAAGGTTAGGGCTGACGTTATATGGAGACTACGAAAGTATGGACTGCAGAAAGTGCAAGTTGTGACAATACACCATGCCATTACTCTGCAGTACTATCAGTAAAGCCATAAAGAGTTTTATAGGCAGGCATGCTGGGAGGGAGCTAAGAAGTCTCCTGCTAACAACATTCACGGAGCTGTCATCCACAAGGTGCCCCATGGGAGCTGTGAAAGGTGTAGGATTCTCTATATATTCCGGAATCAAGCAGTGCACTTCAATAGGCAGGGATCACTATGCGTCTCTGCAATTAGCTGCAACCTACAATCTTGTTCTGACAAATTAGAGCGTTTTCATGAGCTCATTTTTTACACACTGTCAGTCCTGTAGAAAAGGCTGGGGGTGGGTAATGTCATGGAAGTGGGAGAGCATCCTCGCTATCAGAACCTATCTATAGATAGATGAAAGGGCCATCGCATACAATACACGAGACTGTGATAGGGACCATAGTGACTTCATTATGTGTTTCCCGGACATAATATAAGAATATTAAATTGTACAATAAGATTTTCACATTAATAAAGGCTGCTGATGAAAAACGGCAGGGTGTACTAGCTCCGCAGCTGTCCACAGTGTGAAGGTTTCCATAATTCCTTAATATATCTGAAGGCAGTCTATGTGCAGATTCAGACCAGCATGTTGTTGAATATTTGCCAGCAATTAGCTGCGTCATTATGTTTTAAAATGTATAAGAGTTCATTTTTATGTTACCTATGGTCTAAACCATGAAAGGAGAGCAGAATGTTCACATGGTACATCGCTTCATCCCGCAGTATACCAGGATAATGAATAGCACTCAGCAGATATTTCCTACACAGGCGCAGGCATCCCATTGAGGTACAGACCTGTAATGGACTATATTGCAGTCTCATTAAGTGACTGGAGGTTCCCATTAAAAATTGTGGTCAAATATTGTAGGCCGGAGTAATACAATCTATGAGTAGATAAATCTGCATTAGGCTCTGTTCACATCTGCATGGAAGCCTATTTTCCTGATTCCATCATAATTGATGAAAAAATAAAGCAGTATGCAGCACTTATTTTCTGCTAAAATGACAGACATTATAGAAGAACCCAATGGACACCATTATGAGTCAGAATAGTCCATCAGGCGCTGTAAGTGTCCATCAAGTGATGGATCTGTCACAGTTTCAATTCCTATGACGGTACAGAATAAATGTAAGTTGCAACGCTGATATGTATTTGCTTATGAGTTAGGAAACCTGCAATTGCTGCTACCTTGGAAACAGCTTTTTTGGTAGAACATAGAAACGTGTGAGATGATCCATTCTTTGACAGTTGCTGGAATTCCTTGATGGACCTTGCCATCTTGGCTACAGCTTCTGCTGGTTGACCACAGGATTGTGTCCATGGCTTTCCAAAAATTATATGCTTATGTTTCATTAAAAAGCTCTGAGTAGAACAGGAAGATGAATGTTAAGCAGGGGCGCAGGTAAAGGCTCATGGGCCCTGGGGCAAGGCCCCCCTTCCCTTAGTGCTTTGTGGCCAGGGGCAGGAAAGCCCATAGCCTTCATGCTGCCCAAGGCAAAAATTGAAACGGCACCTCTCCATGCCAAATTCTTGACCTAACCCCGTCCCTCCAGCCAGAGGTGTAACTTGACCAGCATGGACTTTCTATAATACTGGTGTCTTCTTATGTGGCACAAGGGTCTTTGGGCCCCCTTAGGCTCATGGGCCTGGTAACGACTGCTACCTCTGCACCCCCTATAGCTGTGACCCTGATGTCAAGGCTTCAGCCTGATTTATACAAGTAAAGTAGGAGTTATGAGTTCTGGCCACCATCAAGTGATGGTGACTATTATGTCTATATTTAGTACGTATGTCCACATATACACTCATAACTGCGACTAATACTGCGTTGGTAAGCCTAACATAGTTGCCCTAGATAATTAAAAAAAAATCTCTGGACAACCCCTACAATGGCTTTAAAAAATCATGATATACTCACATGGTTCTCTAGTGCTGTTCTGTGCAGGCTGGTCCTGTACTTCTGCTGCAATTTGTTTACAGACAGGAGCAGTGGCGTACCAGGATACTGCATGTGACCTGTCCACAGCTGAGGGCAGTGATTGGCTGCAGATGTCATGTGCCGAATCTTGCCTCGTCACTGTGCACAGCATTGAGACCGTGACATGCACGGAAATATGCAAGTATACTGAACATCACAGCTGAAGCCTATCACTATCCTCACCGGTAGACTGCTGAGGACAGTGATTGGCTGCAGTTGTCATGTGCCGAATCCTGGCACGTCACTGTGCACGGCATTGACACTGTGATGTGCACAGAAACATGCAAGTACATTATACTGAACGTCAAAGCTGCAGCCCGTCACTGACCTCACTGGTAAACTGCTGAGGGCAGTGATTGGCTGCAGCTGTCACTGCTGTTGCAGGACTACTCGACCAGCACTGCAGCGAACCACACTGAAAAAAGGGTGATTATATCATGTTTTTTTTATTATTTTAAGCAATTGTAGGGGCTTTCCTGAGATGTTAAATATCAGGTCATTAGTAGAAAAGAAGGACACCAGGAAGGTGTGCATACAGTGCGTACAATAATATGCTGTATAAGTACAATATCGGAGATGTTGATTCCCCCGTATGCCTTTTGACAGCTTTTCTTCTTCATCCACAAAATCAATAACCCTTCCAAGAGTAAAGAGGCCAAAGTAACATTCAGGAGTCAGATCCATGGTAACAATGTCTTTCTTGTTGGACAGTCAGTTCAATGTTTTTCCGCGTATCCAACTTTCATGGTGATCCAATTCAGCTCTCTTGCTCTAATCAGAGTCCTTCAGTAATGCTCATGGTTTTCATACCGGGGAATCAAAGTATGGAGCTGATGTTCACTATGTGTACTCCCTGGGGTGTTACCAAAGTAAGGTCTTCCAAAGCCATCTATGATGGGGGGAGAGGAATGACAACCCTGTAGTTGCAGAGATCATGCAGAAGGGACTGTTCTTTAGAGGAGGATATGAGGAGCATTGAAAACGCAATATATTTTCTTACCTCAGACATGCCAGAGTCCATATCTTCCCAACAGACTATCATTAGCATATTTGATTAAACTTCATACTTATCAGCGACTTAGAACAGCACAAAGACAGAGATAAAACACCCGTGTCCCAGAGCTTGCTGCTTCTTCTTATCCGTTGATCTGTTTATCCTTGGCTTACTGTTGACTTTCTCATCTGCATCATCCTAGCATGTATTTCACTCTTTAGCAGTTTTACTAATTTCTCATTTTCTAATTAGCTAGATGTCACCTATGCATTGGTATGGAGGACTTTTTTATATGATGTACCAGATGTGGACAACCAGAGTCTTGGAGAAAAAAAATTGCACCTCCATGCACAGAAAAGGTGCATTTACATGACCTGAAAATTGGTCCCAGTCATTCCTGACAACCTGGCCATGTAAATGTGCCGCTGATCAACCAATGAATGAGCGAAACACTTGTTTATCAGGTGATCCTGTCTTTCATGCAGGCACCACCAATCATGGCTTCTGGGCAGCAGATTGTGTGGTCTAAACAGCGCTGCCATGATTCTGTATGAGGACGAGGGATCGCTATAGCATACAGTGAAGGACATCGCTGCATGTAAATGCGCAGTCTCCTTCATTGAATGAGCAGCCGACTGTCGGTGAGGAACGCTTCCTTCCCCTCAATCGGCTACTCAGTCAGCCCATGTAAATCCAGCTTAAAGAGGATCTTTCATGGGTCCAGACATTATGAGATAAGTAGGGGGTTGTGTAGGGCATAGGGCAGGCATGTAATATCACTTACTAGATTATCTGTCCAGCGCTCTGTTCGCCCGCTGTGCCTCCCTTTTACTTTTCCCGCCTGGTATGCTATTGAATACCATCGGTACAGGGAGGAGGAGAGTGCCCTGTTTCTCAATGTGTATCTCCTTATCTCTTGCTGTAGTGAGGTCCAATCACAGCAGAGAGCATCAACAGCCAGGGAGAAGGGAAGCATTGAGAAACAGGGCCGTCTCCTCTTCCCTGTACTAATGCTATTCATTAGCATACTAGGCGGGAAAAGTGAGGGGGCACATCGGGGGAACGGAGTGGCGCCTAGAAAAAATAGTAAGCGATCTTACATCCCTGCACTATTCCCTACATAACCTGCTACTCATTTCATAATGTCTGGACCCATGAAAGGTCCTCTTTAAGAAAGAAATAAACTCAACACACAAAATAACCATGTAGAGAACACTGTGACGCTTATGGACAAATTTCTCTAATATCTACATATTATTTCTTTATTAGTCAAAATGCTATAAAACGTTGGCGGCACACATTAGATAGCTGTTGGCTGATCCTGATTCCTCCATACACATGCACCCTTGGCTCAGTGAGTATGTACAGTCATGGCCAAAAGTTTTGAGAATGACACAAATATTATATTTTCACATGATCTGCTGCCCTCTGGTTTTTATGTGTGTTTGTCAGATGTTTTATCACATACAGAAATATAATTGCAATCATCTTATGAGTAACAAAAGCTTATATTGACAGTTAGAATGAGTTAATGCAGCAAGTCAATATTTGCAGTGTTGACCCTTATTCTTCAGGACCTCTGCAATTCTCCCTGGCATGCTCTCAATCAACTTCTGGACCAAATCCTGACTGATAGCAGTCCATTCTTGCACAATCAATGCTTGCATTTTGTCAGAATTTGTAGGTTTTTGTTTGTCCACCCGTCTCTTGATGATTGACCACAAGTTCTCAATGGGATTAAGATCTGGGGAGTTTCCAGGCCATGGACCCAAAATCTCTATGTTTTGTTCCCTGAGCCATTTAGTTATCACCTTTGCTTTATGGCAAGGACATTCTGGTACCATTCTTTATTCATGGCTGTGTTTTTAGGCAAGACTGTGAGAGAGCCGATTCCCTTGGCTGAGAAGCAACCCCACACATGAATGGTTTCAGGATGCTTTACAGTTGGCATGAGACAAGACTGGTGGTAGCGCTCACCTCGTCTTCTCCGAATAAGCTGTTTTCCAGATGTCCCAAACAATCGAAAAGGGGATTCATCAGAGAAAATGACTTTACCCCAGTCCTCAGCAGTCCACTCCCTGTACCTTTTGCAGAATATCAGTCTGTCCCTGATGTTTTTTCTGGAGAGAAGTGGCTTGTTTGCTGCCCTCCTTGAGACCAGGCCTTGCTCCAAGAGTCTCCGCCTCACAGTGCGTGCAGATGCACTCACACCTGCCTGCTGCCATTCCTGAGCAAGCTCTGCACTGTTGGTAGCCCGATCCCGCAGCTGAAACACTTTTAAGAGATGGTCCTGGCACTTGCTGGTCTTTCTTGGGCGCCCTGGAGCCTTTTTGGCAACAATGGAACCTCTCTCCTTGAAGTTCTTGATGATGCGATAGATTGTTGACTGAGGTGCAATCTTTCTAGCTGCGATACTCTTCCCTGTTAGGCCATTTTTGTGCAGTGCAATGATGACTGCACATGTTTCTTTAGAGATAACCATGGTTAACAGAAGAGAAACAACGATGCCAAGCACCAGCCTCCTTTTAAAGTGTCCAGTGGTGTCATTCTTACTTAATCATGACAGATTGATCTCCAGCCCTGTCCTCATCAACACCCACACCTATGTTAATGGAGCAATCACTGAAACGATGTTAGCTGGTCCTTTTAAGGCAGGGCTGCAATGATGTTGAAATGTGTTTTGGGGGATAAAGTTCATTTTCTAGGCAAATATTGACTTTGCAAGTAATTGCTGTTAAGCTGATCACTCTATAACATTCTGGTGGAGTATATGCAAATTGCCATTATAAAAACTGAAGCAGTAGACTTTGTAAAAATTAATATTTGTATCATTCTCAAAACTTTTGGCCATGACTGTACAATGTGTGTCTTAAATGTGGAAAGGAGAGAAAGATGATTCCAGACACCTCCCTCCCAGACAACAGTAGAAATCCACCTGCCAGATCTTCCTCTCTCCCAACATCTGCCATTGGGGGAGTTAGGAGGTCCCCATGCAGATTAGGGGGGTCCATCAGAGGTCCCTCCAAAATCAAGGACCTACATGTATCTAATGTGTATGGGCAGCTTAACAAATAGGTATGTTGTGTATATTATTCTAGTGTTGTGTGATAGTTCACAGGGGTCTACGTTTTCTATTTACTGCCTGGATGTGCAATGTTAGGGAATGGTATAAGATCCCACATAGCTGCTCAAAAGTCAACAGGCTGCCATTTTAATGGATTACTGGTTACAGAATAGCCTGCACCATAAAAATCAGGTATTTCAACTGGAAATGTGTCAGTTCAAAGGAATAATGAGGGACTAGAGCGAGCTGGCCTTGTAGGTAATAATATAGCCCTAACATTATGTGCACAGGTTTGTAAGCGTTAGGACTGGGGTCGCCTGCAAGAGAACCAACAATTCTGCTGTACAGTGTTTTTCTGAAACATTATACTTTTTTTATGACATTTTATGCTGCAAAACCACAGCAGACAGATGTTATATGACATCTTGATTTGCACAAAATCCTGCAATAGGTCATCAGTAAAATATTTCGGAAAACCCTTTTAAGCCAAATTCATTATGACTGTGTACAATTTCATAAATTTCATCAAAGACTCAAAACCGACACAAAAAACACCACAAATGATAATTTCCCTCCACATTTTTTTTAATATACAGTAATTTTGATACAATTTTTGTTCATTATTTGTTCCCTAAGCATTTTTTGGACATCCCAGCATGCTCTGGGCATAGAGTTTTTTGTAGACCTTTTCTCATCGACTTCCCTATAGAAAAAAAGTCACAAGTGACTAGAAAAAAATGCTACCCCAAAAAGTATTTCATGGTGTTTTTACAAGCCAAAAATGCAAAGAAAAAGATGTAGTGTGCAGCACCCTTCTGAAAGGTGAGGTTACAGTGATTCCCTTTATAGATGTAGAAGCCATTTAAAATTCAGGTTAAAATACTATTTAATTGGTGCTTGGAAGTGGACTTGAGGTCAGATTTATATAGTGTGGCATCATGAAGGTAGCCAAGCTCTGGATACATGTACTGTACTATCTATCAAATTCTCCAAGTGAATGTGTGAAGCTGTGGAAATATTTATCAGCTAACACGAGAAGGTGTTGACACGGACTCCCAGCCGTTTATCAGGAACTTTTACGTCTGCCATTTCTCTGTTGTCCTGTTGCTGCATTCACTATACAGTACCCCTACCGATTCCAGCTCTGATACTTATATATCAAATCAGGGGCGGACACAGGCAGCAGTGGGCCCCTGTGCAAAGAATGTGCCTGGACCCCCCCAAATGTGTCACTTGCTCTGGACCCCCACCCAGATCATTTGTTCAGGAGGACCACCCCTCCTAATGTCAGTTGTTTATTTATTCAGGCCCCGCCCATATGTCAGTTGCTTAAGACCCCCCTCCTATATGCTCATTCAGGCCCCCCCCCATATATCAGTTGCTCAGGAGGACCCCCCCTAATATCAGTTGTTAATTATTTATTTATTCAGGCCCGCCACCATATGTCAGTTGCTCAAGACCCCCCTCTATATGCTCATCCAGTCCCCCCCATATATCAGTTGCTCAGGACCCCCACCATTATCTCAGGACCCCCACCAGTTGCTCAGGAGGAACTTCCCCCCCAATATTAGTTGTTAATTATTTATTTATTCAGGCCCCCCATATGTCAGTTGCGCCTCACCCCCCCCCCCATATACTCATTCAGGCCCCCCATATCCATGCTGTGTGAGTGACAGACCCCCATCAGACCTCAGATCAGACTAAAAATAAATAAATAAAACATACCTCTCAATGTCCACTGGGGTGTCTTGAGTGAGTCCCTGCCCTGCTTGTCTCCAACAGCCCGCGCTGAACAGTCACGTGACCTGACTGCGTACAACGTCAGGTCATAATGCGCGTTGTACGCAGTCAGGCTGGAGGAGACCAGGGAGGAAGTGGAGGGGTAAGTAAGCGCTTCTCTCCACCGGCTCTTGCATACTAGTGAGCACTTCCAGAAGCGTTTGCTAGTATGAATGGGCCCCCCCTCACACGCTTGGCCCCTGTGCAGCTGAACCGGCTGCACAGGCGATATGTCCGCCCCTGTATCAAATGATTTGCCAAAAAAGCAAAAATCTCTTTCAAGGAAGTGTATTATCGGGAAATGACCTTTTGTTTAACCTTCACGTTTTTATGTTGAACATCGAATTTTTCAATTTTCAGTTTTTTATTTTACATTTTCCATGTCACTATATTTCAAATAAATTCTTAAAATCAAGCAGTGTTTGTAGTAGCTACTAGGCCTATTACAGGGGTTGTGCCATGAAAAATATTCTACAGCACCTGGATCTGAATACTTTTGTAATTGCATGTAATTAAAAATTTTGAATGGCCACTGAGTTATTCAATAAAATGTATCTGTATAACGCCACCCGCTGTTTGTTATTTTTCTTATTTGTTGTCCACCTCACTGAGGTGGTTGCACGCGCTCAGTTTAAATCTTCAATCTGTTAGTAGCTGTGACAGTTGCAGGGAAAAAGCTACAGCTGAAAGGACACACCCCCTGGAAAAGTATAGGTCTCCTGAGCTGCTCGTTTGAAATAAATCTAGCAGAACAATGAATGGGGAGATGGCTGTGAAGTACATGTCTGGTTCTAGCTTTGTTGGAAAGAGATTGAATGATTTTAATTTTTTCAATCATGGAATAACTCCTTTAATATGTTGAGACTTCTCATAAATAACACAGGATCCACCATTGGTGTGATAGGTGATATCATAGCTTATCTACTCAGTCCTGACCCCAGCACAGGTCACAGATTTAGAGCATGGTATAGTTCTACTCCAAAAATGCACCAATTTATTGGTGCAAGGAGTTACATTTAGGCCACGTCCCTTTCTTATGAAGCCACTCCGTCTTGTTGAACTAAGCAGAAAAAGCTTAGAAAAGAGTGCAAGATAATTGGTAAATGTGATTCGAACCATGCAAAATACACCAAAAAAATGACGCGCTTTCATTCTGATACACATTCCCTTTAACGTGTTTGTCAGATTTTTCTCTCACAAAGGTATAGTATTTTATATCGATCGGTGCCTTACGTAGATATAGGAGCATGGAAATAATTATGGAGGGCAGGCATCATAAACTAACAGTAAGGCTAGTTTCACACGAACGTTGTGTTTTGCGGTCTTCAAATTGCGTATCCGCAAAAAAAACGGATGTCATCAGTATGGCATCCGTTTTTTTTGCGGATCCATTGTAACAATGCCTATCCTTGTCCGCAAAACGGACAAGAATAGGACATGTTCTATTTTTTTTTTGCGGGCTACGGAACCTACATATGAATGCGAACAGCACACAGTGTGCTGTCAGTATTTTTTGCGGACCCATAGAAATTAATGGGTCCGCCTCCTATCCGCAAAAGATGCGGATCAGAGCCCACAAAAAATACTGTCATGTGAAAGAGCCCTAACAGCAGAGGTCTGGACATGAGTCAGGGACTTGATTTATCATGGCCACTATTACTAGCCACTATGGCAACTAATGGGGTCATTTATCAAACTGGTGTAAAGTAGAACTGGCTTAGTTGCCCATAGCAACCAATCAGATTCCACCTTTCATTTTTCACAGCTCCTTTGGAAAATGAAAGGTGGGATCTGATTGGTATCTATGGGCAACTAAGCCAGTTCTAATTTACAACAGTTTGATAAAGTACCTCACTGTGGTAGCGAATATCACTGGATTTTCAGTGTATAATATGACAGCTATCAGTGTTCCTGTCAGATATAAGAAGTAACATTTCAGAATAAGGTAAAGCTTTGCCCCCCCATAAGGAGAGAAGGTTAAAAGTATAGTAAAATCACACTGCACAAAGACAATGTGTTTCTTTGTGACTGAATGGCTGTTGGCAGATGTTCCTTTAGCTCAGCGCCATTGCTACAATAGTTCTTCACACATCAGATCTCAGGAGCGGCCATAGCAAGCTAGTAGAAAAGTGTCACTGTGTAAAACCCGAGCCGAGCTCCTGATCACAGGGGAAGAAAAGAACGAATGGCCCAGCACCCCCACACAGTGCAAATCAGATTAGAGGGAACGGTATAAAAACAGCAGACCTTCTGCGGGGTGTGGGAACAGAGGGACCTATCACCCTATTAGATAGGGCTAATAGATCAGATGTCAGTTGTGCCGAGGAGCGTGCCATGGTAGAATCGCACTAAAACGTATTAGTGGCACTGGCGACCGGATCACATGCTGCCAGCAGACAGATGGTAACACAACTCTAATTCATAACAACGTTTTAGTGGTTTTATTCATGAGTTTTGTTTGTGACTTTACGATTTTTACCATAATGAATCTTTTCAAGTAGATTAGCATTATAAATATCCATAGTAATGGAGAAGTCACAGTGCCTTCCAAAAGTATTCATCGCCTCTGGTATTTTTTTCTTTTTTGTTGCATATGACTTGAAATTAAAATCGATTATAATTTAGATTTTATGTCAAACATCATGTGGCACACTCCCGAAACACGTGGTAGAAGGTTCTCTGGTCAGATGAGACTACAATTGTACCTTTTGGACACCATGGAAAACACTATTGTGGTCATTTATCAAACTGATGTACAGTAGAACTGGCTTAGTTGCCTATGGCAACCAGTCAGATTCCATCTTTTATTTTAGACAGCTCCTTTAGAAAATGAAAGGTGGAATCTGATTGGTTGCTATGGGCAACTATTCCATCAACCCAAGGACATCATTCCCACAATGAAGCATGGTGATGTCAGCGTCATGCTGTGGGGCTGCTTTTCATTGGCAGGGACTAGAAAACTGGTCAGGATTGAAGGAAAGATGGATGGCAGCAAATACAGGACAATTCTTGAGGAAAACCTGTTTTGGTCTACCAGAGATTTCAGACTGGGATGGAGGTTTGCTTTCCAGCAGGACAATAACCTAAAACATACCACTAAAGCTACACTGCAGTGGTTTAAATGGTTTGTATGGTTGATGACTCAGTATAGGTCATCAGTATTAGGCTTCATTCACACGACCGTAGTGTTTTGCGGATCCGCAAAACATGAATACCGGCCTGTGTGCATTACACATTTTGCGGACCGCACATGGCCGGCACTATGATAGAAACCCAGTGTGCTGTCCACATCTTTTGCGGCCCCATTGAAATTATTTGGTCCGCACCCGTTCCACAACATTGCAGAACCGATCCGGACCCATTCATCAGGTCGTGTCAATGAGCCCTTAGACTCCTGACACCCCCGTCGATCAGCTGTTTGAAGAGACCACAGCTCTGGTATGAGCACTGCGTTCTCTTTACTATTTACCTGCTCACTGTCGGCACTGCAGTGTTGAGCAGGTATAATTACAACTCTGCCGTCCTATGCACTTCAATGAGAAGGAGCAGTTGTACTTACAACTCCGCTGTCCCATTCACTTGAATGGGACGGAGCTCGCCGCTGCAGTGCCGACAGTGAGCAGGTAAATAGTGAAGAGAATGTGGTGCTCATTTCAGCGCTGCTGTCTCTTCGAACAGCTGATCAGCAGGGGTGCTGAGAGTCAAACCCCAGCCGATCTGATATTGATGACCAATCCTCAGGATAGGTCATAAATACTTTAAACCACACCAGAACAGCTGATTGGTGGGAATTACTTGTGGTGCCCCCCACTCATCTGATGTTGATGACCTATTCTGAGGATAGGTCACCAGAATCTATGTACTGGAAAACCCCTTTAATTATTGTTTGTGTCACAGTATGAAATATCTTGCATCTTCAAAGTGATATTCATATTATTTATATCAAATGGTAAAAGCCCCTAAAAAATCCATTTTATTTCCAGGATGTAATACAAGAAAACAGGCAAAACACAAAGGGGAGGGTGAATACTTGCACAAGGCACTGTATATCAGTCTGTAATTCTGGAAATCTTTGAGGATTAAAATGGACAGAAATCAGCACTGCAGAAATCCATTTACAACTGAAGTCTTTATTGAATCATGTTTAAAGACGCACACGGCAATCTTACATTGACAAGATATAACCTTTCTGTATGTGTGTTTAAAGGGGTTGTCCCCCGAAAAATATTCTACAGTTTTCAAACCAGAACCTGCATCTGAATACTTTTGTAATTGCATGTAATTAAAAAATTATTATAGCCACTAAGTTATTCAATAAAATCTATCTGTATAGCACCACCTGCTGTTTTTTTTTTCTTATTTCTTTGTCCTGCTCACTGAGAAGGCTGCACATGCTCAGTTTCATCCATCAACTGCCTCCTGAGCTGTGATAGGGAGAGCTGAGACATGCCTCCTGAGCTGTGATTGGAAGAGCTGAGAAAGAAAAGACACTCCCTTGAGCCGTCAGCTTGATATAAATCTAGCAGTGCAATAAATGGGGAGATCTCTGGATCCATGTGAGGTACAAGGCTGGTTCTAGCTTTGTTAGAACAAAATTGTGATATACTACATGATCTCTGATTTTTTACATAAGTTATGGGATAACCCCTTTAAATATGATTCCATAAAGTCTTTTGTTTTTAAGGGATTTTTGCAGTGCTGGATACAAGATTTGCGTTGTATGCCTGACACACTATGAACACACTTCCTCAACTTGAGTAGGTGGAGTGGTGGAGCTGGTGTCTTGATATTTATTCAGTTTTTATTTCCTTCCTACACACTACAAACACATTACATTGGGCAGTTGTTTCATAAATTTTGAGCAGGCATTTCATCATGCTCACACAACATATGCATGCTAGGTAGACATTATGCTATCAACCTTATGTTCAAAATGAATCAGAAGCTCTGGAAGCTCTATCCATGATGTATTATGGTACCATCAAAGGTTCTTATGTGCTCAGGTCTTAATGTAGAACAATGTATACATACATTCATTATACTGCATCTAACTAACCATTGTAACATAATTTACATGTAATAATCTATATCAAAAGCTACATGAGCTCACTAAGAATGGCAGAGAAGATTAATAGTAGAAAGTTTTTTTTAGTTATCCCAGAGCAATAGCTAGGCTTTCCTTTGTTCAATTCAGTTTGCTGCCCTAGCCATCTATATACCCTAACAAAAGACAGAGTGGCTTATTGGACCCCCCCCCCCCTTCCCTTTCCCTTGGCCACATCAGCCAAAGCTCATTCCCCTACAGCCCTTCAGTAGATGCAGTCTTGGTTCTGCTCACTTAGCTTTAATTAAAGAAGAACTCCTGCAAAAAATTTTATTCTCTGGCATGTTAGAAAGGCAGGCAGGGCTAGTTTTCCCATCCATCATGATGGAATCTGCGATGGAGACACCTTTACAGATGTGAAGATATGATGTGAGCATTACCGACCTATGGTTCTTCATAATTAATTTTTACAAATTATTAAAGTGTTTAGAGAATACAGAGCTCTCATCATACTGTCATTACGTGTTTTTGCTTCTTCCATCTCTGATATTGTAGGCCCTAATATGAACTTCCAAACTGAAGAAGAGGGCTACAGTTAGGGCTTCCATCTCTGATATTGTAGGCCCTAATATGAACTTCCAAACTGAAGATGAGGGCTACAGTTAGGGCTTCCATCTCTGATATTGTAGGCCCTAATAAGAGCTTCCAAACTGAAGAAGAGGGCCACAGTTAGGGCTTCCATCTCTGATATTGTAGGCCCTAACATGAGTTTCCAAATGCAGAAGAGGGCCACAGTTAGGGGTTCCATCTTTGATATTGTAAGACCTAATATGAGCCTCTAAACGGAAGAAAAGGGCCACAGTTAGGGCTTCCATCTCTGATATTGTAGGCCTTAATATGAGCTTCCAAACTGAAGAAGAGGGCCACAGTTAGGGCTTCCATCTCTGATATTATAGGCCCTAATAAGAGCTTCCAAACTGAAGAAGAGGGCCATAGTTAGGGCTTCCATCTCTGATACTGTAGGCCCTACTATAGGTTTCCAAATGAAGAAGAGGGCCACAGTTAGGGGTTCCATCTCTGATATTGTAAGACCTAATATGAGCCTCTAAACTGAAGAAGAGGGCCACAGTTAGGGCTTCCATTTCTGATATTGTAGGCCCTAATATGAGTTTCCAAATGCAGAAGAGGGCCACAGTTAGGGGTTCCATCTTTGATATTGTAAGACCTAATATGAGCCTCTAAACGGAAGAAAAAGGCCACAGTTAGGGCTTCCATCTCTGATATTGTAGGCCCTAATATGAGCTTCCAAACTGAAGAAGAGGGCCACAGTTAGGGCTTCCATCTCTGATATTGTAGGCCCTAATAAGAGCTTCCAAACTGAAGAAGAGGGCCATAGTTAGGACTTCCATCTCTGATATTGTAGGCCCTACTATAAGTTTCCAAATGAAGAAGAGGGCTACAGTTAGGGGTTTCATCTCTGATATTGCAAGACCTAATATGAGCCTCTAAACTGAAGAAGAGGGCCACAGTTAGGGCTTCCATCTCTGATATTGTAGGCCCTAATATGAGTTTCCAAACTGAAGAAGGGAGCCACAGTTAGGGCTTCCATCTCTGATATTGTAGGCCCTAATGTGAGCTTCCAAACTCAAAAAGAGGGCCATAGTTAGGGCTTCCATCTCTGATATTGTAGGCCGTAATATGAGTTTCCAAACTGAAGAAGAGGGCTACAGTTAGGGCTTTCATCTCTGATATTGTAGGCCCTACTATAAGTTTCCAAATGAAGAAGAGGGCTACAGTTAGGGGTTCCATCTCTGATATTGTAAGACCTAATATGAGCCTCTAAACTGAAGAAGAGGGCCACAGTTAGGGCTTCCATCTCTGATATTGTAGGCCCTAATATGAGTTTCCAAACTGAAGAAGGGAGCCATAGTTAGGGCTTCCATCTCTGATATTGTAGGCCCTAATGTGAGCTTCCAAACTCAAAAAGAGGGCCATAGTTAGGGCTTCCATCTCTGATATTGTAGGCCCTAATGTGAGCTTCCAAACTCAAAAAGAGGGCCATAGTTAGGGCTTCCATCTCTGATATTGTAGGCCGTAATGTGAGCTTCCAAACTGAAGAAGAGGGCTGCACTTGTATTTCTGCATCATTCATTCAAGTCTGGTCTTCATGGCTTTGCTTTCCAAGCAGTTGAACTTCATCTAATATGAAATACATGCCTTCTCCTGAGAGGTTACAGGAAAGGCCAGCAGAAATCTCTCTTATATTAATTTTTGCACCTTTCAGATGAAATCTAATTAAAGCTATGACCTAGTCATTTGACAATCTCTTTGTGTTTGCTGCTTCTTGTTATATTGATGAGGAGAGCATGGATGTACCAGGGCAGGGATTAGTGCTGTGCTGGAGACTCCAGAATACTCCAGACACAATCAATGGCCCCGCTGTCCTGTCTGTTGTCTGTGATTTTATCTTCAGATGGTAGATCACACACCTTAGGAGACACTGGCAAGAAATAAAATCCTGTTTGTACGTGCAAAAGTCAATATGCAGCGTCTCTGTGCCAACAAGGTGAATCTTAACCACTCATATATCTTGAAATTCTTCATATTTGTCTTCCTGGACGTTAGCAGAATCGGTTCTTTATTAATCCCATCCGTGGTTGTAAATGTTTCTTTAGATGTTGCCCCCATCTCATTTATGATTTTAATTATGAAACAGGATCTTCATTTCCATTTTTGCTTTACATTCCTTCTGAAGATAACGTATGCCTCCTCCTCATTCGCTTGTCTTGTCTTCAAGTCAGCTTCTTCCCTCTTGCCATTTTGTCAGCATAATATGCTTTCTGAAACATGTAATTCTTTGCTCAAACATGACATTGATTCGTGCTTTATGTTAAAGTGCAGTTTCCCCTGACAATAAATATTTGACGGAGGCAAAGAGACACATCGGCAGAGGCTGAAATCTGTACCTAAGCAGCCTGAGCAATGCATCCTGGGTAGTAGCCTTCACAAAAGTGGTGGATGAAAAACCCAAGGAAGAACCAAAGGCTGTGAAACAACGCCGCTCTCTTCACGTGTGATTGAAGTTCAATGTCATGCGTGCTTCACGCGCCCCCCTCATCTGTCGAGCTAGCAGTGACATTCCAAGCTTTTTTCAAGCTCCTCATAAATTAGGTTAGGTGCTAGGAGATTCACGTCAACCCAAACCCTATACAGTCACATCTGTGCTAGCTCCAGCAGCGATGGCCGGGAGAGATGGAGTCATAAAATCCATCATGGTTATGTTTTAACCTCCTGCCCCTGATTTATCTTACAACAATAGAGCTCACCAGAGCTTATAATAATCGTATAAAATCTTCAGGATGTAAAAGAAAAAAGAATTAAATAATGTGGAAATAGTTCAAATCTCTCCCTTTATGCTTCAAGTGGGCGTTTTATTGCAGCACTTCAGGAGGAACAGACAATTTAGGTAATCAGGAGAAGAATCAGGACCTTGACTCCTTCAGTTATATAGGATGTAAGCTGCAAAATATTTGCTTATGTGCCTATCACACATGATCAGACTGGAGACGTAATAGACAGATGTCTATAGGGTTTATGTAGTACCGTTATTAAGTAACAGAGTAAGAGCTTGTTCACACCAGCCTTGTGCTTTTCTGTATTTCTATTCCATCAGAGGAAAAGCTCTTTCCGTTGTTCCTTTTTTTACATTGAAGACAATGAATGAGAAATAGAAATGGAAGGTGTTCTGTTTGTATCCACCATTCAGTCTGTTAATGGATCTGTTTTTGTATTGTGGAACACAAATATGGAAAGCACAATGTTGTGTTTGTAAGAAAGAAAGAAGACATTAGTAATATTATTACTCTCTTCTATCTATCTATCTATCTATCTATCTATCTATCTATCTATCCATTCTATCTATCTATCTATCTATCTATCTAGTAAAGGAAAAAAACTGGCAGCACTGAAGAAAATGAGCATGGGGTGCAAAGCCTATGATCTGACTGGGATCATAAATACATAGGAAAGGCTCATGTTTAGAGCCGAAACGTCGAATATGGCCCACTGGGGTGAATAAAAGAGTTTGTTTTTTACATTTGTTTGGTGAGTGCTGCTATCTATCAATCTATCTATTGTTTACCTGCTCACTGTCACAGTCGCAGCAGTGGGCAGGTGTAATTACATCTCAGCTGTTCCATTCACTTCTATGGGACGTCTCCTTCCTATTCAAGTGTATAAAAACGAACGGTCCCATTGATCTTGTCACATGGTATGCTTCTCTTGTGGCTGTCATTAGTCTGGATAAAGTTCGTTCTAGCTCTTGAAAGCTCTTTGGGCTGGCTGGAAGCCTTTGAGGACCTGTAAGAATTAGGTTCAGATAATACATTTTAATTAATCTTATACAATTCCTTTTATCCTAATTGACTGACATAGTAAAAATGTTTCAGCCTGAGCAGCCTGGATCTACAGAACTGTCATTCTTGGAAATGGGGCCTTACTCCTCCCTGCATAAAACATTGAGAAAACTGTGAAGTTCAGGTCATCTGGGTAAGTGCTGTAATGATGTCAGGTGCCTGCCAGGCTCACCATGAACAAACATCAGAGATGCTCTGTATGACAGCATCATGAAATATACACTCCGCAACCTCCACACCAGGGGAGCCCCTGGGGAGCTGCACAGCTGACTATAAATGGAGAGCAGCTCCTCACTGACAGCCAGGGAGATCAGAAGGAGGCCATCTTCTCCCAGCCACAGGAGAAGCAAATAAGTAGTGTTTCAGCTTCTGTTCCAGAGAATCGTATGGGATGTTTGACTGCAACAAAGGGATGAGTCACAGACATTTCATAAAATCTATCTATCTATCTATCTATCTATCTATCTATCTATCTATCTAGTAGATATATAATGGAAGCAGCACTGCCCGTAGAAAAAAAGTAAAGGTGTGCCAGCGGTTTTGGATCCGGTCAAAATCCTTCACATAAAATAAAGAAAGTCCGCAGCACTACCAAGTTGTGCTTAAATCAAGAGTGATTTATTCCACCAGAAGCGATGTTTCAGTCCACACAATGGGACTTTTCTTAAGTATCTATCTATCTATCTATCTATCTATCTATCTATCTATCTATCTATCTATCTATCTATCTTTTGATCACTGGGACTACGTTCTAATACAGGTATTCCCTGTAGTTCCTACTATATATATGGGAACAGATGTAGAGGTTACAGAGTTGGTAGTTGCACTGGAACTTCTATTCAAGAGAAACATATGAGATTTTTTACTTCAACACTGCGGGATAAATCATCCAGACATTTCATTTAAAGGGTTTCTGTCACCAGTTTTTTCGGTATGAATCAGGCTGACATTAGAGATGTGCTAATGTCACCTGATTCCAAATATATATCTGTTTTATTTACTGGTGCCCCCATTTTTATATAAAATGAACTTTTATTTATGCCAATAAGGCTCCTAGGTGCAAGGGGCGTTACCTCTGCTCCTAGAGGCTCTGTTGATTGACAGGACCAGGCAGAGAAGAAACACTCCATTCACCATAGCTTTTAAGGACCTTCAATGATGTCATGACCATGTGATCAGTCACATGGTTAGGATCACACAAACAGCCTGTCTCCTCCTAAACCATGTGACTTATCACATGGTCATGACATCATTGAAGGTCCTTAAAATCTATGGTGAACTGAGTGTTTCTTCTCTGCCTGGTCCTGTCAATCAACAGAGCCTCTAGGAGCAGAGGTAACACCCCTTGCACCTGGGAGCCTTATTAGCATAAAATAAAAGTTCATTTTATATAAAAATGGGGGCACCAGTAAATAAAACAGATATATATTTGGAATCAGGTGACATTAGCACATCTCTAATGTCAGCCTGATTCATACCGAAAAAACTGGTGACAGAAACCCTTTAAAATCTATCTATCTATCTATCTATCTATCTATCTATCTATCTATCTATTCTATCTAGACAGTTCAAAAAGTGAGGCAGCACTCCAAAAATAGTGAAAAATAGAAGGACTGCTTATTCCCCAAAACGCAACGTTTCAGCCTACTCCATGAGGCCTTTCTCTCATTGCTTGAGAAAGGCCTCAAAGGCCTCATGGAGTAGGCCGAAACGTTGCATTTTGGGGAATAAACGGTCCTTCTAATTTTTACTATTTTTTGAGTGCTGCCGTATGATCCTAAATCATGAGGGATTGCATCCATATTTCTTCATTGTGACTGCTGTTTTTTTTTTTTCATTTAGTTATCTATCTATCATCTATCTATCTATCTATCTATCTATCTATCTATCTATCTATCTACCTATCTATCTTTCTCATATCAATCTATTATCTATCTATCTATCTATCTATCTATCTATCTATCTCATATCTATCTATCTATCTATCTATCTATCTATCTATCTATCTATCTATCTATCCTTCACATATTTGATCACCTGCACTACCTCATAGCAGCATTTTCCTGTAGTTCCCACTATATATAGGGTACTGATGTAGGGGTTATAGAATTGATACTTGCACTGAGCTGTAGTGCTTATGGGGACCCAAAGGTCCATCTGCCACCCAAAAAGACACACACCAGTACTATAACTGACCCCATGGTAGGTAGGGGGACCTGTTACAGATTTTGCTATGGGGCCTAGAAGCTTCTACCTCTGATATAAATCTCTGTGGAATATCATATGGCTAAACAAGTACTGTTCTTTAATGCTATCTACTAAAAGAACGGCACCATGTCCTCATAATATACCTAATAGTAAAACAGGGGCAGCTAAGAAATTAGATCATAATCTATTATAAGTATTATTATTAACATGAAACATAAGAATTATTTTGAAGTTTGTTAGCTCTGACCTAGGGAAGCTCTGGATGGAAAGAAGGTTCATGGCTGAATATGACTCTCAGAACTTGCAATGTGCAGAGAAGAGTACATGTTATGTGTTCGACACTTTCGGCCTTTGGGAATAACATGGTTTTTAAGGATGACTGTGCTAGATATTAGTGCCAAATCTCACATCTGCCACATTATCTCGTGCTCCATGAAACTTTGCCCTTTGATTAGTGTAGATCTGTTTTGTAAAAAGATTAAACCTGCCACTAGACACGAAAGAATACATAGATTTGTATAATTGATGCCAAATGCCAAAGTCAAATCCCCTAAAAGTTATAATTCATATACCTGACAAATCCATGTGGTCTTGTGTGACCCCGACCAAGGACAACATCTGCATGGAGCTCTTCTACTCGTGTTTAGGAGGTTTCCTCTAATTTCCTCCCAAGTTCCAAACACATACTAATAGATTAATTGGATTTCCTAGAAATCGACCCTAGTGAGAATGTACAGGGCAGTGGCATACATAGAGAAGTAAGGGACCCATAGCAAGGATCAAACCAGGCCCCCCACACAGGACAGAAGGGTTTCCGCCTAAACCCCTTTTATGACCCTTGGACCATTTTCCCACTGCCTCATTTGCTAAAAGTTGTTCCTTTAGAAGGTAGAGTCCTGACCAAGTTTTCACCTCCAGTAGAAGAGGAGATGATCCCAACTAAGATTGGGCCCTCTCTTGTCCTGGGCCCCATAGCAGTCGCATGGTCTGCCGCTATGGTAGTTATGCCCCTGGTACAGGGCCAACGTAATGGTCAAAATATCTGTACAGCGCTGCTGTATAAGTTTAGATGCCTATGTTTAAAGATAACCTTCATTTTTCTTGGAACCATAAAGCTATGAGCTCTTCTGGCTACTGTTGAGTGAATCAAAGTCCACGAAGTTGGCTTCTATCCGAATTTCAGGGAAAATTCGATTCACTGTGAAGCCAAATTTCCTGGTGCTTCATAGTAGTGAATCGGTTTTTACTCATTGTCGGTAAAAAAAAAAATCATACTCAACTCAAAAATCATGAGGTAAGTTTGATTTTATGTATTATTTTTTTTTTATTTTATACCGTGTTATTACTGCCAGATGCCGCTATCACCTATGAATGTGGCATCTAAGGGTACAATGATGGGGAGCGGCTCAATCGCCATTTTCTGTCATTGCACCAACTACTTACAAAGAAATGCACTTCTTTTTTTGTAAAATCGAATTTTTGAATACTTTGCTCATCTCTACTCCTGGCATATCTAATTTTGTAAATTCAGGTATTCTTCACGAATTCTGAAACATTTATTCTCATAATACCGTTCTTTCTCTTAGGAATTCATGAATACATTGAAGACTGGATGTTACCATTCCCCTTGTGTCCTTATACAGTCTGACAGCACTGATTGGACAGGCTCATAGTATGCTGGGACACACCCCTAACTGGAAACAACCAGTAGTAACTTTGTTCATACATTTCTAATAAGAATAATAGAGGAATGGCACAACATATAATTCTATTTGGATTCTTTGCAAACGTGGTAGCTGAATTCAGCAAAACACTGGTGTATGTGACATGGCAGCCATACCGTTTATAGGTCAAAAGAACAGAGTGACTTGTATTCTTGAAAGTATCTAACCTTGGGGTATGATCCTGCCCTATAGGGTGCAGACATTATGAATAATGGTGGCATAATGTAATTCTGTATGGTATGTGAATCCTGCGATTTGATCATCGTGGGCGACCTGTACAGACATCACCCCCCATGTGATTAAGCTGTGTATATCACATTTCAAGCAGCAGCGGAGCTATCATTACAGTTTTGCATTTTTAGACGGAGAGGGTTAAGCTGATGGCAGCAATCCACTGTGTATAGGAATCCCTTTGCTGTGCTTGGCAGACAAGGTAGTGCTGGAGACAGTTCCCAGGTGTCATCACGCTGTGCCTCCTGTGTTAAGCTGTCACATGAGTGCAGGGCAGAGATGCTGCTAGATGTCACCTAGAATTCACATGCTTGTCACTTGACGTGATTGCCATCTTGAAAGAGAGTGTCAGCTGGACGCTGTTGAGGATTAGCAATAAAGACTTATCTTCTAGAACCTCAGAGCAAAACACAGAGTTAGTATGAGAACATACAGTGGCAGTAAGGTCACCTCGGTGCGGTATTTGGGATTGGTGACAGGGCAGGTTGTTTTTTATATCCCATAACACTTAGCAGTGTTGATATTGTACCTGCTGAAATGGAACCTAATTGGTAGCCAAGTTGCATTCATATAAACGGCATACTGGCTTTAAGCTTTTAATTGACAAAACTGCACTTTTTGCAGTTTATTAGAAGCCATTTAAAGTTAAAAAAAAGTTATGTTATATAGTAGTAGAGCTGAATCATAGCATACTGTAGGCAAAAGCTCAGGCCTCCATCATATAGGGTCTCCAGCAGCTCTAGACTAGAAATGAGGAGACTTTTAAAGGGGTTATCCCATGATTAATGTAAAAAATGAACATCAGACATCATATAGTACATGACAATCTCTTTCTAACAAAGCTAGAACCAGCCCTGTACCTTGCATGGATCCAGAGCTCTCCACATTCATTGCCCTGCTACATTTATATCAAGCTGAAAGATCAAGGGCATTGTGCTGCTGCAGCTCAGGGGGCGTGTCTCAGCTCTCCTTATCACAGCTCAGGAGGCGTGTCCATGCTCTCCCTATCACAGCTCAGGAGGCGTGTCCATGCTCTCCCTATCACAGCTCAGGAGGCAGTTGAAGAATGAAACTGAGCATGCGCGGCCTTCTCAGTGAGCAGGTCAAAGAAATAAGAAAAAGAACAAACAGCAAGTGGAGCTATACAGATACATTGTATTGAATAACTCAGTGGCTGTACAACATTTTTAATTACATGCAGTTACAAAAGTGTTCACATCCAGGTGCAAATACACAGATACAGGCAGCTGTAGAGGGAAAATGGCTGAAAATGTTTAATAAAAACCAGTTAAAAAAATTATTTTGAGCCCCAAATCAGTAGAATGCAATAATAAAAAAGTCCCTAAAAATGTCCATATCCTTTAAAACTTGATTTGCATCTGACTTGATTCACTCATCTCTTCACTAGACTTGTTTCCTGATTTGTAGCAACAACTGTCATCTACAACACTGTTATTTGCGCATTGTAAAGCACTACCATGCGTTGTATGGTACTCTATGTTAGGAATGTATAGCGGTACTATTATTTATCACTGTGTTGTGGTATTATTCTCTACTTTCCTAAATATGGACTTGTTATAGACTTTGATCCTGCTTTGCTATAAAAGCAGGGTGTAACGGGGGAACCACTGTGCCAACTAGCCGATTTGGCTTTAGGCTATCCCTTAGGGTGTCGTCCTGGCGATTCCCTGGTATTCACCCTTTAAACCTTGTACAGGGGTCTTCACCTATTCAATTGGTGGGAGTGGTGAAAATCAGACCACCAGTTATCTGATGGACTATAACTGTAGGCCATCAATTTTTGAAGCCACAATAATCCTTTAAATCGGACTCACAATTTTTCTCAGATTTCAAACTAAGTTCACTTTGTAGGTGCTACTGTCCAAAATATTATTCCGTATTAAGGTGTTGGTGTGAACAGACTGTAAGGTATGACAACATTTTTACAGTGTGTTCAGAAATTCTGGAAAGCCAGCATAATTCATGTGTCTTTATTTTATTCATCAACTTTTATATGTGGAGGTCTGCCAAAAGTCTCATACCTAAGCACGAACAACAGTGGTACAAATTTGCCATTTTGCTACTGATTTCTTTGGCAAAATACCTTTGCAAATATCTTTGCAAAACAATAAAGTAATTGGAATCTGAAGGCCAACCATGCCTTTGAAGGTCTTAAACAGTTATAGCCAGGCTGAGGATTCACTTGGCAGGTGCAGGCCTGAGTTAATGATAAGAGAAGGGATGCAGTTTTTGGTTGTGCAGCTGTAAGCTATAACAGGCACATAATAGAAATCCTCAGTTGATACTGAACAAAAGTAACGCACTGTCGAGGTTAGAAAGGTGTCTGTTTACATGGATGCTACTGTATGGAGATAAAGAAATACATAAATTACATAATAATGAGATATTAATAAAGTTTATCAAATGGAAATACGTCAGAAATATAGGAGGAAGTAGGAGGCCATTTATACTTGGGGTAACTGGAAGGCCTAGTGACCCTGTGATGGCTAACCTCCGGCACTCCAGCTGTGGTAAAACTACAATTCCCAAGATGTACACTTGCTTGACTGTTCTCGGAACTCCACAGAAATGGAGCTGGGAGTCGTATTCCAGATCACAGTTAACATGTTCTATATGAGAACACTTAAGACTTGTGTAAATGTGCTGCTGATCACCCGAGAAACAAGCAAAATGCTGGTTCACCTGGTGAAATGATCTTCAAACAGCACACCGTGCTAAATCACCGTTTCAGGGCAGCAGATCGTGCTCTGTGAACCCAGAAAGAATCAATCTGTATGAGGACGAGTGAAGACTACTGCCATAGGGACGGCTACGTCCCTGTACAGTGGAGGGGATTGTTGTATGTAACTGCAACTCTTCACCTCTACTGAAGAGCAGGCAGTTATCTGGTAGAAATACATCCTTCCTGACAATTGCCTACCAGATGAGGGCCAGTTAAATCCAGCATTAGAAGTAGTGGAAAACTGCTAGACATAAAGTAAGAAAAGACAGTAAAATAGTGCCCCCTCCAGATGCTTCATGCCACCTTACATTTTAGGAAAGTATTGCCTAACTGTTGCTGGAAACCCTAACCTCACCTGACTAGTATCCTCTTGTCTTCTTTCTGTACTAATATTCTGGTGCCTATGAAGCGTAAAGGTGGCCACATATTAGATGAATTTGTCCCCTGATTTTATCAGGACCAACTGATTATCTAATGTGTATGCTGGTATCCCTACTCCCAACCTCAAAACGCGAATCAAAGTACACAATCCCTTCTTCTCAAAGGTAATAGCTAGCACCAGTTCAGAGCACATGCTTGCATGGTTGTGCCAAGATTACATGTGTATGGGGGATCATGAGTAACAGCTGCCATCTATCTAAAGTTAATGTCCAGCTCTACCCTACTTAGGTTCACCCCATTCATGATGAAGAATCAGAAGACCAATCTAGATTTGCAATTCCCACTTTTTCTGCAGGCCCTATAGTAACAACGGTTGGGACCTTCCTTCTCTTTGCTCTTTTCTCAATATATCCCAAGATTTGCACCTGTAGATGAAAATTTTCTTTTTTAATTAAAAAAAAAATACAGTTTAGTGATACTGTGTCATGAGGTGTCTACCTATTGTGAATTGGAACCCGTCAAGGTTTTTGCTAGCATGTTGTGATGTTGCATTTGTTTCATGAGAAATTGGAGTTCTTAACCAAACTCCAGCTGAGCTGAAGGTGGATGTATCTGTTTAATAGCAGAGTTTATGGTTCATCCAGTCTTGTTACCCACTAGTCATAATTTTTGATGTCTCTCCTTTATATCCAACCTTAGACTGTTTGTTTTTTTTCCACAAGTTTTCAGTGATATTGAGCCTTTTGGAACTTCTTGCTATTTTCATTTCGTGAATTTTAACTGTGCCAACATATTATGCAGAGCACGGCGGAGAACTTTATCCATTCATGCTGATCCCTACAGAGTTAAGCTTACAAACTACTGCAGAAGCACACAAATGCAAGAGCCAATTCCATGTGATGCTGGTTAACTCGCATAATATTTTCAAGTACGTGATCAAAACCTTGGTAGAGAGTGCCCTCATCAGAACTCAAGCAACAACTCCAGCATGGCAGGCTTGCAATTCTATCCCAAGGAGCTTCTGTGCCACTCAATTATTTCACTGTGCCACAAAAGTGGAAACTCCACTAAAATCTAGTTCTTGAATTACATGACTTTAACAACTAGACTTTTCTAAGGCTACTTTCACACATGCTGCACCGCAATCCGGCAGGCTGTTCCGGCAGAGAGCCATCAGGACTCTGGCATGCAGTAATTTTTGATTGGTCAAAGCCCAGCATTTATGCCGGGGAGTTGCTGGGTCCTCAGTAGTTCCCATTATAGTCAACAGTATCCGGCTGCCACGCGGTACTATCAGGCTATGCTGGATCGATACAACTTTGCTGGGCTGTTCTCTGCCAGAACAGCCTGCTGGATTGCTGAGCTGCATGTGTGAAACTAGTATTATTTGGTTGGTAGGTTCATACAATTATTTAGTGTTTAACCTGTCATGCAGGGGCAGATTGGCCAAAGACCTTACAGGCAAATTTTGGGGGGGTCCAATACCCAGGGGGCCGCCTGAGCCCTCTTCACACCTGGCCAGTGGAAGCTTTTGGGATGTATTTTCTGCTGGCAGTATTTTGTGATGGACTGTGGTATTTGGCTCTGTTGGGGTGGTATAATGTGCCACAATATGGTATTGCTGTTTTGTAACTACAAAATGGGACCACTTTTAGTATTTTTCCAGGGCCACGTTCAGTTCCCAGTCCGCCCCAGCTGTCGTGTGACAATGTATTCAATAGTATAGGATCCATAAAGTAAATAAATTGTTAGCTTATGTGTACGGTTGAGATGGTTCATATATTTAGATCTGTTTTGCTTCGGGGCTTCAATGCAAATCAAAGTAAAGACCGTACCACAATTACTCATTGCAGAGGGTTTTTAGAAGATTTGCATAGGATGACATACTGTAAGCACAGAAACCTCTGAAAGGCATGGATAGAAGTACACAACAGTTACTACATAATAGAAGCACACCCATGTTGAACTAATTTGAGTAAATTATGAATAGACACGCTACCCATTGCCTGCAGTGCTGTAATCCTATCAGCTTTGGATGAACTGGATTTCAAATCTTTGCACAAAAGCGTAAAAAGACAAATTCAGAGATTGCATTAATGCGGGAGAAAAAGAGCCACACAGAGGAGGAAAATGAAAAGTTATTGTATGGCAGCTATTCGCTGAAGTCCTGCTGACAGAAGGAAAGTAATAGAAAAGGTGGTCATGAAAGTGATAAAGACTACCAGACAAATAAGAGACAGGAAGGTCACATTCACTTAGCACCGTTGTATGAGGGAGGCTGAAGTGTTACTCAAGTTGTTGCAGTTGCTGAGGTGGTAGATTTTTTTGGAATCACAGCTGGGAGATTCTGTTTGTATGAAAACACTCTTACTGTTTTACTAAAAATCTTTATAAAAAGATAGAAATAGTAAAAAAAGAACAACGATATCAGCCTAAGAAATAAAAGCATGTTTCGTTCATATAGGGTCATTGTCATGCTTTTCTCATATACCATGTCTCATATACTGTAAGTACCTGCATCATTTTTATTCTTTCTTATATTTGGGAAGTGCCATCCTCTGTCTCATTCAGTTCTCATGTTTATTATGCTTATATTACGTTTATATACTGTATCTTACTAGCAGGCAAAAGAGCATACTAAGAAGGTGGAAATCCTAAAAATGATCTGCAGATCTTAACAGATTGTCTTATCTGGGACTTTGGTGGCATATCGCAAGGATATGCCATCTATGTCAGATAGGTGCAGGTCCCATGTCTAGGACTGCCTCCAATCTCTGGAATGGGACCCTTAAAGTGAACAGAGAGCAGCCACACATGCACTACTACTCTCCGTTCACCACTGTGGGAATTCCAAAAATACCTGAGTGCTGGTTTTGCTATTTCCAGCAGTCCTATAGCAGTCAATGGAGAGGTGACCATGTTTGAGCGATGTGCTCTCCATGCACTGCTAAGGGACTTTCAAAAATAGCTTGGTGGTCACTCATGTGAGGTGTGCTCTCCTTCACTTTGAGTCTCATTCTCTAGGTGGGAGCAGGTCCCAGAGGAGCGATATGCCATCAATGTCCCAGATGGACCAACCCCTTTTAAGGGTTTTTGTGGGATCAGCATATAGCATATATCCTTAGGATACACCATCAATATCGTATCATTGGGGGACCTGACTCTTAGCACCTCCACTGATTAGCTGTTTGAAGGGGCTGCAGAGCTTGTGTGATCCTAAAGGGGCTGTCTCACTTCACCAGATAGCATTTATCATGTAGAGAAAGGTAATACAAGGCACTTACTAATGTATTGTTAATAAGCCATTTTGTCTCCTTTGCTGGCTGGATTCATGTTTCCATCACATTATACACTGGTCGTTTCCATGGTTATAACCACCCTGCAATCCATCAGTGGTGGTCGAGCTTCCACACTATAGTCTCAGCCACCAGAGAGGCTTACGCTTTTTGCTATAGTGTGCAAGCATGGCCACCACTGCTGGATTGCAGGATGTTCATAATCATAACCATGGAAATAAGCAGTGTATAATGTGATGGAAAAATGAATCCAGCCAGCAAAGGAGGCAATATGGATAATAACATTACATTAGTAAGTGTCTGGTATTAAAGAGGACCTTTCACCACCCCTGACATGCCTGTTTTAATAGCTTCATGTATTCCCCATATAATAACAATTCTGGATCATCTATTCTTATGACTGTATGTTGTGTCATTCCTTTATTACTTCTACTAGAAGTTATGAATGAATTGCTATTTGTCTTCAGTAAGGGTACAGAGGGGAGGTAACCAGTTGGGGGGGGGGGTGCCTGACTCTATCCAATCAGTGCTTGCATTTTTAGTCTGTGCAGGTACACACCCCCAACTTGTTACCTCCCCTCTGTACCCTTACTAAAGGCTAATAGCAATTCATTCATAACTTCTAGTAAAAAATAATAAAGGAATGGCACAACATACAGACATAAGAATAGATGCTCTAGAATTGTTATCACATGAAGAATGCATGAAGCTATTAAAACAGACATGTCAGGAGCGGTGAAAGGTCCTCTTTAACTTTCTCTACATGATAAATTCCACTTGCGGAAGTGAGACATCCCCTTTAACTGTTTTTACCAACCTGAATACATGGAGCACATGTTGACAGGACACAGTTACCTTACCTTTATTTCTCTACATATTAAAAATTTTCGTTCATTTCCATTACAAATCCATCATCGGAAGATCACTTTGAAGTAATAGCCTCTATTTGCCCTGGAGCTCCTTGATTGTTCCAAGGCCCAGCTTTCAGTCCATTTATCTAGCAGATAAAGACATCTCCTCAGCCGGCCCCTAGCCTTACCTTTCTTCCTTTGATTACTTCCTAAATGCATGCTATGTTGGTCTCGCCTGCGCCTCTCCCCCTGTTATCAGCCTTCCACACATTAATCTTGCAGCTGTAAAAGCATCATAATAACGTTTGTCATCTGCCTTAATTCCATCAATGTCAGTCCCATCAGATTATGTTCCTCCTTATTCTGTCTGTTACAAAATTGACCATAACCTTCTTAATGCCGCACTGTAAAATTGTATCTTTTATCACCAGTGTTCCCTTGCAGCAATCAATAGAACAGAAACTGTCTATAAATCCCATCTCCCAAGAATATGTATGGGTGTACCAGCAGGATCCTTACTCCAATGCTTGGGTTGTTTAAAGCAATTGATATAAGAAAACGGCATTCCTAGAGCTTAACCAGCAGTAATGGCTACTAAAGCACCAGTTTATTAAGTGCTACAGGTTTACGGACTTTATATTCTATGGACAGTACAGATGACCTGTCTCCTCTCCTGACATGTCTATATTAGTAACTACTTGCCTTCCCCATTTAACCCTTAAAGGGGTTTTCCAGGAGTTAACTACTGATAACCTATCCTCAGGATAGGTCACCAGTATCTGATCGGTGGGGGTCTGACCCCGCCGATCAGCTGTTTGAGAAGGGACCTGCGCTCCCGTGAGCACCAAGGCCTTCTCTCAGCTCACCGAGCACAGCGCCATGCATTGTACAGCGGCTGTGCTTGGTATCGTGCTCAGCACCATTCACTTGAATGGGGCTGAGCTGCTCCTAGGCCACTTGAGCGATGAACGTGACGTCACTGGCCTAGAAAAAGCTAAGAGAAGGCCACGGCGCTCATGGGAGCGCCAGTGCCTTCTCAAACAGCTGATCGGTGAGGGTCCCGGGTGTCGGACCCCCACCGATCAGATACTGATGACCTATCCTGAGTTAAAGGGGTTCTCCAGGAATTAAGAAAATGAAAATACATAAATATTACTTTATTATAAATATAATACCAAATACCTTTCATTAGTTATAATGGCTCGTTTTGTCTAGGGAGTAATCATCAGGGGAAACAAAATGGCCGCCGTCCTATTAGTGCACACAGAACCTGTCCTAATCACACAGGAGGACAAGTTACTTCACAACACTAAGGTAAAGTGCTGCCTCATCCTCCTCTCTGCTTGTCAGGGATTATGATCCTGAATACAGTTTAATATGATATTTAGCTGAATCTCTGTGGGAATTTAGATCATGAGGAGAAATGAAGTACAGAGAGGACAAACAGGACAGACTGTGATAATGAAGACTGCATCCAAGAGCTGCTCATTATCACATCTGCTCATGATCTCCATTGCTACAGAGATTCAGCTGAAGATCTTATCAGCTGTATTCAGGATCATAATCCCTGACCAGTAGGGCAGAGAGGAGGATAAAGCAGCTCTTTACCTCAGTGTGATTAGGACAGGTTCTGTGAGCACTAATAGGACGGCGGCCATTTTGTTTCTCCTAATCATTGCTCCCTAGACAAACCAAGCTATTATAACTAATGAAAGGTATATGGGAATATATTTATAATAAAGTAATATTTAAGTATTTTCATTTTCTTAATTCCTGGAGAACCCCTTTAACTCCCGGAAAACCCCTTTAAAGGACTGGGCGATTTTCCATTTTTGCCTTTTCGTTTTATACTCCAGAGCCATAACTTTTTAATTTTTCCATTTAAATAACCTTATGAGTGCTTATTTTTTGTGGGACAAATTGTACTTTGTAATGGCACTATTTACAGTTGCATAAAATATAGTAGGAAGCGGGAAGAAAATCCAGATGGGGTGGAATTGAAAAAAAAAAAAAATCCACAATTCTGCCACATTTTTTTTATTTTTTATGGCGTTTACTATGCGGTAAAATTGAGCAGTTGCCATCATTCTCCAGGTCAGTACAATTACAATACCATACTTGTATAGTTTTTCATGTGTTTTAATACTGACAAAAATGAAAAAAACATGAATTAATAATTTTTTCCATCACCATATTCTGACCCCTAAAACTTTTTTGTAGTTGTACGTACAGAGCTGTGTGAGGGCTCGTTTTTTTCTGGGCGATCTGTACTTTTCAGTGATACCATTTTGAAGTGTGTATGACTTTTTGATCACTTTTGGGAGAGTTGAAGTGACAAAAAATAGCGAATTGGTTGTTTTTATTTTCTTTTCTGTTATGCCGTATGGGATTAATATTGTTATATTTTGTTTATTGGTTAAGTTAATTTTTTCTTAATTTATTTATGCCTGATTTAGGCATAGAAAATGTTCTAAATGTAAGACGAGATCATCTTACATTTAGACTGGTGCTAGATGCGCTGAAGTTATGTAGAGGTCAGTGCCTGTTCATAACTCCGGTGGCTCCACCACCACATATAGGGGTTATTGATACCGGCGTCTAAAACACCAGTCTTAATAAATAACCTCCATGCTGCATAATAATGAGAACCCATAGTGCTTATATTTTAGAATATATCTAAATCCCTGCGCACAGGGGCGTAGCTATAGGGGGTGCAGAGGTAGCAGTCGCTACCGGGCCCAGAAGCCTGAGGGGGCCCAAAAACCCTTGTGCCGCATAAGAAGACACACAGAGCACTAAGGGAAGGGGGCCCAAGCTGAATTCTTGCACCAGGGCCTATGAGCCTTTAGCTACGCTGCTGCCTGAGCACCAAATTCTGTGATGGTAGCTAATGAAGCAAGCTAGGTTTACACCCTGTACCTGAGCTCACAGCCATAGAACAAACCGCCATATATACGGATCACTGTGTATTACCTCTTTAAGGAGACTGTCAGTGTAAGAAGGATACACGCGCATATCCTGGGCTATTCCACTACTGATATCATCAGGGCCATGTAATATCTCAGGCTCCACAATTAGATTTCAAGGCTATCTGGCAGGGATAATATGCTGAGCTAGCCTGTGAGCAGCATTCGCCTCTCTGCAGATGTTTTCTACCGCAAGGTACCGTACACCAGCTGATTTGGTCATTTCTCATTTCTGTCATACTCAAGCACAAAAAATGTTTAAAAAATAAAGCCAATGACGCATGCACCAGAGATCCCTTTTAGATGTGGCTTGATTCAGCAGTGCAGGATATAACTTCTAGCTTCCATGGGGTTCTGGCACTAATGCAGCGTCTGGAAATGTAAAAGCAGTTGCTTTTCTTTCTGATTAGCGCTTACTGTACTGCAGCTGCTTTGATAATTGCCTTTTGTGGAAAAACAATGTAGTTCATTACAATAAGCACAGTCCTAGGTTTTATGCTGTATAGGGTTTAAATGTAGCTTAGCCAGTCTTATAATTACCATGAGCCAGGGACAAAGATTAGGGAAACAGGGGCCTATAGAAAGCTGCACTGCAGATATACCGCCATAGACTATTGTTTTATTTCTGCAGATCGATTGTCTGTTTTAGCTTTCACTCGGCTATTACCTGTATTCTCTGTAAAATGGGAATTCAAGGTAAAGGAATCATATACAGCGGGTGCAGAGGTAGCAGACCTACCGGGCCCAGGAGCCTGAGGGGGCCCAAAGACCCCTGTGCCACATAAGAAGACACCGGTATTATAGAAAGTGCATACTGGTCAAGTTACACCTCTGGCTGAAGGGATGGGGTTAGGTCAAGAATTTGTCATAGGGGAGGAGGCCTCACGCAGCACGAAGACTATGTGCTTCCCTGCCCTTGGCCACAAAGCACTGAGGGAAGGGGGGCCCAAGCTGAACTCCACCTGAACTGCACCAGGGCCGATGAGCCTTTAGCTACGTCCCTGATCATTTTAGATAGTGTCCAGATAAAGTATATTTGTGGCCTATGCAGAACCATACAGTTCACACCTTAATATCATATCTTATCTCCAAAAAAACATAAAAATGATCAAGAGTCTAAAACAGTGGGTAACCTACCATAAAAACAGTTTTCAACATATTTAGGCATTCCAAGGACTTCAAAAAGAACTAAGGCCCCATTCACACGTCCGTATTTTTGCACATCCTGGAAAACGGTCAGTTTTTTGCGGATCCGTTGTTCCGCAAAAAACTCAGTTTTTCCAGGACATCCGTTCCGTTTTTCCGTGAAAAACGGAAAGGATGTATCCATATGATGAATAACATCTTTTTTTTCACCCCTCCTGGAACGGAATCCGCAAAAAACGGATTACATGCGGATGCCTTTCCGCATGTCATCCGCATTTTTGCGGATCCATTGACTTGCATTGGGCAACGGACCGCAAAATCAGGATAGAAGTGGGACAGGAGGGTTTCTTTATGCAGACAGTCGGAACGGACACACGAATGTGGACAGCACATGGTGTACTGTCCGCATTTTTCCAGGACCCATTGAAATGAATGGATCCGCATCCTATCCGCATAAACGGTCCGCAAATTGCCGATCGGATGCGGACGAATTTCACGGACGTGTGAATGAGGCCTAAGGGACATTCTTTGCATGTGGAGGAAATGAAAACTCCTTCCACTGTGTATTGGCACCACTGGGTTGCTGCAGCTCATCGATGAGGGTGCCGGGTTTCAGACCTCCACTGATCTACTATTGGTGACTGATACTAACGATAGAGTCCGGACAACCCCTAAAACTGCAGATTCCTGATTATAGAAAAGATGAATAGAAATGTTGTGGTACAGAGCCTCCCTGATTGTCTGGGGCACGTTTTATCTATCTAACTCATACAGTATCTATCTATCTATCTATCTATCTATCTATCTATCTATCTATCTATCTATCTCATATCTATCTATCTCATTATCTATCTATCTATCTATCTATCTATCTATCTCATACAGTATCTATCTATCTATCTATCTATCTATCTATCTATCTATCTATCTATCTCATACAGTATCTATCTATCTATCTATCTATCTATCTATCTATCTATCTATCTTTCTATCTACTTTATCTGTATATCTATATCTATATCCATTTACATATTCACTTTCCATTGATGTTCCCTTCACACCTCTGCTCGTCGGTGTAGGGGAACGAGCTACTCCATATACAATCATGTGCCCTATTTTTCTAGAACTTGACTTTAACAGAATGCAGTAAAAAGGCCTCTTTGAAAGAGATGGTTTTGTGAAAAGTGTTCATTTAAATTCTGCACCTTGTGATTTCGTGCATTACTGTTACAAATGTCTGCCTCTGAATAGCTGATATGTGAGGCTCCAAAAATAAATCTATGATCCCTTCAATGGGAATGTCAACGCTTTGGTGTATGGCAGACGGCATTCATTTATTTTCCCATAGTTTCCCACAATGAAGTAGTCCTGTCTAAAGTGTTATACAGAATAAAGTTGGATAGATGGAATCTTGTGCAAGACATAGTAGAGAATAAGGAACACAAAAGCATCCAGCTTCCTGCCTGCCAGGTCCCCTATGGGCACCCTCAGGAGCAGCAGCAGTTTACTGTCATATCTATTTGTTAATTAATTGCATGTTAATTTGACAAGCTGCAGGCATGCTCCTTTCTGGTGCTGGAAGACGCTATGGCGGTACTGTATTAAACTGATGGTTTATCCGGAGATCAGCATTTAAATGAATCCAATTAATAGAGTTCATCATTCATTTATGAGGAGAGAAGCTGTCTGTGGAGCAAAGTTTTAGGAAGCACGTGATCGAAACTCAGAGGAAGGAATGAAGTTCGTGTAGGAAACGTTTCACTGATTTCATCTGGATTCACGCTGTGAAAAAATGTATTGCTTTTGCAAGATGAATTAAGTTTTCGTGTAATAGCTTTGACTTTTTACTATTTTTTTTTGGGATGTTCCAGACATTGAAAATATCACGTTTCAGCGCATAGTCAAATTAACCTCACCCTGAAATTGTTCTTTCCAGACCCCTTCTACCTGGTGTAAAATAATATGTTCCTCAACTTCCTGCTTAATTTGTTCTTGAAATTATCTTCGTTGAATTAATTAACTGATGTTGAAAAATGATGTTCTCCTGAATTCATTAATCCATTCCAGGTAATTGCTGAAGCAACTCACTGGGCATGTGAGCAGAAGAACATTTCTTACCTGTTATCTTGTGTGAGGGGAATGGCACCTCAGTTTGTCATAAAGAGGACCTGTCACCACTCTTGACTTGTTTGTTTTAGTAGATACTTGTATCCCCTATTTATGTATTTTTCTCATTTCTATAGTGATTACATATTCTGTAGCTCTGTATAGAAATTGCAGACACACATCAGTACCTGCCCCCCTTTGGGGCTCACAATCTAAGTTCCAAATCAAACCAGAGTACCCAGAGGAAACTCATGGAAAACATGCAGGCTACATGCAGATGTTGCTCTTGGTTGGTTTCAATCCCAGGACACCAGTGCTGTGAAGCAAAGGTGCCAATCACTGAACCCCAATGCTGCCCTCAAATAATACTGGAATATGCTTTCTTTTAAATTAATTATACTAGGTTCTACAATGAAGGAACATACCCCCAAACAGTTGTCATTTTAACATTTTAGTATGAATAGCAAAGGAACAACAGCATCGATAAAAAAAAAATATGCTACAAAATTATTATGTCATATAGAATGAATGCATTTGCTAAAGCAGATAGCGCTAGTTCAGACATTGGTCAATGCAACTCAACAAACTGTTCCATTGAGAATATCTCAATGTCTGGGGGCAACAGGATCTACAAGTCTCTACTAGACAAAATTGGTTTTTGTTTAAGGGTGGTGTTCTAGCTTTCCAATTACTACATTAAAAGATAGCATCAGAGCGGCCAACCTGAAGATTGAAAGACCCACCAGTGGATCCAAAGTCTGATACAATATCAGGATTCAGCTACAGAACTCATGGGGTCTCCTTGAAATAAAACCGGTAGTGCAAGCTGGCAGTCAATAGGGTCACTTTGTATATATTTTAAAGGAGTTATCCTGGAAAACATAATGACTATTCTCAGGATGGGTCATCATTATCATATCAGTGGGGATCTGAGTCCCGGCACAACTTTCCAAAGACAGCATTGTACATCATATAGTGGCAGTGCTTGGTATTGTAGCTCTGCCTCATTGACTTGAATGGGACTGGAGCTGATGTCACTGACCTAGGAAGGCTGCAGTGCTTAAAGGGAACCTGTCATCACGTTTATGTTGCCTGTAGTAACGGCATAATAAAGTAGAGACAGGTGAGTTGATTTCAGCAGCCTGTCATTTATAAGTTAAAAGTAAGTGGTTGCCGAGAACCAACATCACAATCATTGCAGACTGGGCCTGGAAAAGAGTCATGGCCACCTGAGAAGAGTCCTCGTTATTCATGAATTCCTGCTCTCCCTGCCACCTGCTGATGACTGACAGGCTTCTACCTAGTTTTCTCCCTTTCTCTCTAGGAGAGAACTGCCAATCATCAGCAGATGGGTGGGGAGAGCAGAGAGAGATTAGGAATAACCATGACTCTTCTCAGGTAGATATGACTCTTTTCAAGACATGGCCTGCAATGATTATGATGCTGGTTCTCAGCAACCATTTACTTTTAGCTGATGTGTGACACAACGCTGAAATCAGCATTCCTGTCACTACTTTATACTGCCCTCAGTACGGTCAGCATAAAGTCGATGACAGGTTCCCCTTAAGGCCTCTTCTAACAGCTCATCGGTGGGGGAGCCAGGTGTCACAGCCCTGCAGATCTGATGACCTATCCAAAGGATCTTTTCCTGAATAACCCATTTAATATTGGTAAAAACAGATGTAAAATAGTAAAAGTAGAGTTCACCAGGCATGGAAAGTAGACAGCGCACTTGTTAGATATCGCTTCCATATGGGCACCATATACTACACGTCCACATTGGTTGAAGATACTGTCCTATTATTGTTGATATGTCAAAATGTCTCCCTTCCCAGTACATTGTAGGTAGAGCTTATATGTAATCTAAACTGTGGTGCGGAACAGTGAAGGTTAAGCATCATTCATTTGTTTCCACAGTGATATCTCTCATTCAGCTTCTTCCCTAGAGATACACCTGCCGTCCCTCAGGTGCACAGCTAAAATATTAGCTGAACAAATGGCTGCGGTGGATCTTCTTGCAATTACTATAATAACAGAAAACCCTGCTGGCCAGAGGCACATATGTGTTCCTAGCACAAGTATCAATTTATTCTGTTCTTGCTGTACCCTGGTCTGCACCAGAGATATCACAAGCCATGACTAATAGGCTTTCTGCACATCATTTTTTTTTCTTCATCAGTGTAGAATTAAAATGCTTCTACAGTACACACAGTAGGGAGATTACACAATTTCTTAGATATGTCTTTGTATTCTCCGCAAATGCTAGCTGCTTCTGCATTTATGCCTTGCTTTAATTGATTATTAGGCTTGACAGGTCAACCATTTCAAGGCAAAATGCAAGCTTTCATTAAAGTGACCAAATGAATTGCAGAATATCTCCTCATATAATTCCATTTTATGACCAAATTGTATTGGAAAGAGCACCGTCCTGCCGCCTCCCTGCGACTGAGCGATGAAACAAAGCACATTATGATTTTCAGTAGCTACATCATGGAAGTGATTCAGAATGAATCCCTACAACCAAATCTATCTTCTACAATTCCTATCATCAAACAGATGTTTTGAAGATACAAATTGTATTTTCTTCCTACATACCACGGTAAGAGCCTGCGTCCCCTTGAGGTTTTTTTTCGACAGTTGCCAGGGAACTGTCCTGTAATACACTTTTTCTTGATTATAAATGTGCGAGAAGAATGTCGCCTTTTGTGCCATTAGAATGATCAACTTTCTATTCCAGCTGTTTCCCAAATCTCACAAACAACACGTATTTGAATGTGATCACCTGATGAGGATATATGGCCACCTCTTCCTTCATCTATTACATTTAGTAAGCTAATGACACTGTTTCCACACAGCCAGAGTATCAGGACCATATGTGGCTACAAGCTCGCTATGAACTTCAATTGGCACCGTGCCTCATCCACAATCTCTATTTTGGCCAGTGCTAAACGTACTGCGTCAACAACATTTAGCCTGGGCATTGAGAATCATATGTTATCTAATGATATTATTTATTTTATACACTTATATAGCGCTACTATCCCCAATAGAGCTCACAATCTAAGGTCCCTATCAGTATGTCTTTGGAGTGTAGGAGGAAACTGGAATACCCGGAGGAAACCCACACAAACACTGGGAGAACATACAAACTCCATGCAGATGTCTTTAATCTACATATACAATAATGTTAGCATTATATCTGGATACCAGTAATGCATGCAATCAAAAACATGAGGAACTTAGCACTGATTTGCTCCTCATCAGGGGTGGGCTTAGGCCACTGTGCAAGGATAGTGTGTGGACATCTACATTATCAAGACTGTGGAGCTCGTCTTAGTGCTCCTTACTCTTTAGTATGACTCTAGTGAGTCCTTCGCCTGATCTGAAAACACAAGTAGTTTTGAGCCAAGAAAACCTCGGTGCCTTTTTTTATTCTGGTATAGGTTCTTCTTGCCTAAAGTACAGCTCCACAGGCTGCAACAATGGTAGGAATAGCGTCACAAGAAACAGTCTAGAACTTGGTAAAATCATGGAGTTGCGAATACGATGCTATACTGCTAATATATTTTAATCAAGATGAAATCAAGCTATGATTCTTCCAGTTTACCAAGTTCTGGATCGTTTCTTGTTACACCGTTCATATGTATGGCACAAGTCTGGTGGGATCCATGCACTGTGGGGATGCATAGATGTGAGAGGGTCTGTGAGCTGATTTTTTATTTTCTCTATACTGCTCTAATGATATATCCACCCCTGCTCCTCATACTTTATTTGACCAACGGCAAGGGTAAAGCTACGTAAATGATACAGAGCAACATAACATTCATTGGGCCCTGTATTATAGACGATTCCCCATAAGTGCCTAGTGACTGACCCATCCGATGTTGGAAGGAAGAATGAGATGAGAGACCATGGGGAAAATGGATGGGGTAATCTTAGCTGTCCTTCCCTCCAAACGTAGAAGTTACACTGTCTTCTTGTATGGTAGGATTGTATGTGGCAGTGTGGCAATTTTACATTAATGTCTTGAGTTTGCCATTCATGGTTCCTATACCCTTAATCGATCACTGCAACTCCAAGAGGCCTCACTATTGAAAGATATTTCATTTATAAATTAAACTAATCCAGTGCAATAAGATAGATTTTGAGAAAAAGTAACAGCCACAGCTTTAGGTTGGATGCAGGTAGCCTTCCATGTGCCATATTAATATTTGCATGCTGTGCACCACTGTATATATAGCCTTTGTAGATGTTCTCTAATGCAATGAGGTATCTCCCAAGAAACAGAACCAACTGGTCAGTGCGAGCTTTTGGAAGTGGCTCCCTATGAGTCAAAATACAACTTTCTAACAAGCCTTGTTTTTTGCCAAGGGAATATAGCCAGGCCAGATATTCATCCGTCGATGCAAGATGGTTCTCTTTCTAGGGAGATCTTTGCATATCTGTTTCTCATGGAGCATTGCCTATAAGTCTCCACGCAGGGCTGGTCAGTTTGAGGAGATTCAGGACCCTGCCCAAGCCTAATTCTTCTCTGGAATGCCACCTAATGGCATTGTCATGACTTTCAACAAAAGCTGCATATTCCACCCCAGAAATGGCAATGGAGAAATTTAGGAAACCCTAATGTCCAGATTGTGGCACCTATAAAATACACGTGCTACATACTTTACCACTGAGCATATTAAAAGAGGAGGTATGTAACATACAGGTAGATTTTCAGAGACCCGCAAGCGATGAAATTGATGTGTAGCTTCTGGGAAATTTTAGGGAGTAATCTCACAAGTGTCAATTTATCCTCAAACTCTGTGGGTGTAGGAATTTAATCTGATTTGTTGAGCTCTACCTGGAGCTGGGGAGAGGAAATGGTCCAGTGTGTGCATGAGTGTGCTGATATGATTTTTCAGATTATTACTTTTATTTCCAGGGCTTGTGGAACATAAGTGCTAGGAGCGTTGTTATAACAATAACATTCAAGAGATAGAGTGAACGGGAAATGAGGCAGGCAGAGCGGGCAGGCTGAAATACTTTATGATATTCCCCGTGCTATAGCTGCAATTGCTCTGAAGAATTTATTCCTCGGCATGTTGGGGGTGATTACCATTTTCCATCGTTCTTCTTTGCTTCGGATCATTCTGTTTCTCTACAATAACACTCCAAATGGTGAATTATTGGTTACTAAATGATCAGAGTGATACTGTTATTATAATCATTTTATTATTGTATTGTGCTAATGGTGTGTACCGCCAATCCTAATATACACTTAGTAATATATTGAATTGCTTGTCAAATATTGCGGAGTAATGGGGACTTTATTACAGGATATTCAATTATTTATTTCTTTTGCACATGCACAAAACATAAATAAATCCTGTTTAGTGGAGGGAAGTAATGCAGCTGGGCTCTCTTATGTGAACGGAGCTTTTACCAGACGTCGAAGGAATTTAAATGAAACTGACTTTTTTCTTCATAACCAATTTCACTTAAAATGTTATGCTTTGCACCAATCTCCGTTTTTTCAGCTAAAGTAGTAAAAATAGCATTATGCTATGCTAAGTACATACGTGTTTTATGGTTTTTTTTGTATTTGCCTTAAATTCCTCTGGATGTTCAGACAGTTTTCAAGGATATCCTGGGACATTTTATTAAAATACATTTAGGGTACAGCCACACGTTCAGGTTTCTTGATGCAGTTTTTGAAACCAAAGTCAGAAGTGGATCATAAAGGGAGAAAAAATAGTAAAGGGGTTGTCCCATGTCAACATTTATGAAATATCACTAGGATATACCATAAATGTCAGACAGGTGTGAGTCCTACCCTGCTACCTGCTCCTGTTTCCAGAACGGGGCACCTGAATTGAAGGGAAAACAGCCATGGCCACCTCTCCATTTACCACTATAGGAGTTCCAAAAATAGAGGAGCGCTGATTCAGCTATTCCTGGCAGTCCCTAAGTGGTGAATGGAGAGGTGACCACGCTTGCTCTACATTTACCATTATAGGACTTTCAAAAATAGCTGAGCACTGGCCATAGCAGTGAATGGAGAAGTGGCCACACTCGCACGGCTGCTCTCCATTCAATGCTGTGGGATTTCCAAAGACACTTGAGCATGCTTAATAATCTATTTTCAGAAGTCCCATAGCAGTGAATCGAGAGGATGGTGCTCATGTGCGGTGTACTCTCCTTCACTTCTGGGACCAAGTTCTAGAGATAGGAGTGGGTCCTCAATTATCTGATATTTTTGGTATATCTTGGCGAGATGCCATAAATGTTGAGATGGGACAATGCAATTAAGGGCTGTATTACACCAGTAGATTATCTGACCATTTTTTATACAATCAGACCAATAGCTGTTGTGTATAACAAAAGATCTGTGTGTGCAATAGTCCAGCTAACCAATGATTGGTCAGAAAATCTGTCAGATATTCTGTTGGTATAATATAGCCCTTAAGGACAGATACTACTTCTCTTTTTTCTAATACACTACTGTTCTAGCTTCAAAAACTTCACCAAAAACCTGCGTGTATGACCTCACCCTTAGGGTTTTGTGTAAATGCTTAATAGCTGGAAGAAGGTCTGGTTTCCTTGTAATGGTGGAGGGCTTAAAGGGAACCTGTCATCACCGAAACACCCCCTGAACTAGAGTAAGCGTTGTATAGTGTAAGTGATGCTGAATCCGAATATGTAAGTTTTATCTTCATACTCACTTCCATTCTGACGCTGTGCTCCCACAAACTTGCAGCAGAATGCACTCACTGGACTCTTCTTTGAGTCCTCTCCATTATGTGAGTGAGCACTGGAGTCCAGTGAGTTCATTTTACTGCTGGTTTGTGGGAGCACAGCGTCAGAATGGAAGTGAGTATGAAGATAAAACTTACATATTCGGATTCAGCATCACTTACACTATACAACGCTTACTCTAGTTCAGGGGGTGTTTCGGAGATGACAGGTTCCCTTTAAGTACCTACTCTGCCCTAGCCATGGTATTTAGATGGAGGCTTGGGTTATAAACTGAATCTTAGTCCCAAGAAAAGGAAAACCTAGGAGTCATACATATATCATAGCTAAAAATGCACATCTTTCCCTTAGGCCTCATGCACATGACCATATTTTTCATCCATGTGATATTCACATTTTTTTAACGATTAGCACACTAATGCATTCATTTCTATGGGGCCATCCACACATCTATTATCATGCCCTATTCTGATCTGTATTGTGGATGATAAAAGTCCTTCCTATGCACATTGTGGATTTATTAAGTCTCAGCACCAGCTGCTCTTTGCAAACTAATATTTTATTCACCCTAGATATATGGTCTGTCCAGTACAGCTGTGATCTGATAAATTAGATATACTGTTTATTGCCTAGACTAAAGGTGCAATATAATATCTAGGTTTTTATGGGAACTACTCAACTCAGAATGACATTACGGTCAGACTGGACAAAGTTTGAATGATCCTCTTGACATATGGGTCCAGGTGATTAAGCATGAGTTGGCATCTCTAGTGGACTATTTATGTATATTATTGACTTTGTGATGGAGACTTGGGATGTCATGGAGAACAAAGAATGGGCTGAGCGTTGCCTCTGGAACCAAACTATATGTCAGTATAATTTATTTCTTCTCATTGTAAGCTTTTTTCCCGGCTTTATATAAAACAGAAGGCTAGTGGTCCTCCTTTAGGGCACCACTTTTGCATTGTCTATTACTTATTTTTACGTCAAAGGGTAGGGTATATATTATTCAAGTGAACGGTAACAAGCAATCATAAATTAGACAACCTATAAATGACCATATGAGGTTTGGAGTAGAGATGAGCGAATCATCCAAAATTTTTTTAAAGATTCGTATTTAATACAAAGCTATTCAGTCAAAGCGGTGTACAAATCATTCGTTATTCTGTCGTGTTCTGCGAACATTCCCGCGAATACTTACGCCTGAGTGTTCAAAGTGCGTACGAAGCTTTAGCGTATTATTGTCTAGGCCAGCACAAAGAATGAATATACAATAAAAGTACGCTACTTAACTGAATATGTACGCATTAGCGTACAAATTATCAGATGCGTAGCATTAGCGTACAAATTATATTATGCGTACGTAGCGTTAGCGTGCAAAGATTTCAGAAGAATCTTCCGAAGCGAATATGAAAATATTTGGATTTGCTTCGGTGTAAAAAATTTCCAAGATTCGTATTGAATCTACGAAGCAGCGAATAGATTCGCTCATCTCTAGTTTGGAGGCAAATAAAACTCTACAGGCAGGCATTGTGTGTGTAGTGGGGTTTATATAGCTGATGTTCCTACAGGGCAATGTGCTGTATGTTGCCACCATGTAGTTATAGCTGGAGATATGTTTTACATTTACATATGCTACTGTACTGTGGGGACAGCATAAAACATGAAACTACTGGGATTCTTCAAGACACAGTGGCCTCAGGATACAATATTTTCAGCATACATGGCCATTGTAACTTGAAACCAGACTCAACATACATACAATGCCTCAGACACTGTGGATGCCCATCATCATTGGCATTAAAATACCTGTACTCAGCGGTAAACAAGATTTTGATGAACTTGTCTGGTCCATATACCTTAGCATACTATGCATTTGGAATGGGTTATCTGTTTGTTCCTAGTTCTGTGTTTTTTATGTATGGTAGATACATTGATAGAACATGTACCTTTTGATTTTTTTTACATGCATGTTTGGTGATATTGACAATATGCATGCATACTGTTGTATTCTGTCTTGGTATTATCAGATTCTCTAGTTTCTAAGGCACTGTCTGCTACACCAACATGGCATGTTTGGTCTCAGTCCCAGACTTGTGCTGGGAACTAGAACTGAAGTGGGTGTTCAGAAATGTTAGTGTATAAAAATAGCAGACCAACTGTGTGACATCTGATACACAAGGAAAGTGGTGTCCAAAAAGCTTGAGATTGTGTAATTCAGACCTGCATGATGTTGGTTTATATCCTCAACTGAAAGCTCAGTCAATGATGTGTACAACATTTAGTAAAGGTGTCTTACTGCCCGTCATAACCAAACTATATCCTAGCTTCTTTTAGTATCTCTCATGTTACTTCTTTTTTTTATTTACAGCTATCTTTCGCCATCTGTTCAGTGCCAATCCTTTCTTGGACTGAATTTGATTTTAAGACTGGTGTTAGAGTTAAACCTGAGCTTTCTTTATCTGGTTGGAATACCTGAAGAAATCTGAATGCACCCCAAGCATCAGAAATAAAGATGAGCAAATTTCTTCAAGTTCAATATGGGTCTGAATTGGTTGCCTGAATCAATTGGGGTCCAAATAAATTCAACCCAATTGTAGTTGCCCCGATTGCATGGAAAAATCTCCCTTGCTTGATTCTCCTGAAACAATTTTTTTAATTCTTTTGAACCCTAATTTTTTTGAAAATGTGCATTGAAATTCCAAATTTTAGAATTGATTACCTGTTGCTAGCCCAGTGCTCCGTGCCTGCCCTGCTGGTCCTACCCACAGGCAGGGGCGCCGGGCCCCCTTATTCCCTTCTGCTGCCATGCATCATGCTGACAAGAGTGGGCAACAGGTAGCTTAACTGTTGTATCTGTTCTCCATGCCAGAGCTTAATTCCTGATTGAGTCCTGTACTGTGTGTTAGGGCATGCATGTACACGCACTCTATCTTCTCAGGAAGGTGCAGGAAGTATTTAAGGGTGCTTCCTGCTCCATGAAGGCGTCTGAGCAATCTTGGTCACTAGCTTGTCTACTTCCTTGTGTGAAGGTGTTTTGTAGTTCTGCTTTTCTGTGTACCAGACCCTTCTTCGTGATTAAACAGACTTTGCTTGATTGCCACCTGTCTCTAACCTCAGACTTTGTTTATGGACTTTGCTTGATCGCTGCCTGCCCTGACCCCAGACTCCTTGACTGCGTGATTCCCCTCGGTGCTTTGTAACGGTATATCTGACCCCCTGGTCAGCTACCACTGACTCGGGGACTGCTCTGGAGTGGTACCTGGTGACTACCCTAATGGCCCAACCCCATCCTCACCATCAGAGGCTCTAGTGAAGACCAGGTATTCCCTTAGTCATGCCCCTCCAGAGTATAGCCGATCAGTAGCCCTGTGGGTCCACACCCGCTGGCGTAACACCTCTTTTTTAATTATAGACTAATGTGGTAAGGCTCTATTCGTTCTGCACCAGGGCTAGAGATTTGCCCCAAATGTATGCAGTATCAGTATCTATGTAACTATGCTTATCAGTGTGACTTATGCTAGCCAAATGCACAGTTTCCTGAGGGTGAAGGGGCTGTGTATGATCAGAGTGGGGGTGTGGTTTCTGAGAACTTACCAGTGGTTTATGAAAATTCCCTGGGCATTTTGGGGTCAGTCCCATGGGGTGAGGCTTAAATTATCCTAATTAATTTTAAAAACTACTCTTTAGGCATAAATCTGATGATAAAAAAAAACAGATGTATACATCATGAGCTTTTTCTTTATATATCCCAAATGCACTATGAATAAGGCTCAAAGCGGTTTTCTGGCAGTACAGTATAGATAACCTAATATCACAAGATAGGTCATCCAAATCTCATTGATGGGGTACAAATCCTAGCACCCCCACTGATCAGCTTTTTAAAGAGGCTGTGGTGCTCTTTCTAGACCAGTTACAACATGTTCATCAGTCATGTGGCCTAATTGCAGCTCAGTCCTATTTAAGTGAATGGGCCTGAGCTCTAATACCAAACACTATACAATGCATGACACTGTGCTTGTTATTATATAAGGAGGCTGCAGAGCTCACCTCTTCAAACAGCTTATCAATGGGTTGTATGGTGTCAGATCCTCATCATTCAGATATTGATGACCTATCTTGAGGATAGATCATCAGTGTTCTGCTTCTGAAAAACCCATTTAAGATGCATTGTATGCATTTGCATGTTGATATGCATAGGCTAGATGCTCTTTGAGACCATCAGAACATCTCGGGACATTGAATATGGATGCCATCATTTCCCCACCTCCATTTCGAGCCTTCTGTCCTCAGTAGCCCTATACATCTACTGCAGATATCATTATGTGGTGAAATGGATGACCCTGCTGTGAAGAAGCCTAGTGCTAAACTAACAATGACTCTAGCGATCATATTTCTTTGTTTCCAAATCCTGAAACATCAAGCACATCGGTTACGTAGATATGAGCCACATTCATCCTTATGAGAGATATTCACTACAGTACGCTATGTGTTGAAGATCGAGATCAGCACGTGATATCCCTTTATGTGCTTGAAACCATCAAAAATATTTGGCATAACCACAAACATATAGCATCCTATTATGCTTGCTAGAAAACAGACTAATCACACTGCAATGTCAATGCAGTTCAGATATCAGAGCAGGCCGAAGCCTTCGTTAATGTGAGAATGAATTGTTGTCATGGCAACAGGTTTTATGGCCTTGTGTTTTGTTTTACTGTACTGTTTTCTCTTTCTTTTAATCAGTTCTTGGCAATAAACACAAGACATGCTGTAGGATGAAAGTGGCTAAGTGTAGCGTCACTATTTAACCCTTTCATAAGAGTGCTGTCAATCATTATTGGTCATGTTTATCAAGCATATGGCATTCCCCATGTATAGTTTTTCACAAGATCCAGCACCTCAACAGTCTTTTTTATGTGTGCAGAAAGAACACATGATGTTAAAGAATGACAAATATAGCATTGACATATAAAAAGGACATTACAGACAGGCTGGACCTGTTGTAGAACTGTCTCCAGAGTGATGTACTTCATGCAGTTCTTAGTAGATATCAGTTGTTCTGCTCCCTGTACCCTGGTTTAGATACATGACTTACTAATGTTGCTATCAACACATTGTCATTGATATTGTATTCCTGTCTCAAAGTGTAACTGCCATTTTATTTTTATTTGTGTAATGTGTAGGGGCAGTGTTGCTGACCATTTTTGTAATATACTTTAATTACTGAAATCGTACATTTCTATTAGAAAAATAGCTGTAAAGTGGCCCATTTTGAACCTTAGTAATGTTGTTCTGTTTTCTGTTTACATAACAGTGGAGACTTGCGCAGCACTGACTGTGTTATGTAAACAGAAGACAGAGGAGCGTTACTAAGGCTCAAAATGGGCCACTTAAGAGCTATTTTTCTAATAGAAATGTATGATTTCTGTAATAAAAGTATATTACAAAAATAGTCAGTATCACTGCCCCTACACATTACACAAATAAAAATAAAACGGCAGCTACACTTTAAAGGAGTTGTCCAGCTGGTAGGTTAGGCCATCAATAGCAGTGCAGCGGGGATCCGATACTCCACACCCCTGACGATCAGCTGTTCAGGTGTAGCCCTGTCACCTCAACTACAAAGCACAGTCAGTAGTGGAGGGAACTTGTTACTACAACACTACTCACATTGATTTCAACGTAATGAGCTACAAGGGTGACAGGGCTGTATACTTCTGATGGGGATGCTGGGTGCCAGATCTCTGCTGATCAGGTAGTGATGCCCTATCCTCAGGATAGTAAAGACTGGACAACCCCTTTACTGTCACAGCAATTCATTTGACTCTTCTTCCTTCTGAATGTTGAAGTGGAATCTTGAAGTATAAGGGGGTTAATCCACTATCCTGGGATAGTAAATTGTCCAGCTCCTTTAATTTATTATTATTATTATTATAATTAGGGATGAGCGAAGTCTATTCGCATAAAATTTTGTTCCAATACTGTACGGAGCGGGAGCTTTTTAACTATTTGTGACATGAACCTTGTTGGTATTTACAGACAGAATTTTCTTTAATTTATCTAGCAGTTTTAATGAGATTTTCTAATCTTAAAGAAAGGTTTATTGCACTGGATTAAATGACTCCGCCAACTGGGTGGATACAGAAGCTTTACACTATCACAGCACAGATTTCGTTTTAGACTTCCCGTGTAGAGGACGGTAATTATGTAATTATTTCTCATTATTCTCTTAATTGTTCTCTGCACTGTTTTTTAACCTTATTAGAAAGCAAGTGCAGCCCAGGAAAAGACAGGAACATAAGACAACTGTGTGGCATGGTGCCAAGTTTATGCAGTTCTCTCTGGGACAGTATACATTATCTCTTGTTGGCTAGCCAGCTTTTAGGGCATGCTTGTGCCACACGGGAGATGGTGAGGTTGGAGCTCATGACAGAATTAAATCCAACAAATGCCAGATCTGAAAGCTCTTAATGTTTCTGTTCTATCCCTAAGGGCTTAGTGACGTGTTTTGGGTCCGTCAGGATCCCATCCATTGTCCTCCGAGATTAACGTTTTAGCCTCTTGCTGATGTCTTGTTTGTGTTTTCAAGCCAGGGAAATTCGGTCTTCCTAATCCCTCTGGGAAATAAACTATGCAAAAAATCAGGTGTGCCACTTCTGTTTTCCTTTGTTGTAACTGTGATAATTGATAGGATGGACACATCAATTCTTCCAGGAACAGCACGCTCAAAAGAAGATTGGCAGTTATTGTGCTTTCATAAATTGTGCTCTCTCGCGATAGCCTCAGCAGATATTTACCTTTATATTTTTGCCCGCTTTATCAATATGCACATGTCAGATAAGAAATGATTAATGCAGCCAACAAAAGCGCATTGCTCTAAACCTTCCTCATCAAAGCTTGGAAGTGACTCCAGCTTTGAATGAGGTCTCATGATAGTTTTGAAAGAGTGCTTACTCATCCAAAGAGAAACTGTTGGAAAAGCCCTACAGAAGAGAAGTCCCTCAGCTGGTCTGATGAGTCCAAAACTTCTTGCAACTTTTTTTATCTGAATTTTCTCATCTGCTCATTACTTTCTCAATGCTTCTGTTAGCGTGGCTTTTAAATATAGTCATACTTTATAACTTGCACAGAAAAATCTACTTTACACATTGAAGTGTTTGTGTCATGGGGCAGGTGCAATTCACTTCAACAATAAACTAGTGTAAGGGTTTTGGCAGCACTGATTGTAGTAGGGCCACCCTAAGGCACAGCTAAACTGCTCAGCCATTTAATTCAGGGGGTCATCTCCAGCTCATGGATTTTCAGTTGGCACTTTTAGCACCCACTCAGTTAACACTTTGAGGCATAACAGATCCAGCATATAGGTCCAGAATGCAACAGGTTCATGAAATTATCTGAATAACCTACACACACATATTTATACATTTCTTGTAAGATAAAATTTGAGTAGAGATTAGCAAATTTTTTAAACTTTGATTCCAATTTGGGACCAATTTGGCGGTATTGACCGTCCTATTCCAGTCCAAATAAATCAAACTCAAAATGAAAGTGCTTTGGTTACCTGGAAATCATTCTCTCTTCATCTTTCTCTCTTTCTGTCTCATTCTCTTGAAACGGATCACACAAAATTCAGGTTTGTCAAAATCAAAGCTTTTTTAAAAAAATGGGTCGAATTCCAGAATATTGGAATGGATTCTCTTATCTCTAAACTTGAATACTTAAGAATTGAGTATATAGGGTTAAGAAACTGGAAATACATTATTGTTGAGTTATTTACTTAGGGAAAGAAGAAACATATTATGAATTGCACATAGGTCAGTATAATTTAAATACTACACCCTAGAGAGATTTTATTAGAGAGTCTTAATCTTGACACGTGTATTTCAGCAACTGCCAGACATATATAGCTATAGTTGTAAAGTATCAGTGAAATATTTCCTTTTAAGTTTTAGTGTAATACTTACAGTAGCATAAATGATAAAAAATACTAAAAGTGGCCCCCTTTTGTCGTTGGGTTCAAACTGATGGAAGGCAGGGCCAGCAATAACATATTGTGGCACATTATACCACCCCCCAACAGAGCCACAGTCCATAGCACACAACAACACCACAGTCCATCACAAAATACTTCCAGTAGCACAAAATACATCCCCAAAAACTTCCACTGGCCGACCATGAGGAGGACTCAAGTGGCCCCCTGGACATCGGCCCACCAGGAAATTTCCCTGTAAGGTCGATGGCCAATCCTCCTCTGTGTGCACCGTAGAAATGTATGCAGCTTTTGCTGCAGTTACAGGGTTTATGTTTAAACATGTAGTTCTATATTGCGGTATAAAAAGTAAAGGACTTGTTTCATATTCTCCATGACTGATAATGATAAATATATGTTTGTTGCATAGATGTCTGTACAGGCAATTTTACTCTCTAAAAAAAGTCTCATGCACGTTTCTACACATGCGCCAGAGCGCAGTCTGTGAGATCTGTTTATTCCCTGCTGTCCGCACCATTAATCCTGGCACGGAGATGATTGAAGTTAGGTTGCGGCTGAGACGACCAGCATCAGAGTGACTACAGCATCTAGACAGTCAGAGGGAGAGAGCTCCTTCTGCCACCATTGCCCATGGAAGCCAGGGACCTAACAAAAAAAATGCAGCCTGACAAAATAATAAATGCTGATCAATAACTCCCATGTGCCCCCAGAAAATATACGACTGGTAAAAAAAAGGTATTTCAAAAATATTAAAAACTAAATACTGGGAACTGGCAATGTAATTAACACCTATCTTTATACCAGTTTGTGTTCCTCCAGTTGACCCTGAAGTATCTTTAGTGGAAAGCTTGCATTCAATAAGATCATATGCCTACAGGATAATTCTTTGGTAGCCTTTTCTGTGACAGACCTTGTTGTCTTGTGGTTACAAAGCCAGGCCAGCTGTCATGTTATGGCAGTGACTGTATGTGTGTGTTTTACATAGTGAGCTGATTATGGAGCTAGCAAATGTGAGATTTTAGATCTTGGTGATAAACTCAGGATACAAGCTGGTTGGACCTGACTTCAAGTTCAGAGGCCAAGAAACAAATACATGTTGGAGAATCCAATTAAAATGGAATATGTGGAGACGAAAGGAGAGAACTTTTTGATTATTATTCATTTCATTTTTTTGCCAAATTAGATCAATGAATAATGTATTTTCAGCTCACAAAGTGGATGCCTTCCTCTGTCCTCAAAGCCTGTGATTTGCTTGAAGATGTACTGTAAGTGCACGACAGATAACGCTGTGACCCATTGCCTTATAGGAAGTGCGTGAAGGATACAGGTTGCTGCGTTGACATAATAACTGTGTTAATGATTTGGATTCTTTCACGTTTTTTTCCTTAACAATCTGCAGTAGGACTCAAAAACATCTCGTTCAATTGAATTAAGCATTGGAGAAATAGAAAGTCGAAGAAAACACACCATCTGTGACACAAATGTGTCTTCATTATGATCTTAACTATGAAATGTTGTTATTTCAAGATATGCTTGTACCATATATCCTGGGTAGGATTGTATGATTATTTAGACTTCCATACCCATAACTGGACATTTATCAACCCCTTGGACAAGAAACGCCATGTTAGAAAGTTGCAAAGTTTTGTGCTTGCCCCGCTTGTGCAAAATATTGTGACTTTTTGGGGGGTTTATGCCTTGCTTGCCAGGTTTCCTAAAAGGGTGATGAGGAATGGGCAGTGCAGGCGTAGCCTGGAACATTTATTATAATCTACACCAGAAAACCGGTATAGATTATCAGTACCAGCTAGCTTGCAGTTCTGGCACATGGACCTGCACAGAGGTGTCACAATTATTAAGCGGCATGTACCTCTTAAAAACTGTGGTAAATCTAATGCCAGTTGGGGGGATAGATTACGACCATTGTGTAAAATGCCATTCTTCATGAATGTCCCCCAACAGTCTTGTAAATGTCACACTGATATCTTAAAATAGATCGGGAAACAATTAGACCTTCCATTGGTTCCTCAAAGTTCATCACAATATTCTCTTATCATATAACTTAACGGGTGATGACCTATCCTCAGGACACCTGTCACTGATCAGCTGTTTCCTCTTTATTACACTGCCCGTCATCTCGGAAGCGCAGTGTAATCACGAGTACTCTCTTCAGTCACTTGAATGGAGCACGTACTTGTAATTACTCTACGGCAGTGATGGCGAACCATTTAGAGGATGAGTGCCCAAACTGCAACCCTAAACCCACTTATTTATCACAAAGTGCCAACATGGCAATTCAGCCTGAATACTACAGTCCAGTATAGTATATCTTCCATGTACTTTATCATTTAGCTATAATATCCTGCCTACATTCAGTGCTCTGCCTGTGCCGTTCATAGCATGTCCTGTGCTGATGAATGGCGGGAAAAGTCTAAAGCATATTGGTACACCATAGACTTTTTCCAGGGTGTGGGTGCCCACACAGAGGCCTCTGAGTGCTGCCTCTGGCACCAATGCCATAGGTTCGCCACCACTGCTCTACGCCAACGCCACAATGGAGACAACACGCAGTGTAGTGAAGAGGAAGCAGTGCTAGCTTGGAGCGCCACCTCCTCTTCAAACAGCTGATTGGCAGGGTGCCAGGTGTCGGACCCCCCCCCCGCCAATCAGATGTTGGTGACCTATCCTAAGCATAGGTCATCAATGTAAACTGCCTGCACAACCACTTAAAAAATTAAAGATTGTGCTGTTTTATGTAGGTATTTTATTACAAGTCATCAAGTTGGTGTTACAAAGGATCTGTCACCATTCCTGACTTAGGGTTAGTAAATCCAGTATGTGTATTCCCCATGAAATCACAATTCTGGGGTGTCTTTTCTCATCTTTCTGATCTCCATTGTGCCATTCCTCATACAAATTTGTACATAAATTGACAATTGTTACCAAAGCGGTGTCTCTAACATGGTCAGCTCAGATTGGTTAATGTGTGTAGGGACACACTCTCATCTGGTAATTATATTGCAAGTTAGATCATGTATAGGACCTTCTTCCAAATGCATAAATATGTAGTGATATTTCTTCCTGTGGATGTTGGCGCATGTTAAGGCAGCATTGTTTGAAGTTATAAATAGTCTTTTACTTCTTTTATGTAACATCATCAGCCTGGATTTTGTGTGGTGCGTGAGGCTGAATGTCTTTCTTCTCTGGGGATGTTAGAGTGGAGATGCCAGGAGTGTACATTTCTCACCTTTAATAAGCATGCTTAATAGGGCAGCACCTTTGAGGATGAGGGACAATATATGATGCATACTTGAGAACCAATGTTTTACTTATTTACTATGTAGAGTCATATGAATGAATATATAAAAATGTATCTGGAACATTTACCATTGACATGTCAGAAGATAGCTAACATTGTTTGAGGCAATATCTTTGTAAATTTAAAATCTTGGTGGAAATTATGGCGAGAATTGATCTTAAATTTTTGTTTCAATAAACTTTTGAAGGTTTTTGTACATCTGTTGATATAACTGGAAATATAGCCATGTAGGATGGTCATCTCTCCATTGAAATCAATACTAGGACTTGATGGATTCGCACCTTCAACATATGATCCTTCTGACATGACAGAAGCCTGGTATCCCAATGACCCTCTAAGACAGTTACTCTACTTTTTTTCTGATAGTAACACAGTTTAAACCATTAACAATCAACTTCTAGATCTATTCAATAAAGTCAGTTCATTTTTGGAAATCTATATAATGAATATAAAGTAACTTCAATTACTTAACAGAGCAATGGTAGGGTACATCATATCACCTGGCAGAGAACATATGCATGAAGTGAATTTGATTTAATATACTGGTGTGTTCACAATAACCAGTGATACACATAATATTATGTCACCGGTAATCTAGTAGTATTTACAATCTATTCATGTAGGTACATAAGATCATACATGAAATAGGCAGATGTTTGGAAAAAATTAAGGTGAACCACTGGCAGAAGAATTGAATAACATTGATCATCTTGTGAAAGTGGCACTTGTCAGGGGTGGAAGTTGATGTGTTAGAAGCAAAGATGTAAGATCTGAGTGACTTTGACAATTGGTGAATGGCTAGACACCTGGGACAGAACACCTCCAAAATGGTAGGTCTTGTGGGATGTTTCCAGTATGTAGTGGCTAGTACCTACCAAAAGTATTCTAAGAAAGGACAACCAGTGACAACCAGCAAGAGCAGAATGGGTGTCCAATGTTCATTGAGCTACTGGAGTGCACATAGCTGAAAAAATGAATTGTAGACACCTTCTCAGGTTTTGTGGAGTCTGTTCTTCAACGGTTCAGAGCTCTTGTGGTTGCACTAGGGGGACCTACAAAATATTAGGCAGGCGGTTTGTATGTTATCGCTGATCGTGTATATAATTGTGTACGATGCAAATAAATGAGTTGGATAAATGCAATAGACTAATACACACATTGGTTATAAAAGTAGGTTCTACTTCTTTGGTTGTACTCATACATTAGGCAAGTCAGGTTTAACTATGGTTAGTTACGTCACTTAAAATACAGGTTATAGATGGCTCACAGGCAATGGCTCTGCAGAAACATGTTATTCCCCACCATTATGAGCAAATTTTTGTTTTAATCCAAAACAAGTTAACTGTTAATGGAGTTTTTAACTTTGGATAATAAAGACTGAATTTTTGGATCCTTTTTGATGCACTGGACCTCATTCACATTATATTATTGCTGTTATATTTGTTTCTGATGTAGCTATCAATGGCAAAAAATACTATTTGGTGATGAAAGCAGGTTCTGCCTGTGTACTAATGATGGCCACATCAGAGTTCATAGTCGGGCAGAAGGGCACCTACTGCCTTCATGCATAGTACAGAGACACACAGGACCAACACTAGGTGTCATGATGTGGGGCACCATTAGCTACTATGGCCTTTCCTGTCTGGTATTCATGGAGGGAAGATTAACCAGCCTTCAGTATGTCTAGAACATTGTGGAACCAGTCCTACTGACTTTTTGTACTCAATTTGGAGACCAACAAGGTAATGCCTGCGCACACACTGCCAGTGCTATACAACATGCTCTTCAGGGTAGCCAGCACCTCCTCTGACCCGATTGATCACCTTATCTCTCACCTATCGAGAATGTCTGGGACTGGATGTGGCAATGGATCTCCCATGCACAGCAGCCAAAAACAACGCTGGCTGAAAGTAAAAACATCCAAATTTTCATTTTACATTCAAAAGTCTTTCATTTTGACAGTTCAAGCTCGAGCTGAAAGCCTTAATGTTGTATGCTATATAGCTCATGTTAAACACTTAAACAGTTGAGCTTTTAGGTTGCAGCATTTTGTGAGCTTTTAGGTAGCAGCATTTTTTAATATATGGTTTTGTGTGATAGTGCTCTGATTCTTGGAGGTGCCTTATCAGATCTAGCTGTGCTGTCCATCAAGTCACAAGCAAAAAGATCCATTAACTTTAACATCACAGTAAGTTAGTATGTAATGCCTGTAGCTACATTGTTTCCATTTTTGTATTTCTATAGCAGAGTGAGTGGGCAAATGAAACCTGCGACAACCATCACTTTGTTTTGCATTAAACTGACATTTGAAGGTTGCTATTAAATGGAGAGGCAGAAGACAACGTGTCAAAAGCAGAATAATATTTACTGAATATACACACCGGTAAGAATAGCTTGGGAAGTGGGCAGTGAAAGAAACTACAAAAAAGTCAAATCTCTATTTTGCTACAGCAGAGATGGTCTTCCTACTAGAAAACACCAAAACAATTAATTATAGATATTCTCTTTGATCATATCAAATGTCCTTGAGTTTTTGGAGAGTAAAGGCCCTTTTACACGAGCCGATTATCGTTCAAATAATCGTTAAAACGTTCGAATTTGCACGATTATTGTTGTGTATAAACACGGTTAACGATTTAACGACGAACGAGATTTCGTTCGCTTCTCGTTGATCGCATCTTTTGTCCTGCCAATAAATTAATCGTTAATCGTTCGAAAATCTTCCAGTTTAAACGAAAATCGTTTAGTCGTTGGCAGATGGTAATGGGAGGAGTCAATTGTTTATATAGGCGTTATTCATTCTAATTAGTCCAATAGTTCGGCACGTCCCATTAAAATTCCATTGGCTCACGTAGCGACCGGAAATACGTGTCTTCTTCTCGCGTATGAATAGTTTGAATTTCAAACCTGGTTTTATTTCGGCGCGAAGATCTGCTCGTTGTTGCGTTCGTATTTCGTCCTCCATTCTGCTCGCTATTGCGCTCGCAACTTCATCCGCCATTGTGCTGTGCCATCATTGGCGAAATCTTGTATTTTTGTACAGTAGGAGGTTATGAGGGCGGTTCATGAGTGGTAATTGAACACCTGTAAACACCTACTTCTTTTCACTTTTTAATTCACTCACACCTTTCCCCTCCCCTGTAAGCAATACATCGGTTAATGTAAAAGCAAGGAACGATCGTAATAACGATTATAAAACGACCGAAAGTATGAAGATTGTGAACGACTTCTCTTTCAATGTAAACGGTATTTACATTGCATTGTTCGATCGTTCATCGTTCGTTAATATACAATCGCTAATACGATTTATCTTTCTGTGTAAAAGGGCCTTTATACAAGTCAGAAGGACTACTGAGAATTCCTAGGTCTGTCCAGCTAGGTCCATGGACCAGATCTCAGGCTCTGTTTCTGACCCCCATTGTAACCACCAATTACTATACAACTGCAGGTTTTCTGGCTACATTGTACAATGGTTCCTCAAGTTACAATATTGGTTCCAGGACGACCATTGTATATTGTAACCATTGTAAGTTGAGTAATCAGTTCCAAAGCCCCAAAATGTAATCCAGGATAAGAGAAAACAAGCTACTAATACAGCTATTTTACCAGAGAAGTGGCCTTCATTGGTTGGAGTCTGAGACATTGTATGTTGAGTCTAGTTTCAACTTAAGATGGGTCAGAAAAGACCATTGTATCCTAAAAATATTATATCCTGGGGCCATTGTATCTTGAGGGATCACTGTATAGCTACCATATTGTATTGGGACTGAGCCGTAGAAGGTTGCAATACCAGACACATCTGCTACAAAATGTATGGAGCTGTAACAAGTAAAGACTTCAGTGGCCACATCACACAGCCTATCGGCTGAGGGAGTTGCCCCCCACCGAGCTATCAATGTAAAAGACCCTGAAAACCCCTTTAACTCTTAGAAGATTTAGTAAAAAGATTAAATGGAATCAAAGTAAAAGTGCACCTCATATTTCTTCTATTGACTGATAGCAAGTTAATATTAACCTTGAATATAAATGGAGATTGGATATTACGTGTGTAATAAATGCTGTGTAAAATATACTCAGTCATCAGATCTGAGCGCTCACAATATAATAAACCTGTCATGGAAAATGTTGGAGATGGGGAGAAAAGAGAAGAAAAGACTGATAGTTACACGTTAGTAAATTTTAGTAGACTGTTTAAGCAAAATGGGGGTCTCGATCCCAAGGCAGTCACATTCTTTCTTTTTTTTCCTTCAGATGGAGACCGCAATGTATTGAGGGTTGATGAATAGTAGTCCTTGTTGAAATGGAATAAAGTGACAGGTTTAGTACAGTTACAGGGCGGAACAAAAGGAGAACATCAATTAGGCAGTGGGGCTTCAAGAAGAAAAAATAAAGCCATCCATAAAAGACCCTCTAAGCTAACAACACCCCCCACCTATTGCCAGGAAAGTGGGGTTGCAGTTTTTGTGTTTATGCACTTCTATTCTTATGCTTACACAGTACAGGGCTGGACAAAATTGGCAGCTTTAAGGAACTGTAACAGTTTTTTCTTCTCTTTCAACAGTTTAATAATGGAGTGTGTATATATGTATTTATTGTTGTGTCAGCTTGCAGGTCTACAGTAAGTAAAGCAGATCGGTCTGGCAGGTCCCTTCTAAGCTCCTTGTTCTGTGTCTGCATGCAGGAAGTCTGGGGTTACTAGAACATTTATAGCTGTCGTCTACTCCAGTGGAAGCGTGTTTAACGCCGAATAGACGATAACAAGGGGCTTGAATTTCACCGGAGCTGGCGTTTAATAGAAAATATAAAACAAAAGCAGGTCTGAAATTCCAGACGGGGCCTTCCTTTTTTGTTTCCCACCATTTTTAACAATCACCCTTTCTTCCTTTTGTGCTAATGAACAGGAGCTGGATAGAGATGGTTTGGATTATGCACATGCCAGGTACCAAGTGCCAAGGGAAGAAAGGCAAAATCCAGCTTTTATTATCCATGTCTGAGAATAAGCTTATAAAACTATAAAGAGCCAGACGTCCAAATGAAGCATTGGTTTTCCTTCTAATAATATATATATATATATATATATATATATATATATATATATATATATATATTACATGAAACAAATTCAATACAACATTGTGGCATGCCTATTGATAGACTGCAATTCATATCACAATTCATATGACAACCACTGTAGACTATAGACTATAGACACCTTATCAAACTGGTGTAAAGTAGAACTGGCTTAGTTGCTATCGCAACCAATCAGATTCCACCTTTCAGCTCCTTTGGAAAATGAAAGCAAAATAATTGGTTGCTATTGACAACTAAGCCAGTTCTACTTTACAGCAGTTTGATAAATCTCCCCCATAGTGTAGACATCTCGGGACAGAGTATCATGAAATCATGTTTTTTCTTAAAGGAAATGTGTCACCAAAATTTTTATCTGCATTTAAAACCTGACAAATATAATTTTTCTCTAATCTGTTTTTATTTCTTGATTACAGATTTATTAATTCTATTTCTGAACATGATTATGGGGGCAACTATCTTGCCTGAGCTGTTCTTAACAGCATTTAGAGAACATTCAGATATATTTATATATATATCTATATATATATATATATATATATATATATATATATATATATATATATACAGTGCCTTGCAAAACTTTTCAACCTTTTGCCACATTTCAGGATAACATTTTAAATTTCTGGTGAAGAATCAACAACAAGTGGGTCACAATTGTGAAGTGGAACAAAATTTATTGGCTCATTTAAACTTTTTTTGTAATAATAAAACTGAAAAGTGGGGCGTGCAAAATTATTTGGCCCATTTACTTTCAGTTCAGAAAACTCACTCCAGAAGTTCATTGAGGATCTTTCAATGATCCAATGTTGTCCTAAATGACTGATGAAGATAAATAGAATCCACCTGTGTGTAATCAAGTCTCCGTATAAATGCACCTGCTGTGTGATAGTCTCAGTGTTCTGCATCATGAAGACCAAGGAACACACCAGGCAGGTCCGTGATACTGTTGTGGAGAAGTTTAAAGCCGGATTTGGATACCAAAAGATTTCCCAAGCTTTAAACATCCCAAGGAGCACTGTGCAAGCGATCATATTGAAATGGAAGGAGTATCAGACCACTGCAAATCTACCAAGACCCGGCCGTCCCTCTAAACTTTCATCTCATACAAGGAGAAGACTGATCAGAGATGCAGCCAAGAGGCCCATGATCACTCTGGATGAACTGCAGAGATCTACAGCTGAGGTGGGAGAGTCTGTCCATAGGACAACAATCATTCGAACACTTCACAAATCTGGCCTTTATGGAAGAGTGGCAAGAAGAAAGCCATTTCTCAAAGATATCCATAAAAAGTCTCTTTTACAGTTTGCCACAAGCCACCTGGGAGACATACCAAACATGTGGAAGAAGGTGCTCGGGTCAGATGAAACCAAAATCCAACTTTTTGGAAACGATGTTGGGAATGTTTGGCGTAAAAGCAACACAGCTCATCACCCTGAACACACCATCCCCACTGTCAAACATGGTGGTGGCAGCATCATGGTTTGGGCCTGCTTTTCATCAGCAGGGACAGGGAAGATGGGTAAAATTGATGGGAAGATGGATGGAGCCAAATACAGGACCATTATGGATTAGCATACTCAAGCACCGCACTCGAGCACACGCGCTGACCCGAGCGTAGGCATGCTCGGCCGAACTCGCTGTTCGGCCGAGAATGCGTATGCTCGGGTCAGCGCGTGTGCTCGAGTGCGATGCTTGAGTATGCTAATGCGTACGAGTGCATGCTCGCTCAACACTAGTATTAATGCAAGGGGGCCGAATAACTTTGCACGCCCCACTTTTCAGTTTTATTATTACAAAAAAAAGTTTAAATGATCCAATAAATTTCGTTCCACGTCACAATTGTGACCCACTTGTTGTTGATGCTTCACCAAAAATGTAAAATGTTACATCTTTTAGTTTGAAGCCTGAAATGTGGCAAAAGGTTGAAAAGTTCCAGGGGTGGGAATACTTTCGCAAGGCACTGCATATATATATATATATATATATATATATATATATATATATATATACTAAATCATCATGCATTAATCAGCTGCATAAACATGAATAGAAAATCAACATTGCTTTTTACTAAGGTTTTACCAGGTTTTTGGTACAAATCCAAGCCCAACATAGGGTGTCTTGATGCTCTTTTTGGGGCTCAGTGCACTTCAGTTGACAATTTGGCCTCTAATTATTTTATCACAAATTAGTGGATAACTAAGTTTTATTTTTCATCTTAACAACTACCTTTTTTTGACTTGGCTTTTTCTCAGTTGCACATTCTGTTGATGAATCTCACCAATTACAGAAGTGGGAAAAAAATCCAAGCATGAAATTGGAGTGAATCTAAATTATACCAGTATTTGTCCCCAGTGACCCGGTGCTCAGACAGCCTTCTCTACTAAGATCCAGGTTCTCTTATCTCACGCTCTGACAGTGTTTTAGTTAGGAATTGATGATGGCAACTTGAGACTTTACTACATGCACAAAATTGAATTAAAACCCCAACTGCAGGTTTAATCAGCTGCATTAAGCATGAGAAGAACACTTTCGTTGACCTTATGCGTTTTGCATTGTGTAGTTCCGCTAATAAGGGGAAAACTTTTTTCTTTGTAAAGCATAATTAGAGTTTTTCTTTAAATTACAGTTTTGAGAAATCTAGCTAATTAGCTGGTTACAAAATCACAGCAATGGCTAATGTTCTGGCGACTTCAGAAAAACAGTCTGCATGTGCTTATGCATTAACCTTTCGCTTGCTGATCTGCAATTTCTATGATGCACGTTAGATGCCATGTCAGTATCCATTTGGTTTCTGTGTAAGGAGTGTAAAAGAATTTTCTATAGTACATCAAATCCTGTTAGTAAGTGATTTGTACATTAACTTTTTGACCAAGTTGAGACATCAAGGTACATGATGTCTTATAATAAAGTCTAAATTTGAATCATGAGTCTGCTGCTGTAAAATAAGGACATAATGAATACACCCCAATGGTTCCAATTTGGCCGAATTTTTCGCATCTTGTAGCTGTTCCTGGGTGGATCAGGAAAGGGATTCAAATTTGAATTTGAATATTGGCACATATCTACAATATTAGCTCCTACTTTGGGATCTATGGTTCCTACTACAAGCACAAACATGATTATTGGGGTATTTTATTCCCCTTTCACTCAAGGAGGGGGCATGAGGTTGAACTGGGAGGAGCCTGCATTCTTTATATGTATCTTTCGGAATATTACAGTGGTTTTCCGAGATTCTTATATTGATGTCCTATTCTTAGGACAGGTCATCAACGTCAGATCACTAGGGGTGTCTTGAGTTGTACCCTTGGAGATCTGATATTGATGACTTATCCTGAGTATAAGTCATCAATATCAGAATTTCAGAAAACCCCTTTGATTTTGTTAATAAAATGTTAAAAATAAAATAAAAATAATGCAACATGTATAGCAAGGTGTGCAAAAACTGTAATTTTCTAGTGCAGAGATGGCCAACCTGAAGCTCTCTAGCTGTTGCAAAACTACAACTCCCAACATGCCCAGACTACCTACAGCCTACAGCAGGGCATGGTGGGCTGGAGAGTCGCAGGTTGGCCATCCCTGGTCTAGTGTATGCATTGACAGCCAATATGGATATATAGGGAGGTCTAGCTCTTTTTTATATAGAAAAAGGGGGCAGTTAAGCACATTAACCATTTCTTATCAAATGAATATCTGCCTATAAATGAAAAATATATGGTTGTCCTAAATGGATTCTTCACACTGCCATAGAAGTCCTCAAACATAACTTGGGCATTAGCTAAGCATAGATACCCAACAGAGAGATGATGTTCCAGTCTTCTGGGCCCTGCCAGCTGAGAACAGGGATCTAGTTATATGAGATACTGTGGATACAGACTCAAATCACATTTTCCCTATGGAATGACATTATTTCACTGGGGATATTTAGAAGTTAAGTGGTTGATTGGTAAAGGGTTCTCCACTTCATCTACTGATGGAGCAGAGCTGCAGAAGAAGAGCATCTTGCTGTCAAAATCATTGATTTGGGTTGGTTCACTGATGCTGCAAACATATATGATATGTTCCCCAGCAAAGATAATATCGTTATGACCTGAAACAGGTTTTTTTTTTTGTTGTTTTTTTTTGAGGGGGGAAAGACTTAGAAAAGAATCAGAGTCAGTAGGCCAGTTATGAATCCTCATTTTGAAGGTGTATGGTATAGATTAAAATTATATGTATGACTTAGTAATTTTGTATAAATTCATATCTGCCTTCTATTCACGGAAGGCTTATCCCTTGGAAAGCATTTCTCCGTAGTGTATGAATGCATTCCACTATACTGCATTGCAGAAAATGACTATTTTTAATACATATAGAATAAGACTGTGCTCTGCCCCCGTCCAATGCATTATTTTATTCCCCAGTTCATTAGTGTGTATATTCAATGACACTTTTTGTTTCGACTGTAGCAGCTAGGAGGCAATTCCTCCTGTGCAGTGTTCTGCTTCTCACTTCTAAAGATGACTAAGATCCCTAATTAAAAGAAAAAAGAATAATATGCTTTCCCTCCCAGCCGAGGCTAATGATTCCACCACGTTTACCATCGTTCGCAGGCTTTCTGAGTCCAGCTCTAATTGCTGGCAGAAGTCCAGACATTGCCTCTTCTAAAGAGCGGTTTGTATCAGTGACAGAGGGGCATTTCAATTCACCTCCATTAAGAATTGATGGAAAGTGCAGTGGCTACAGTCTAGGTGTCTACTCTGTATTTAGATATATTTGTAAAGACTAAAAGCAGATATTTCCCCATGTAAAATCAGTGAAAGTGTTATTTGTTATCGAGGCAGCGACTGCATTTCCAGTGTATGCTTCATTTTATCATCGTTTAATGTGATTATATATATTATACATACATGCTACTAATTAATGGAAAGATACCAACTGGAATACTACCAGTAAGTCTGGTGAATATCTGCTCCTCGGAGTTCACCTAGCATGGTAGAGTTCTCATTTCACTGGCCATACACATTCAATAGCTGTCGGCCAATTGATCATTTGGCTGACAGCTATCTCTCCTGATTCCCTCCCGACTCCCCCATAGTTAGGTTCGGTTGAGCATGTATGTGTATTTTATGGGGAGAGAGGAGAAAGCCACTGCCAGACACTTCTGGTGGTGAGCTATCTTCTCGAAGAGCAAAAGATCAGCCAAAAATATTCAGTTCCTCTAATCCATCTCTCCTCCAACATCTTCTGTTGTGGGAGAGTTGGGACTAGTTTGGCCGACATAAGACTAGGGGGCCTTAAGCCAAACAGTCTACCTACATAGAGTCTTCCGTCTAGAGTCCGATGGCGTATCATAGAGATATAGAATTATATTTAGACTGGCTTTTCAAAAGTCTGTTGGAGTAAGATGAGCTCCATTTATACAGAGTCACAGACCTCTTAATATATTTGCCACATGCAGGGCTGTCCATATGCAATGAACAGAAATCTACTCCACCTATGGACTAGTTTAGATTTTAGCTAAGTTTTCTGCCAGAATTCTCATAAATGTGTTTGGCTCAGAGGCCTACTTCCTACTTCCAAACCTAGTTCACGTTGTTTCACAAGTTGCGTGAGGGACAGAAAATCTTAAATGTTGCAAATTTTTCGAATGTGACTTGTACAGCAACTGGTGAAATTAGTATTGATCAACATTGATCAATTCTTCCCATAGAATGCCCATATAGTACAGAACACCCCCCCACTGATCAGCTGTATGAAGACAAGGTATGTGCCATGCAAGTGTCCCATCTCCTGTCTCTCTTCTTCCTTGCCATAGAGGGACCCCAGACGATTTGATATTGATGACCTATCCTGAGGAGAAAACTCCTTTAACATTGACGCAAAAACAACCTTAAATGATAAATGAGTCCCAAAGTATTTAGATATGTAGGGATAGGCTCTAGAGTTCACATAGCCCATATTTACTTATGCTAACTTTTTCTTTCATGGTTCATAAAGACTTGTAAAGCCTATTGGTTGTTTCCTTGTGACATCTGGGTACCTGTCAGCTGACTGACCATGAATTTGGTTCTGTTTCAGCAACACATTATAGTTCTGATTACTGGTGTATTCCATGTGGGGACACTGATTCTTCAAGTTCCGCTTCATGCCTTGCCAAGTCATGAATGTCCTTGGTCAGACATTTGTTCTTAGTGGTCATCATTGGCAGTATGCAGACATTTCTCTAATGAGATTAATGGAAATATGTACTTGTAGACAACATGGTAACTGTTGACAGATATAGAAAAGCTAACCGAAGGGTTGGGAACTCTACTTTATAAGGATAAAGTTTGAGACACAGAGGTTAAACAGTAAACTCAACGTGAGGAAATTTCTATTTGTTTCTGTTGTTGGCACATACTATGTATTTAGTTGAAAACAAAAAGGGTAACTTCAGAGAGTAAGAGTTATACTCCATGTCCCTTTTCTGCCCTCAATTCTTCCATCGACTGCATTCCTGAAAGATCTAAGACAGGCAGATTGCTAGACATTCTGACAACCCTGTTGGATAGTGTGGTTGCTTGGTAGTATATCCCTATCCCTAGCATATAGGCATTGCCTGTAGTTATGGCACGTGATCACTGAGGCCAGTAATTGGCTGCAGTAGTCACATGCATGTACAGCCTGTTATCACTGCAGGACAAGTAAACACAGACAGGTCGGGGGAAGCAGGAGATTGAACAGGTGGGTATTTAGCTTTTTTTATTTTATCAACTTTCAGACACCTAGCCGATTTTTTTTGGAAAGTGAAGTTCTCTCCTTCCGAAGTGTCACCTGCATGTCGTCTTCAAAAGGACTACAGAAGTGCTGCACAACACCCTCAAATTCTGATATCAAAAGCCATCAAGAACATCTGGAAGGCTGAAGACTAAACATCTACTTAAAGGGGGTATCTGGGAAATATTTAAAAATGCCACAAGCAACCTGTCCTAGAATGTGAGTAGGACTAGTTGTTCCCACTTGCAGAGCTGCCTAGGGGTTGAGGCCTCACTACACTGCTCTACAATAGATGGTAATGATGTCATCCTGCCTACGATATGCCATCATGGCTGAGCAGCCTGACAGGAAAACTTCCCAATATGTTGTATATGCCAGATCATAGTATTAGTGAGGCCCTGCCCCCTCACCTCCCTAGGTATCTCTGCAAGTGGTGGCAACTAGTCCTGCACACATTCTAGGACAGGTTGCTGGCAGCCATTTAAAATCATTCCTGGGGAACCCTTTTAACCAAGGTGATTTTAAAGAAGACCTTTCAGCACTCCTGACTTGTCTGTTTTACTAAATATTTTTATTCTCCATGCAGTCATGATTCCGGAGCATCTTTTCCTATAACTCTATGTTCTACTCCTCAATTATTGCACCTAGAAGTTTATTATTGAATCTACAACCAGTGGGGTGAATCCTTGCACAGTCTCACACTGACAGGAATGATTGAGCAGGGTCAGAATGTGTAGGGACACCCCCCAACTGGTAACAGCCAGTTGCAGATTAATTTATAAACTTCTTGTAACAATAACCGAGCAACTAAATAACATAAAGTTATAAGAAACAATTCTCCGGAATCATCATTGCATGGTGTGGTGACGAACCCTCTGTAAAGAAGGAGGTAAGTATAAGGTTGACATTTCTGGATGGACTATATGAACTCCTAATATCACAGCTCTATAATTTATCTAAATATTCAGTCATGTCACATGCATTGTATTCATGTCACTTGGTCCTTATTGGTCTTCTTCATACCTAACGGACTAATTCACCAAAAGAGCAGAAGTTTATCCTCATTAAAACGAGAGCAGCATGGACAACAAAAAAGGTTAACAAGTCTGGATGAAGCGAGCGTGTAGGTGGAAGGTTTCTAGAGGATGCACACATTCCTTGCTGCCCACCGCCAGCTGTCTGCCCCAAATGCCAGTGAAGTTTAATGATCTGCCAGGCTACTGGAAAAGTGCCCTGTCTTTAAGCCAGTGTCATGAGCCCTGACTGCGGTCCTGATGGAGGCCCTCAGCTGCTGACTTCTGTTCAGACTATATTTGGAATGATTGCTGGCGATCTGGGACTGAGGGAGGAAGGTAGAGGCGACTCTGCTAAAAATAGAGACCTCATTATGAAAACTGAACGTCTCCCAGAAACACAGGATTAATATTAATTGAAGAAGAGCTGAAGAACGCTCACACAGCATATAGCGGTGACTGCTGAATGCTATACGCCAGTAGTATATGCATTCTGATATCTATTTACAGTGTACCGAAACCTGCAATTTACTACAGATACCCTGGAGTTCATCAGCCAGTGCACACATTTTCTGGCACAGGTCCCTTGCATGGCATGTATCAACCCCTTGAAGACATCTGCTGTACATGCATGACAGCTGTCTGTACTTTAAAAATGGTGCCTGCTCCGGAGCTGATCTCAGACATTTAACTCCTCAGATACCATGGTCCATTGCGCCATGGTGATTGGATAAGCTGTTCGTTCTCGAGGTTCGAGGCTACCACAGATATACATCCCTATTAAGCCCTGCCTATGACACAGGTCTATAGGAACGTATTGAACCTCCTATACACTGCAATGGGAATTCAGTCTATAGGCGTTTCAATGCGCTTCGGTGCCCACTCCAGAGCTGATCACAGACATTTAACCCCTCAGATGTCATGGTCCATTGCACCACAATGATTGGGGGAAGCTGTTCGTTCTAGAGGTTTGAGGCGACCACAGCTATACATTCCTGTTGAGCTCTGCCTGTGATACAGCTCTATAGAAACGCATTGAATGTCCTATAGACTACAATGGTAATTCAGCCTATAGGAGTCTCAATGCACTCTGGTGCCCGCTCCAGAGCTGATCGCAGACACTTAACCCCCTCAGATGCCATGGTCAGTTGAATGGTGGTGATCGGGGAAAGCTGTTCGTTCTCAAAGCTCAAGGCTACCACAGCCATCCATTCCTATTGAGCTCTGCCTGTGACACGACTTCAAAGGAATGCATTGTATCTCCTATAGACTACAATGGTAATTCTAACGATCACATGTTCAAGTCCCCTAAGCGAACTTAATATACAGTAAGTGTAAAAATAAGTTAAAAAAAAAGGTTTTTAAAAATAATTAAAAAAATACAAAAGTATAAAAATTCAAATCATCCCCTTCCCTTTCCCCAGGCATCAAAACACATATGGGAAATCGGCTTAAAGGGTTTCTGCCATCAGGTTTCACCATATTAAACCGGATGACATTTGCAATGTGCAAATGTCACCTGAGGTCTAATATGGTAATATTTTCAAGATCTGTGTCCCCGTTTTTGTTAAAAAGAAACTTTTGTAATATGCAAATCAACCTTACTAGGTGCAGGGGGTGGTAACCCTGCACCTAGTGGCGCCGTTTTCCCCACCTCCAGGAACGCGTCATCGCCGATGATTGACAGGGCCAGGCAGCTCCCTCTATCTGCTGCTGGCCCTGTCAGCGCTGCAAATCCCGCGCCTGCGCTGTGTGTCCTTCATTCGGCGCAGGCGCAGTGAGTGCGTGCCTGCAAATCCCGTGCCTGCGCCGATGACGTCACACTACACCCGGAAGAGAAGGCGGCGCAGGCGCAGTGAGGAAGCCGGGAGCCCAGCAGCCAGCTGCACTCACTGCGCCTGCGCCGAATGAAGGTCACACGGCGCAGGCGCGGGATTTGCAACGCTGACAGGGCCAGCAGCAGATAGAGGGAGCTGCCTTGTCCTGTCAATCATCGGCGATGACGCGTTCCTGGAGGTGGGGAAAACGGCGCCACTAGGTGCAGGGTTACCACCCCCTGCAGCTAGTAAGGTTGATTTGCATATTACAAAAGTTTCTTTTTAACAAAAACGGGGACACAGATCTTGAAAATATTACCATATTAGACCTCAGGTGACATTTGCACATTGCAAATGTCATCTGGTTTAATATGGTGAAACCTGATGACAGAAACCCTTTAAATGAAATGTAATTCAATGCAACTTTCTTGAAAGGTGGAGTCACTCTGTAAATCTGAACTTGTTTCTCAGCCATTAAAGAACATGTAATCATGCAATGAATCCATCATGTAATGCTCAATGGGGGTCAGGGATAAATATAGTAGCTCCGACATGCACATCCTAAAAGCTTTAAGTATATGGCACAGTCACACAGTTATCAGGCGCTCTTCCATGACAGTATGCATGATACATAGAATGAGCATATGACAGGCCTGTGTGTCAGGGCACAGGTGAAGTCCCCACTGCTGAATGGGCATTGAGTCAGGCAGCATTGTTGGAAGGTATCCACAGCAACCTGAGGCCCTGATGGCTGATTCCCTCAGGATGGGAGATAAATGAACGGAGAGAGTCACATTTCCTGCAGGAAAACAAAGAAATCTGCTTCGTGTTTGCTGCCGAGTAAACACATCCATCCTTGCCAACTTCACCTACAGCTTGGGACATGGTTTAAAATACCACAGCTGCCTGCATCGCGTGCTTTTATGCCTCTTAATTCAGGCTTGTAAGTAGGCCTTTCTGGAATGAAATGTACCAATATGTGAGGATCTAGTGTACTGATACTAGAATTTCAAAAATGTGCATATCTATCTATCTATCTATCTATCTATCTATCTATCTATCTATCTATCTATCTAGCGATCCATTATCTATCTAGCTATCTCTCCATCTTTGTCTCCATCCATCCATTATCTATCCATTATCTATCTATTTATCATCTATCTATCTATCTATCTATCTATCTATCTATCTATCTATTCTAGCTATCATCCATTCATCTATCTCTCCATCCATCCATCATCCATCCATTCTCTATCTATCCATCCACTATCTATTCACTTTCTATCATCTATCTATCTATCTATCTATCTATCTATCTATCTATCCATCTATCTATCCATTATCTATCTATCTATCTATCTATCTATCTATCTATCTATCTATCTCATATCTATCTATCTATATAATTATCTATCTATCTATCTATCTCATATCTATCTATTATATATATATCTGTCTCATATCTATCTATTATCTATCTATCTATCTATCTATCTATCTATCTATCTATCTCATATCTATCTATTATATATCTATCTGTCTCATATCTATCTATCTATATAATTATCTATCTATCTATCTATCTATCTGATATATATTTATTATATATCTAGATCTGTTATTTATCTATCTATCTATCTATCTATCTATCTATCTATCTATCTCATATCTATCTAATATCTATCTATCTCATATCTATCTATCTATCTATCTATCTATCTATCTATCTATCTATCTATCTATCTATCTCATATCTATCTATCTCATATCTATCTATCTATCTATCTAATATCTATCTATCTATCTATCTATCTATCTATCTATCTATCTATCTATCTATCTATGTGTCTATCCATCCATCCATCCATCCATCCATCATTTCTTTCACAAAGGACGTTCATATTGGTAATGTATGATGCTGTGATGTGCTCAGCTGTTGTAGGATCGGTTGTACAGACATTACCTGTGACCTGGATAAGCGCTCAGCTTCCCACAGCAGGGCCTGACCTCCTCTCCAGGGCAGAAGGTTTGTTCGGTGAACTCGTAGATTAGCCTCTTTAGTTTTCTGGTTGTCCCTAGATGATTCTAAGCTGTACATAAACAGAGCCAGTCATTAGAGGCGACACCTCTTCTTGTGTTAACATCAAAGTGCAATTAAAACACCTACTGCTGTATTACATTTCTGTAAGTCCAGCAAGATGTAGAGCAGCGCTGTATCCTGCAGGGGGAGCCGGACAGAAATATCATTTATGTCTATGTAAGCCATGGTCGTGATATTCCTAATATTCCTAAGTCACTGTTTGTTATACTATTTGTAGTCACTGCTCCTAGCAGTTATTATTAGTGTTATGTTTATTCTCTCTATACTGTTTGATGTATAGTAAGTTCCATTCACTAAATTCTGCAGAAATAGACATGACTATATGTACCGTATGCTTCAATCTCTGATCATTTTACAAGAGATCCTGGGTTTATGGTGATATAGAAGGGATATTGCTGCCAGATAAACACAACACAGTAACAGTACTAACCTTAAAACACTAGTGAACATGAGACATTGTGTCATATGGAAAATGTTGACACTTTTCTACATTTTAATAAATTATTTTTATTGAATCAAAAATAGCAGCATATAGAAGTTAATAACACAATGGTGGAAATTATTATTAGTGATTTATTTTGCTCCAAAATAATTTTCCTCATTTTTATTAGTATCATATTTAGGAATAGTTGGTTGCTATGGGCAACCACACCAGTTTTCCTTCACGCCAGTTTTGATAAATCTTACCCAGTGTGTTTTTCCTTTGTTAAATGTCAGAAATTGTGATGAAGGTGTTTATGTTATTACATGCACTAAAGATTGTATCCATCTTTGGAAGGATGTGGTAAACTGCACCATGTGATGTAAGTGGTGATCATGGGATCATGGGCCATCATAAGCCACAAGGATGTTTATTTGTTACACAGTGGGGACAGTTACAGCAATCTTGATCCCTCTGCGCCAGAGTGACATGCAGCTAATTTATTAAGAGACAGATACCTCTTAGTTAGTCGCATCACTGGCAGTACGCATACTAGAAATGGGGGCTGGTGTAGCCTTCAGCTGTAACTTATTTCAGTTTCTGGCTTAAGTTATAGTAAATCTGTCAGGCTGCGCAAAGCCCCGACCCACCTTTTAAGCATCACTCCTTTTTCTCACCACTTTAGAAAAGTGGTGAGGAGCTTAAAAAGTTGCAGATTATGGCGCAACTATGAGGCATAATTTGCAAAACTTTTTAATGTCTCAAAATGTACAAGCATGACCACCGTTGCTGTTTTACAAGGTGGTCATAGCCATGGAAACGAGCAGTGTACAATGTGATAAATGAATCCAGCAAACAAAGGAGACAATATGGACAATCACAATACATTAGTAAGTACCTTGTATTAACTTTCTCTACATGATACATGCACAGAATTGTACCCATTTTATTGTACCTTGGAGCTGGTATACTTTTTGACAACCTGATTCATCTAAATGTGGCTTAGACAAAGACAAGAAGAGGCACACATTATGTTTAGACCTAAAACCCTATTTTGTGACTTTTTGAAGACAGAATTTTGGAGTGCAGGGTGTGATAAATTCCCCCGAAAGTGTCATAAGAAATGACCTAAAAAGTCATGTCTACCATGGCACACTTCGTAACACTTTTAGATGCAGCACATAACATATGCCAGGGACGTGCTCCAGAAGAACTGCCATAATGACTGATGGCTTCTAAGTCCAGGTACTATCATATATCTGCTCCATAGTCTTGGACATTTTGAGCGAGTTCTTCTAAGCAAAGATGAATGGACAATGATGCTCAATATGGTAGAGTCCAAATATAAGAAATGCTTATTCAGACAAGTAGTAAGGCTTATTCAGCCTGGTGGGATTTTCACCCATCAGCGCCCACAAGGCTGTTGGCAGTGGCACTAGATTCTTTGTATCTTAAAAGTGTCCTATAAATAAAGTTTGATAATAAGATTACTCTCATCATTGTATGTCTCGGTGTACAGTTGTACATATTGGATTGGACCAAATGTAGGAGGAAAGAAGCTGAAACGAGCTCACAGGTGCCAGCTGGCACAGTCAGTAGGTATGCCAGAATTTCACACCAAGCATATGCTAACCCCTTTACCCATTGTTGTTCTCAATTATAGAATTAATTATGAGATTATAATTATGGTAGGATTAGTAATTGAGAGCTGCTAAAAGGAATACTTATCTTGTTCTATATCAAAAGTATTATGCTGGAATTGGATGAAGCACCTTTACTGCCATCTGTAAAAAATGATCATACTGACACTTCTATCAGAGGTTTGGCCCAAGATATCTCCCAACAGATACAGGTCCTTTTCTCTCTATGACAATATTGTCTGGTAGCGCATTAGATCACTATCATTGTGACTCCTGAGTAAATGCTTATTGGTCATCATCCTCTTCTTTGTACAACATGTCTACACTTGTTCCTGCTCTGTGGAACTCTGAGGTTACTTCAAACCTGGTCAGAGGTTCCCTGGACGACATCAAGGGCAGCACTGTCCCTTTAACAGTAAGCAGGGTCCACACTAGTCAGATTTGTTCTGCAGGATCTTCACCAAAATCTGCCTTAGACTCTGCACCAACTCATGCAGATTTTGTTGACCACTAGAGATTCATCTGTGGATTGTAAAACAAAATAAAAATAATCAGTATAGTCACGGTACCAACCTTCTGGCATGCTTCCCTGGTGCCCTGCTTGTCTCTGTTCTTCCAGCTAAAGACCACTGAAGCCTGTGATGCAGTGGTCATGTGTCAACAAGACATATATCTAGTGAATAAGAGAATTCACTAAGCAAAGACCATCCAGAGGACCCAGGAAGTCATGACATGGGAGTGGCAGAAGATTTGTAAAGTGCATATACTGATTATTTTATATGATTATCTGTACTAGCTTCCGTGCAACATCTGGAGCTGGCAGCTTATCCTAAAAATGGCAACCACAAAATGGACCTAAACCTATTTGTGATACCAGCTTAAGGCCTCGTTCACACTTCAGTTAATCACAGATGTGTGCTGTTTGTGTTCTCCATGGACAGCACACATACCCATTGACTTTTGATGTTTGTTCACAAATCAGTAGATTTCCATTGACCATGGGTCAGTGAAGAAATCATTGAGACATGCACTAATTAGGTCCATGATGCAGCCCAAACACACCCATAGGTCTTCGGAAAAACCACTGACAGAACATGGATGACATCTGTGGTCCGTTTTTCACTGACCACTGGTAAATTTTCCAAAAATTAATTTTCAGCTGAGAAGTGTCCATGGAATACGGAAAAACAAACACACAGAAAAAACACGGATCTTTCATGGGCATGTTCACAGATGAAACACAAACTGATTTTTTCATGGTCGTCAAACAGACATGGAAATGTGAACAAGGCCTGAAAGTGGCAAACTGACCTACCAAACATGCTTGATGTGGAAGAAGGCAAATAAATCACCAGACCTTGACCAGAAATGGCATTGACTAAGAATTATGGAATGATTTGCCTGCCCAGACATCACTTTCATTTGAGGTAGTAGCAGTGGTACACTTGAGTGTGAACATTTTAATCTATGGTAAAAATATTGTGAATCCTTGTACTAGGATACTATCACAAGATTATCTGCATTAGATACAGCATACAGTTTGGTTTATAGTAAAGGGATTATCTGAGTGTTCAATACTTATAATTTATCCTCAGAGGTCATTAGTATCTGATCGGTGGTGATCCGACTCCTTTTAACGCTGCCGATGAAGAGGCCATGGCGCATCAGTGAGTGTCACAGCCTCCTTGCACCTTACCAAGCACAGCGCCATCCATTTGGATAGTGGATGTACTTGGTATTACAGCTCAGCCACATTCACTTGAAAGGAATTGAGCTGTGTCTAGACCACGTGACCAATGAACATGACATCACTCGCCTATGGAGAGTGACATCACTGGCTGGGAGTTGGACCCCCACCAATCAGATACTCATGACCTATCCTGAGGATAGGTCATCAGTATTAAACACTGTACCTTACTGGAACAGCATGCTGCAGCCATTTTTCATGTACATGGCAGGATTTCTCTTTATGTATAGAACTGTGAGAGGGCAGTACAGGTGAAGGAGTCCATGTGGACTGTACAATGGTTATCCCTTGGATTTATGAGCATGTGTGCAGATGGAAAAAAAATATATAGCTCTATTATTTCTAGCGCCAGACCACAGGATCACTATAAATTAGAGCTGCAAACATGTTTAATACTATGTGCTACAATATAGATTCAGCAGACATTTCCATATGGTGCTCTGCACAGGCATTCAGGGGTGTGCTGCAAGGATTTCCACATACTATGCAATGCAGGTTTTATTTAAATGGAGCACTGAACATACCATCTACTCACTACTGTGCCGGGTCTACTTTAAAATCCCAATGCATCACAAGGGACTAACAATATATGTGTGATTTAAAAGATGAAGAAAAGGCAGAAAGTGATACATTAGAGCAGCTAGCTGTTTGCAAAATGAATGTGGCCCACTCGTGAATTTTGAATGGCTTGAGGGCTCTAGCAGTTTTATTATAGGAGATCATTCCTTTTATTGGATCTGGTCCGCTAGAGTGCAGGGCTAATAGGGAAAGTGCTCCACTGCCTGAAAATAGAGTGAGTTCTTTGTGCCAACAAATATCTAGCAAAAAATCACCGTAAATGTAAGATCCTATATTAATACAGAAAAATGTAATTATACTTCCTATTCTAACAGAAGCAACAAAAGTAATAAAATGTCTGTGCAGACTACTGTAATTTGGATGGGGTTAAACTGATTATTTTATAGAAGACAGACAAACCTGTGAATGGTGTTTGAAAGTTGTATCTTTACATTTTGGAACATTTCTTTCAGTTCCAGTATTTGTGATATACTGTATGTGTTTTCTTTTTTATACTTTTTGTTTAAGGTTCGTAATACATTTGCAATATTGCTGTCATACAGAGTTATAGTACCAATTTTCCTCACTTTAGGGGGAAAAATTCCTTCCAGACTCCAATCAGGCAATCAGAATAACTCCCTGGATCAACAAACCCTCTCTAGTAACTATAACCTGTAATATTATTACCCTCCAGAAATACATCCAGGCCCCTCTTGAACTCTTTTAGTGAACTTACCATCACCACCTCCTCAGACAGAGAGTTTCATAGTCTCACTGCTCTTACCGTAAAGAATCCTCTTCTATGTTTGTGTACAAACCTTCTTTCCTCCAGACGCAGAGGATGTCCCCTCGTCACAGTCACAGTCCTGGGGATAAATAGATCATGGGAGAGATCTCTGTACTGACCCCTGATATATTTATACATAGTTATTAGATCTCCCCTCTCCAGCTCTGCTATGTCTGCCTTGTTCACATGTGTGGTCTGACTAGTGATTTGTAAACTTGGAGAAAGGAGCGGCACTCACAAATATAGATGCAAAAATTATTCTTCTTTATTGTCACATTAATATGGCTGTGACGCGTTTCAGCTCACATGCGAGCCTTTGTTTGACAAAGGCTCGCATGTGAGCCAAAACGCGTCACAGCCATATTAATGTGACAATAAAGAAGAATAATATTTACATCTATATTTGTGAGTGCCGCTCCTTTCTCCAAGTTTACCAGTGGGCTGCTGACCCTGGACGCGCACACCACACAGCTACCTACAGCGGAGTGCCGACTGTTCTTCTAGTGATTTGTAAAGTGGCAGGACTATGTTCTCATCACGGGCATCTATGCCTCTTTTGATGCAACCCATTATCTTATTGGCCTTGGCAGCAGCTGCCTGACACTGGTTTCTACAGCTTAGTTTGCTGTGCCAGCATTCATGTCGGACACCCAATGGATAGGGTCTTTTTCTGATGCCACATTCCATTTAAAGGGAACCGGTCACCATTAAAATGCAGCACAATCTGCAGGCAGCGTGTTATGGAGCAGGAGGAGGGGAGCAGATTGATATATAGTTTTCTGTATTTTATCAATTTAAATTCTTGCTCATTCTGGACTTTAAAGTCAAGGAGTCGGTCCTATCAGTGATTGACAGCTCTACCTCTATGACAATGTATGTATAAATAGCTCTCAGTCACTGATAGGACCGCCTTCTTGACTTCAAAGCCCAGAATGAGCAGGAATATACGGCACATGTGTATCTACTGGCATTCTGTTATTGCTATTGGTATTATATCCAAGGGTTGGCTTGCTGTGATGCGTTGAGTAGTGCTCCAGCGGATGTTTGCAGGTGCAGCGGGTGATGTCTACACTGCGGTTCATGTTTCCAGACTTACTTGTTGTGATTAATAGCACTCTTTGCTCTGTTCTCCTTATCAGCAGCACAGTTCCCGCGTCCTCTTATGTGCACACCATAGCAAAATAACAGAAATGGATTTTTTTCGCATTTGCCTGAAGTTATTTGGACATTTGCAATTTATGTTTCCATTTTACTTAAGCGTTGCGGTGTTGGGAACATATTAGTGAGAGCCTGTTTCTCTTCTGTATACTTTCCTCTTCTGGCATTGACGGAAACAGATATGGATGTAGAAAATACTAAAATGAAAATCTCTGCCCCTCTGGAGAAAACAGAATAATAAAACTTTAACTAATTTTCATGGCAGGGAAAGCTGTGAACTGTTTTCTAGTAGCATTGTTAGCTGTTTTAAGGGAAGCTGTGAGACTGCTAATTATATCATGAATCTTATGGTTCCTGGCCATGTTAGTGGGAATGGAGAATGGAGAATGAAACAAATGGAAATCCATTAAGTTTTCAATGTCTTAAAGTAGAATAGGCAAGGAGCCCCCCTATTTATTTGCTGATGTTAACCAAAACTGGCACCTGGAAGATCTGATAGTAGTGAAAAGTGACAGGGGAAAACCAGGCACAAGGAACATTTCTACCTTAAAGTGGTTTCCACATAAATTAAAGAGAGCGCTAAATGAGCTTGCACTTTCAAATATATAATGTGTAGGCATAACGTCCAAGGACCATACCTGAGGCTACTGTTGTATTAATTTACATACAGTAGATCACATTCACAATGAGGAACATGTATGTAGGTGCTACTTCCAGAAACATTGCACTCCAAAATTCAGGCTTCAAAAAGCTGTAAAATAGGGCTTTTGGGGCTTATTTGTGCAAGCATTTTGCAACTTCAGAGTTATGAACTTCAGATTTATAAACTGAGACTTTTTGAAAAATCTCAGAAATTATCTTAAGCCACTTTCACAGTCATTCTTTGATCGGTGATTTTCATCCGTGATTGTGAGCCAAACCAAGTGAGGGTCAAAAACACAGAACAGGTTCAAATCTTTCCATTGTACCTCATCTCTGTGTAGCTTCCTCTCCCAGTTTCGGCTAAAGATCACTGAAGAAAATCACTGATCAAACACTGACTGTGTGAAAGGGACCATAGTCTACAAAATAAGAGCGACATATCTAGGCAAGTGTTGGGTTTTAAGATATACCAAATATATAAAACAATGTGCAACATTCAATAGATTTGGTACAACTTATTCCAAAGCATACTCAAGAGAAACTGACTACAAAAATTCCCCTCATGATAAATTCCCCCTTTGTCTAACTTTACACCATCCTGTCGGTGCAATGTAGTTGCGCATTGTCACATTTTAAGAACTACCCGTTCCATGTTAGCTACAATCTTTTTCAGCTAAGCCATAACTCTTTTCTAACTCTTTTTTAGTGCGGCACAAAAAATGCAAGTGTTCCACCACTGTTTTACACTCCTTCCTATACTGTGAATGAACCACATTTATGGACAGATGTAGCACACTTGGTCGATGCTGTTTTTATATCCATCTATTAAGAATAACTAGCGTCTAGTAGGAGAATGCAGACATATAACATCATTTTATTAAATTATAAATTCCTAAAGCTTCATTCTCCAGAAAAAATGTCAGACCTAAAATAAGTGAATCTGCACCACCAATGAAGAATGTCAAAAGCAATGGATGACATGTCCTGCCTTACCCTTTCATCAAGCAAGCAAAAGAGAATTGAAGGAATCCTGAATATGTACTAGCTTTTCCGGGAACCCTTTATTCTTCTCTTAGAGCCTTCATCAGAATGATGAACATTATTAAACCAGGCATATTGCCTAGTAGGGTGGATCATGCTGAGTAAAACTATAACTTTCTCAGATATATTCATTTTTATTTAAATTACATAGTTGGAGCACCAGGTGGCTGACCAAAGTGCTAGGAGCATCACTAGCACAATGCCCCCTGTGCTCTTTCTACTCCAACTCTGAGTGACAGGACTGTCGTGTGGTGAATCAGATACTGCTCCCTGAGCTTGGGAAGCAGTAGAAGATCCATAGCGCAAGCACTCATTAGGTTCAGTACATGAGTGCCTGTGCAGTGGATCTGATGAGAGCTGGTTTCCAAGTTCATCAGAATCACTGCACAGGCGCTGAGTCACTGAGACTTGGTGCTGCTTCAAGCCTGTCATTCAGAGGGGAGTACAGAGAGCACAGGGGATGCTGAGCTAGCAGTGCTCCTAGTACTGTGGCCATCCCCCTGTTGTCCTTACTAGGTAATTTACATGAATGTAAAATTTAACATATCTCTGCCATTATTAATCTTTTGTGCAAAAGAAAGATATTGTTTTACTCTTAATCTATTGCTTGGCTTAATAGAGCTGATTATGCTGACATAATCTTAAAAGGGTCACTAACTTTTAAAAAATAAATGTCATAGAGATGTACCAAAGTTTAAATCGGGGGTCTGAGTGCTTAAACCCCTAACAGTCTCTAGAACAAGGGGAGAGAAGTGCTTGCAAATTGTGCTCACTCTAGCTCTGTCTCAAGTGTGCTATGTGTGTGCTTCTCTCCATTTTTGACATATCAAAAATTCTGCGCGTGTTTAAAGTCATGGCCGCGGGTGAACTGCTGATTCACACAGCAGACACCCGCGGCTGATGTCCGCGGCTGATGTCCGCGACCGGCAGTAATGCCGATCGCGGACATTTAACCCCTTGGATGCCACGGTCAATCCTGACCACGGCATCTGAGGGCTTAAAACACCGGAAGCGCGCTTCCGATGTTGCTCTTGCTCCCCTGTGTGGCGATCGGAGGAGCCGGAGCGTGTCTGCAGCTCATACTGATTGACAGGAATCTGCTGCATAGACTTTCCTATGGAGCCTTTCTGTGTAATAGGGCTCCATAGGAAAGCAGTAAAATCATCATAGACTCCAATGTTAATGCATTGGAGTCTATGATATAAGCAATCAGATGATTGCTTGTAATAATTCCCTATGGGAACTATAAAAAAGTGTAAAAAAATTAGAAAAATAAACTTTTTTTAAAAAAAAAATAAATAAAAAAAGTAAAAGTTCAAATTACCCCCTTTTCCCAAAATAAAAATAAAAGTAGTAAAAAAATAAAAAAATACACATCATGGGTATCGCCGTGTGTGAAAACGCCCATATTATAAAAATATAAAAAATTCTTTCCCATACGAAAAACAGCGAAACGGAAAAAAGCGTCAAAATAGCCAATTTGCCGTTTTTTGTCGCTTTTTTTCCCTAAAATTTTTTTTTTTAAAAGTCATACACACCCCAGAATGGTATCAGTGTAAAGTTCAGATTGCCCATCAAAAAATGAGCCCCTATACAGCTCCCTACACATAAATACCAAAAAGTTATAGGGGTCAAAATATGGCAACGAAAAAAGAAATCACTATCAAAACGCAAGAAAAACTATACATATTAGATATCGCCGGATTCATACTGACCTGTAGAATGAAAGTAACTGGTCAGGTTTAATGCACATCGAACGCTGTAAATAAAATACCCGTAAAACTGTGGCGAAATTGCGTTTTTTTTTTTGCAATTTCACCCAGTTTGGAATTTTTTTCCCGCTTCCCACTACGTCATATGAAATATTAAATGGTAGCATTGGAAAGTACAACTTGTCCCACAAAAAACAAGCCCTCATACAGCTATGGGAAGTGAAGGCAGGGAGCGCAAAACGAAGACGGGGGAAAAAAACCCTCAGGGGCTGAAAGGGTTAAATGTCTCAGCAGTAGGAGCTACATACATGCAAACCCCGACTTCCTTCCTGTCACACCTTAGGACAACCCCAGATGTTGCTATGGGACCATAAGAATACTTGTTATGTAATTGTCATGAAACATACTTCCAAACTAGGTGAGGAAAAGCAAATTGGCTGAGTTATTTTATTAACCAGATGATAAGGCAGGGTCTACAGGTGTTACTAGCCTTTGGCAAAGTGAAATTTATAAGATTTGTCCATATGTTTTTTAAGCAGAGCTGTGAGCCGATTTGGGTCATTATTCTTTCACGATGTAGCCTGCAGGAGGCTAAAAATGTGATAAAAGGTTGAAAGATTTATGACTTGTAGTGGGGACCATAACATGAAGACAGCAAGTTTTTGTAGGAGGAGAACTCTGCAGGAACAGGAATCAGAGAACGGAGACAGGGTCATGTAGAAGGAGCATGGTCCGAGGTTGGGTGCTGAAGAGAGCAGAACATAACTGCAAGGAACATGCCAAAGTGATGGAGAGAAAGACTGATGCAAGAGGGTACCTGTTGCCCCAAGAGCACAGTGGTGTGGAGAGATGTTTGGTACTGTAATGTTGATTCAGGGATCTCTGTTATTCTTGCCCTCTGCATTACAACCCATATGATCCAATTGCAGATGATTAAAGTCAGGAAAGAATTCTTCAAGGACTACTGTGTCACCATAATTCAAAACCTGTTATTCTGTTAAATCCCTGTTAACCCTAAAAGTGCTGGGTATCAGTAGCAGCTACCTGTTGTATGCTTCTGTTTCATGCTTGTTGTGGACCTGGAATTCTAGGTATTTATGCATCTATGCAGCCAGTTACTGCTGGACATACTGGAAGAAAAAGGACCTCTCCATGCCCTACAGAGGCACTTAGGTGGCAATAGATGGGTGTCTAGGTAGGGTCGTTCCCCAGGTCTTGGTAAGGTCCTGTACAAGGATCAATAAAGTTTGAGTTCCCCTTTAAAGAAATCTCCCCATACACGTATTAAATATCCAGTGAAAAATGCTGCTTGCATGCAAAGTAAGCCTGATGAGCAGATTGTGTGTGACTAATGTTTGGTATGGTTATGTTTTTGCATTAACATTTTAACAATTAGCTCAATAATCAGAAATGCTTTTTTAGTTTTTATTTGCCATTCATGTGGTCATTTTAGCATACTGTCAGGCATGGTTTGCATCTGAGAAGGATTATATAGCCCGGGGTGTAAGACATAGTTTACTTTCTCAAGATGTGGTATCCAGATGTAAGATTGATCTTGGAGTTCCAGGGAATGCCATGAGGGGTAGAGCAAATATCTGCCTTTTTCTTTTCTTTTGGGGGCCTTTATTCAATGAGCAGCAGGTAAAAAAATATGTCTAGTCTGCAACCTGGTTTGAGGAAGGAACATTGGACATTTGATGTATTGAAAGCCCTTACTGTGACTTTTATCTGTGCAGATGAATGGTTCATTTTCAGGGATATTATAAAGAGGAGAATATGTGCCATATACTGTAACGGATTATATTTACATCTGATATATCAATGTTTTTACCTGATTTACTTGGATCAGGAAACTTTGTGGATTTATACGTGGTGAATTGGACATAGCCACACAATGCATATTGTGGTAGCACAAAAATCCATTCCTAAACTTTTATACGTTTCTTAATACATTTCTGAAATTTTGAAATGTTATTTTTTGAAGAATTTGCTGACCATCAACTTTGATCAAAAATATATTAAGTTGAATGGTTATCAACATTAGATAACCATTGCCTCTGAAAAGTAGTTATATCACTAACCTATTGGATACTTATTATATTATAGTATCTGTTGTATCATTAGAACATACAACAATAATAATTATAATTACCATATATGGTTTCAGAATTCATGTTTAAAGGGTTGGCATGTTTCTGGCTATTGGTGACCAATATGTATGTAAGATGAATGGCACTTCTGAGCTGGCAGTCAGTAGTTTTACAGTAATGACATGCTAAACCCTGGCACCGCAAGGGAGATGAATCTGACGAGTCACACTGTCCGCACCCTCACCCGCCTCCGGACGATGACTGGCAGGTTTCTTTCTTATGTCAATCATTGCCCGGAGGCAGCAGAGGGCAGGGGCAGCGAGCCTCATCGGATACATCACCCTTGCAGCGCTGGCGTTCTCTGCAGGTTTCGGCATGTCAGTACTAATTGCCAGCTCAGAAGTGACAGACCGCTGAAGTCAGCGAATCTGTCACTACAATATGCTGCCCGCAGAAAGGACAGCATTGTGCAGGTGACAGGTTCCCTTTAACAGGTTGGAGTAGGAAAAGTTTTTATATTATTTGCATTTTTTAAACAGTTCAAAGTGATTTTTTAATGCCAAGCCCTTAACCATCAATAAACCTTTTTTTACGGCGGTCAGTAAGGGGCCGTAGGCTAGACCGTCACCTTTTTACGGCGGCCTAGTCTGAGTCTGCAATGGTCTGCCGTGTAGTGAAGAGCAGGAGCTTGGGCCTTGGTGTAATGGCCTGGATGGGCAGAAGCTCCAATCCCAGATGCCGCAGTCAATAGTGATTGTGGCATCTAAGTGGTTTCAGAGGGAGCTCCTTCTGTCACTTATCAGCACCGCTGCAAACATAGTTGCAAAGTGAATGTCGCAAATATTATTCCATCCCCCACCTCCAGTAAGAGTTGATAAAAGTTAATCAGCGAGTTATATGTACCCCCAAAATGGTCCCATTAAAAACTACAACTTGTCCTGCAAAAATAAAACAAGCCACGACAATGCAAAAATGAAAAGAAATTGCAGGGTTGCTAAAGCTCCAATACAGTATACAAATACATACCGCCAACAATGTACAAAACAATAGTTCATCTTTATTATAGCAGTATTTTAAAATCCATAAATGATTGGCCGTGTGTAGAGGAGCCATTGGTTGATGGCTGGCACCTGACTGTCACTACTTATTACTGAGCCCATTTATGATAAGGCCTGATTTTCCTGCATAAACATAATTCCATTTGCTTACAATAAATATTTTTCTTAAAATGATACATGCCATTCTAAAGGTAGCTGTTACCGGCCTACGAGCTCGGAGAAGACTTTTCTAAGCAATCTTTTCTATAGTACTTCTCAAGGTCAACATGATCCTTTCAAGGTCAATATAGAGTGAATCAAAAAAAGACTTGAACCTCAGACTGAACTCTGACGAACTTCACATACAATAATCTTTGGATCTGAAAAGGTCTGTTTGTCTATATGGCATTATTAATACATTTTCTCCTTAAACAGAAGTAAATCCTCAGGCTTCCAGATTTCGTCATGTGAATGTCAAGCCGTTTGCAGTATACCGCCATGCTGTTTATTCATGTATGATAATAATAGAGAGGAAAGCTGATGCCAAGTACATTTCACAAGCTGCATCTGGTCTGATAGGGGAAGCGATCTGCGAGGTCTTTAGCAATATTCTTTACATTTCATAGATATCTGAGTTGTGACTTGGCATGCAAGACCTGCCTGGGAAGCTAAGAATTGATAAAGTCTAACCGATCAGTTAACAAATCCCACATGGTTGAGAGCAATCAGGAAATGATGTTATAAAATGAATGTATTAGTTTCCATATGGTTGTATCTGTATGAAGCAAATGTGCATTATAAGTGCTTTAATTTTTGGGGAATATTTGTTCTGTGGAACTGAAGTAGATTCATATTTCCCTAGGCTCCAGCAGAACTCCAGCCAAAGGTCTTGTCACAGCTTTTTATTGTGTGAAGTAGCCAAAATATTTCCCAAAGCCATAGTGTGCAGCTTCTCCTTCTGCCTAATTTTCGGATCAGTGTCATAAAATATGGACTGCTATGGTGCATCTCTATAGCCTACACAAAAACTACATGGATGGATGGACTCACAATGAGAATTTAGTCTTAATGTCCAGTTAAAGAGGTCATACAATGGTGTAAAAAATGGAAATCAGACATTATATAGTACATGACAATGTCTAACAAAGCTAGAACTAGCCCTGTACCTCACATAGGTCCAGAGATTTTTCCATTCATTACTCTGCTAGATTTACAGTATATCAAGCTGCCAGCTCAAGAGGTGTGTCCTTTCTGCTGCAGCTCTCTCCCTATCACAGCTCAGGGGGCATATCATTTCTGCTGCAGCTCTCTCCCTATCACAGCTCAGGGGGCATATCCTTTCTGCTGCATCACTCTCCCTGTCACAGGGAGAGTGCAACCATGTTAAAGGATGTAACTGAGCATGTGCAACCATGCTTATCCAGCTTAGTAGGTAGACATGACTATGCAGATGAAACACAAGTAGGCACCATTATATTGAAGTAAGGAGAATATCTCACAGCAGAAAGTAAATTACATAAGTTTTTTTATGCTGATTTATATTACAATAAACCTATAGGTAACTTTCAGGTTATAAGTAAGTTATTGTACAGTTTTGTATAGATATACTATTTGAATTTCTGAAAATTTCTAAAACTCTATGTAGTAGGGCACATTTTTATGGTCTTTATGAACTTGAGTTGGCACCAGGGTTTAGTGAGGCTGCCTTGTGCTCCTGAGTAGTAACATTACTTTATCCACGATATGTCACCAATTACAGTTTTAACTCCTTCACGACTTGCTCCATACATGTATGGTAGAAGTTGGGTCTTCAAACATGGCGCCTGCTGTTTTGTCCAGCAGAAAGCTGGAGGCAATATCTGTGATTGGCAATAACGCAGGTCATGGACATTTAAGCCAACAGATGCCATGGTTAATTGTGACCACAGCATCTGAGAGGTCTTTCCATGGGAGAGCTGTGCTCCAAGGGCTAGAATGGATTCCCAATGTCAAGATCCATGGAGCCATTTGCTTGCTGTGGGAGATTTGGGACTTCTGAATGCTCCGAGGCCTGACACAACTGTGGCAGGGCTGCATAGGAACATAACGAATTTCCCTTAGGCTTCAATGGTGTTTTATTACAATTTATGGGAGAAGCGATATTATATACTTAACCAGAGAATGAAGAAAACAGGTCAGTTTTACCTCATAGGGAATGCTGCAGGAAGAAAACCCATAAAACTATGGCAGAATTGTGTTTTATTTACAAGTCCACCCCATTTGGATTTTTATTCCTGCTTCCAACTACATCACATGCAATATTAAATGGTGCCATTGGAAAGCGCATCTTGTCCTACCAAAAAAAACAAGCCCTCAAACATCTATGTGAACAGAAAAATAAAAAAGTTATGGAAGTAAAAATAATGAAAACCCAAAAAAGAAAAATCACAGGGTCTTGAAGGGGTTAAAAGCTGAAACTGACAGTATCAGACAGGGCTCTACCTTGTTGTGTTCTCCTCAGTTGTCATAACCTAATGCTGGCCATACACATGTGATAAGCTGAATGCTATTATCCCTGACTCTGGTGGACAGTTGGATTACCTCCAGACCTATAAAATTGTAAAAATGGATGGGTAGGGCTGACAATTATCTAGTGTTTATATCCAGCTTTATTCACTAATTAAACGCCCAACTTTTCAGTCCATCATTGGTTTATTTTTTTAAAGTAAAATTTTTTTCTTCATTTTAGTTAGCATAAAACATGCCAGACATTAAGAAATAAATCTCTTTCTTCCAATGCATTGAGCAGATAAAGGCCCAAACCCCCCATTGTTCGGCAGACAGAAAATGAAAGAATAATAAACTTACAAAATTCATATTTTCGGATGAAGGGATTTTCTTTTCTTTCTATGAATTTTACTACTTTCCCTATGATCTCAGAAAGAACACATAACCACAGATATTCTTCCTGGTTTTATCATGTTATGCTGCACTTTCCTAGGGTCTTCATGCTTTTATGAAACAGCTCCTGTAGTTTGCTTGCCCGTCTGGTCCAGCAGGAGAGATTGCCAGCTGAATCTGGCTGGGAACCAGCTCTCATATTTCGGACTGCTGACAAGAAGGGCAACCAAGAAATGAGCAGCCAGGCAGCAGATTGCTATTCTGTTGGCAGAGAAGTCTGAAAAGGCCTTTGGTGTAGGCAGTGTATCCCTGTGTGTACACCCGCTGCAGAGGCTTTCCATGGCCCCATCCACAGAGCTTAGCGGGAGGATATTAGGCAGAATATGGAGGTCTTGCTGTGACTGGTATCTTAGTCTATTCATATGTTATTCTCCTTGTGGGAGCTCCCATTGAAATTCAGTACCTAAGCTCAAGACATCTAACGATTCGGTAGCAGCATGGACAAAAGGACATATACATAGTTCAGTGTGTACTACAGTATATAAACCATACAGAGCTGTCATGATCATGTCATGATCAAAATTGCTTTATACTGTATTTGTTCTGAAATGGAAAATAAAAGTAGTATTTACAAAAATGATATGGAAAAATGAGTACTTGTGAATTCATGTATGTGTCCTCCAATAACTGCTCCATCACTATAGAAGTATGACACAAAAATTGGAAAATGTATCCAAGCTATAGCTAACTTGTTAAATATATTATCCATAGTTTGGATTAGGGGGCATGTTTGGCGCTCCGCAAATCGTGGATCCACAAAATACATATGCAGTCAGTGTGCTTCCCGCACTTTTCGTGAGCCCCTTTGAAAAAATGCCTATTCTCTTTAGCAAAACGGACTAGAATAGATGACATCTGTGAGCTGTCTGCATTTCTTTGCAGCCCCGTAAAAATGAATGGGTCCGCGTGGAGTCCACAAAAAATGTGAAACGGGTACAGACCGAAAATATCGTCATGTGAATGCACCCTTAAGCTGTTAAACTCATTTGTATTAATGGAGTTTTCATGGACTCAAGATGGCAGCTCCCGTAATCATGTATAGAACAAAAAATTATAAAACTAAAAACTCTGCAATCAAAAAAAATGAAAACAGATTAGAAAAAAGCATATGTGTCTCTGGTCTGGTATTAACTGGCAGAAAAATAAAATTCAGTGACACATTGCCTTCCAATGAAGCGGATTGCATTTAGTGAATGTTAAATATTGGGGAGACTTATCATCTCTCTGAGCCACTTTTCCAACTATAGTGGACATCTATTAAACTGGTGGAAAGAAAAACTGGCTTAGTTGCCTATACCAACCAATCAGATTCTACCTTTTATTTCCCAAAGGAGCTCTGATTGGTTGCTATGGGCAACTAAGACAGTTCTACGCTACATCAGTTTTGATAAATCTCTCCCAATGTTCTCCTTTTTTACCAATGCCAGATGACTAATGCTAGAGATTTTTGGGGAAATGTGCAATAGCAGACAATGGAATAAACTGTCCATCTGACAACTATCATGCTGATCTTCAGGCACCATGGGTGGTGGCTGCATTCTAAAACCACCACCTTTGGTAAAAACATAGCATAGTTGTGCCCCTGATGGATAGTGCTATGAAATATTGAGTAGTTATCAAATGCATTGACTGGAGGATTTGTTGATATATAGGTCTCTGAGTGATCAGTTTTGGTATACTGTGTGTTCTGGGAAGAGTTAACTGAAGAAACCAAAATGTCATATCAATGACTACTAAGGCATTCTTTGACATTATTTATGTAATGCAAGATTAGTTCTATTCAGGTAAAACAAGCACACTGAGAAAGTTAAATTTTCCAGATCCAGAGAAATGCACATAAAAAGGTTTTCCCACCATGAGAACATATAAGCTAGCCACAGGATAGATGATCAGTATGTGATCTGTGGGGTACAACTCCTGGGACCCCAAGGATCATGTGAACAGGCTCCTGGAGTCCCAGGAGTAAACACTGCATCAGTCAAGCATGCACACTGCCCTTTCATTCAACTCTATGGAACTGGCTGAGGCATACAGCACTTGTAAATCTCTAACAGTCCCATAAAAATGAATGGAACATTAGTATGTATGGAACAGTGGGGGACCCAAGCAGTCAGACCCCCATTGAGTAGATACTTATCACCTATCCTGTATATAATATTAGTGATATGTTTTTATGGTGGGAAAACACACCCTACTGAGTGTATATAACCACTGTAAATATGTGATAATTGTCCCCACATTGATATACAACATCTCTGACCTGAATATATTGCCGATCACTGCTGCCTTGACATTCATACTCTAGATTGTGTCCTGGGCTATAAATTTACTTGTCATTTATTTGCATCTTTAGTATCTCAGAACCATAAACTTCAGCTACATCAGACAACCACATTTATGTTTTTAAAAAAGTGCTCTAGCAAACGTTGCACAGAACTCTGTTTTTTCATGGATTCTCTTCAACTGACCTAAAAGTCTATCAATAGTTTTAAAAGTAAGAATAATAAAAAGTGGACCCAAACTGAAGCTGAAAGATTGGGCGGTCTGATATGAGGTCTGAGGTTTTATTTTCCTCCTCTAAAAGCAAGGCTGTGTTATGGTCAGGTGCATCTTATAGAGTGAAAATCTTAATATATATTTCTATGAATTTAGAAGTAGGGATAAATAAATGGTGTCTAGACCGCTTCATCTGCCTGTCTTTGAGATCACTACAGCTGTACTTAGAGGAAGAAGAGAGCAGGAAGGCTACTGAGCATGTTAGTCCATCTGTGAATGCAGGAGAAGGTGGAGCATAAGAGTGAGCTTGCAGGAGAAGGTGGACCAAAAGGGTGAGCTTGCAGGAGAAGGTGGACCAGAGGAGTGAGCTTGCAGGAGAAGGTGGAGCAGAAGGGTGAGCTTGCAGGAGAAGGTGGACCAAAAGGGTGAGCTTGCAGGAGAAGGTGGGCCAGAAGAGTGAGCTTGCAGGAGAAGGTGGAGCAGAAGGGTGAGCTTGCAGGAGAAGGTGGAGCAAAAGGGTGAGCTTGCAGGAGAAGGTGGAGCAGAAGGGTGAGCTTGCAGGAGAAGGTGGAGCAAAAGGGTGAGCTTGCAGGAGAAGGTGGAGCAAAAGGGTGAGCTTGCTGGAGAAGATGGACCCGAAGGGTGTGCAGCAATGGGTGCTATTAGAGAGGAAACTGTAAATAAAACAGAAATGCCCTGTTCATTGCATAGTAATACATTTTGTGGCATAACCCATTTAAGTGTTGGTTCTACCCATGTGGTGCAAACTATGTCCTGTATACATTGTCATGCCAGGTTACCTAAATGCTTAATATATGTGAGCACTGTAGTTCCTCACAATTGACTGTATTCCAGACACAAGTAAAATCATTAACACCATATATGCATAACTATAATGCTCATCAATGATGGTTTGTTGTTATAGTCATAAAATAAAAGCCTGGTGTAGTTTGAAACCAGTTTGGCATGCAGAATCTTTTCTGATATGGTGTCCAGCACAGCTCGGTTCACAACACTGAGCTTTAGTGAGAAGACTTTAAAGCTCGTGTTCTGCCACTGAACATCTCGTCACAGAACATAAAAACATGACAGCTTATTTTGCAGTGATTTCTGCCGTTTGCGTTCATGCACTGTGTTAAAAATGAGACATTTTGTCTGAATGTGTAATATGTCGGTTAACAATAAATTAAGAGGCAGAACATCCTGGAAGCTGCAGGGAGAATCTATATACTAATTTCTTGTTTGATTTTGTAAGAATTTAATGTTTGTATATGGAGACTATTCCTGAGTAATTGAGGTTTTCTGAGAGAATAAATGGAGTATAGCCTAGCTGTAGATAAAATAACAAGAAGCAAGGCCAGTGGCACCACAAATACAGATATAAAGACATACATGTTAAAAAAATTAAGAGGAAAAATGCAACTGCATGGAAACTGTGAGACCAGTTGGCATCTGTTTGTTGGATGTAATGTCTTCTTAAAGAGCTATGTACAGTAAATTGACTCTCCTGCTGATACCCATCTTTAGATAACTGTTTTAGGGATTCATGCTCCTCGTTAGTACTGAGCAAGATATAGATTGACTGGATGAGATATCTTTGATACAATCATAGGGGAACTGGTTCTCATTGAATAGATCCAGCAGTGAATTGAGCCTTACTTCAGGCAATGCTCCATGGGAAAAGAGTATGTAAATCAGCTCCAAGCTAGAGGCTCCACCAACATGAAGAAACACAGAGTTGTAGACAGCTGGTTCAGAGGTTCTTGCTCCTCCTCACTACTGAGCAAGGTATAGGTTTGCTGGATGAGATGTCTTTGATGCAGCCATAGAGGGACTGGTTCTCACAGAAGAAACACCCATTTATAGAGAACTGTTTCAGAGGTTCTTGCTCCTCATCAGTATAGACCAAGGTATTGGTTGGCTAGCTGAGATGTCTCAGATGTTACCCTGGGGGAACGGGTTCTCATTCAAGAGATCCAACAATGAATGAAGCCTTACTTCAGGCAATGTTCCATAGGAAAATAGTATGTAAATCAGCTCCAAACTAGAGGCTCCACCAACAGGAAGAAACACCCATTTATAGAGAACTGTTTCAGAAGTTCTTGCTCTTCATGAATATAGACCAAGGTATTGGTTGGCTAGCTGAGATGTCTCAGATGTGAGCCGGGGGGAACGGGTTCTCATTCAAGAGATCCAGCAATGAATGAAGACTTATTTAAGGCAATGTTAAATGGGAAAGTAGTATGTAAATAATCCCCAAACTAGAGGCTCCACTAACATGAAGAAACACCCATTTGTAGACAACTGTTTCAGAGGTTCTTGTTCCTCATCAGTACAGAACCAGGCGTTGGTTAGCTGGCTGAGATGTCTTTGATGTGGCCCTGAGAGAACTGGTTTTCATTGAAGAGATCCAGCAGTAAATGGTGACTTACGTCAGGCAATGCTCCATGGGAAAAAGGTATGTTAATTAACTCCAAACCAAAGGCTCCACCAACAGGAGGAGTAACCCATTTGTAGACAACTGTTTCTTAAATATATATCTGTATATAGATGGGGATAAGGCGGTCGCTGACCATCTGAATAACTACTTCTGCTCAGTTTTTTCAGATGGCGACTTTCATAATCAGAACATGGCTGGACAAAGCATTGCCTCTAGTTGTAAGGTTTCAGCCCCAGTGTTTTCAGAGGCCGATGTTCTAGAGGAACTTGTCCAGCTAAAGTTAAATAAGGCAATGGGTCTGGATTTTATCCACCCCAAAGTTCTTAAAGAACTCCGATCTGTGATTGTTGTCCCCCTGTCTGATCTGTATAATCAGTCCCTTCTTACAGGAGATGTTTCTGATGCTTGTAGATTGGCAAATGTTGTACCTATTCACAAGAAGAGTAGTAGAGAAGAAGCTAGTAACTATAGGCCAGTCAGCTTGACATCTGTAGTGGGAAAAATGATGGAGACTCTTCTAAAAAAGAAGATATATGACCACCTAACATCAAACAGCTTGATGGACCCAAGCCAGCATGGCTTTACTGAGGGCCGATCATGTCAGACTAATCTCATTGATTTCTTTGACTATGTAACTAAAGTGCTGGATGAAGGTGGTGCTGTGGATATTGGTTACCTAGATTTCAGTAAAGCTTTCGATATGGTTGCCCATAAAGAGCTGATAGATAAGTTATCAAGAATTGGACTTAACCCCTGAATAGTTCAGTGGATCTCTAGTTGGCTGAAGGACAGATACCTGAGGGTTGTTGTTAATGGAGTGTATTCTGAGCAGAGGCTGGTTACAAGTGGGTGCCACAAGGATCTGTTCTGGGTCCTGTTCTGTTTAACATGTTTGTAAGTGACATAAGGGACGGCTTGGTAGGGAAGGTTTGCTTGTTTGCTGATGACACAAAAGTGTGTAATAGGGTTGATGTTCCAGGAGGTGTCTGTAATATGGAGAATGATTTATCTTTATTTAATAAGTGGTCAAAACAATGGAAACTGCAGTTCAATGTTTCCAAATGTAAAATAATGCACTTGGGGAGAAGAAATCCTCTATCTAGTCTAATTTTATCTAGTGATAAAATAATTATAAAGTTGGCCTTTTTTTTGTCATATCTTGACCCCTATAACTTTTTGGTATTTATTAGGGATGAGCGAACTTTTGAAAAGTTCGGTTCGTTTCGCTTCGGCGAACTTTCTTGAATTTCGGATTCGTACGAACCGAACCTAAAACGAACCTTGCTATAACGGCTGAATAATTGCTTCTACAATAATGGGAGTCAGATAGGGTATAGTTTCGTTTACTTGCAGTTGCTATTACAATGAAAAAAGTGGAAAAAATCCAAGTGACTTCAACAATGGCGACACAAAATATACGCATATTTGAGAATTTACACTAAACTAATGCGTACGCTAATGCAAACATTCCCGCACAAATAACGAACATACAGTGTAATGTTGTCAAAGATGCGCAACTTAACTGAATATGTACGCATTAGCGTACGCATACACTGTGTCTGCGAACATTCCTACTCAAGTAACGAACATACAGTGTAGCGTTGTCAATTGTACGCTACTTAACTGAATATGTACGCATTAGCGTACTCATACACTGCGTCTGCGAACATTCCTACTCAAGTAACGAACATACAGTGTAGCGTTGTCAATTGTACGCTACTTAACTGAATATGTACGCATTAGCGTACATTCTCAATAAATATGCGTATATTTTGTGTCGCGTTATTTTAACCAGATTCGTTACGAACTTTCTCAAAATTCGGTTCAGTGACGAACCGAACTTTTGGGAAAGTTCGTAACGAATTTGGTTCGTTACGGTTCGGTTCGCTCATCCCTAGTATTTATGTGTACGGAGCTGTATGGGGGCTCATTTTTTGCGGGGCGATCTGAAGTTTTTATTGATACCATTCTGGGGTGTGTATGACTTTTTGATCACTTTTTATTTAATTTTTTTAGAAAAAAAACAAAAAACAGCGAATTGCCATTTGGACGCTTTTTTCCGTCACACAATTCGCCGTATTGGAATTTTTTTTTATATTTTAAAAGTACGGGGGCGTTTTTGGTCACGGTGATACCCATGATGTCTATATTTATTGTTATTTAGGTATTTATTTTTTAATTATACGGATTTGAACTTTTATATATTTTTTATTTTTTATATATTTTTTAACATTTTTTGTTTTAAATTTTTTGTGATTATTTTAAAGCTCAAATATGAGCAAATAGATTGTGTTTTTTATTTTTTATTTATGAGCAATGAAGATCTTTTATTTTTGACTTAATGACCAAATTTGCTCATTTCTTATCCTGGCCTGCCATCTAGTGGCCAGAATAAGAATTGCACTTTGAAAGCTGTAAACCTCATCAGCGAGGTTTACAGCTTTCAGATCGTGAACAGACACCCCGATTGGCCACACGGGGTGTCTGTACACCACCCGGAAGCGTACGCTACCGGGTTTAGACGCAACTTGATGCCATGATCACGTGTGATCACGGCATCTAAAGGCCTATGAAGACACCGCCAATGGAGGTAAGTACCCGCAAGTCTCTGCTGTTAAAAACAGCAGAGACTTGCCGGTCATGACACCCGCCGCACGTGCGAGCGGGCGCCATGTGTCCGCATCGTCCCAGCGCCGTACATGTACGGCGCTGGTACTCTAAGGGTTAAAGCTTGGGAAATCTTTTGGTATCCAAATCCGGCTTTAAACTTCTCCACAACAGTATCACGGACCTGCCTGATGTGTTCCTTGGTCTTCATGATGCAGAACCCTGAGACTATCACAGAGCAGGTGCATTTATAAGGAGACTTGATTACACACAGGTGGATTCTATTTATCTTCATCAGTCATTTAGGACAACATTGGATCATTCAGAGATCCTCAATGAACTTCTGGAGTGAGTTTTCTGAACTGAAAGTAAATGGGCCGAATAATTTTGCATGCCCAACTTTTCAGTTTTATTATTACAAAAAAAGTTTAAATGATCCAATAAATTTTGTTCCACTTCACAATTTTGACCCACTTGTTGTTGTCTTTTTGTTTGAAGCCTGAAATGTGGCAAAAGGTTGAAAAGTTCCAGGGGGCCGAATACTTTCGCAAGGCACTGTATGTATAGTCTTGAGGAAAGAAGAGAAAGGGGGGACATGATTGAAACCTGTAATTATGTTAAAGGACTGAATAAAGTTCAGGAGGGAAAGGTTATTAATAAGAAACTGAATACAAGAACAAGGGGGACACAATCTGAGGTTAGTTGGGGGGAAAATCAAGAACAACATTAGAAAATATTATTTGGCTGAAAGAGTAGTAGAGTCTTGGAACAAACTTCCAGCAGAGATGGTTGATACATCCACAGTTACTGAATTTAAACATGCCTGGGATAAACATGTATCTATCCTAAGATAATAATAAAAGGATAATAAAAGGGCAGACTAGATGGACCAGGTGGTCTTTTTCTGCCATCAATCTTCTATGTTTCTATGTTTCTTTTAAAAGGGAAGTGCCATTTTTCCCTTTCTTTTCAATCAGATCCAAATGTATACTGGGCAAATTTTGTGAAAACTTATATGCTTATGTGTGGATCCATCTGCTATTCATTGCCATTATTACAATTTTTTAAGCACTTTAACTTCTATATATTTTGGTAATTCAGAAAAGTGGCGCAGCCTGTTAATTTCAGTACTGTAAGTATCCTTGCCAGCTGTAAATGCTTAACGGCAGTGCTAGACAAAGGCTATGGACAAGAATGGCGCTGGTTCTGGAAGACTAGCCACATTTTCCATCTCATAGGAACTATTTTAGGACAATAAAGCTTAAGCATCAGAGTCTTAGAGAGTGAGGGCTATGTAAAAAATACATGACAAATCCAGTTCTTCTACATGTGTTTACAAATGTGATTTCGCGTTAAAGGATTCTTCCAGATTTATTGCTAATAACATGTCATATTGGTTGCAGTAAGATCTTACTTTTTGGTGTACTGCCCAAAAAACAATAAAGCTTAATATGTATATATTTTTGTATAATAAATACATTGGCTACAAATGCATGCTGTGCATAATATTCCAGCATCAGCATGCTCCACTGTGGATGTTATATGGGCAAATGATAATGGCACTGAGACCAATCAACTTTCCTTCCACATGGCTTCACAGCCCCTTAACCCACACAATGAAGTTATCCCTCCATTTGCATAATGGGATTACACTCCCCCAGTCTACTTGACCTCTGTTTGGCAGTAGATTGGTTACAGTCATTTGCTGCCTATACTAGGTAAAGGGGGTAGTTAATTTGCTGGGATAATAATAGTGTCATCTTCTCATCATTACATGTCCATGCTTTGGCCTAACCTTCATTTTTTTATGTTTTTTTTTTTGGCTCATTAAAATTTCATTTTAATTCAGTAAGACGTAAAATAGATTAAATACTAATTGAATATTATATTTAGTGAGTTTTAATTTTTGATGAGAACCTTTAAAAAATGAACATATACACAGTTTTAATGGTGGAAATCCAGCAGCATTTTGTAATTGTTTTGAAAGTGAACCCCGATCACTGTTTTGTGATATGTGAACGTCATTATGGGATTACAATGATTCTAGATATACTGTTCATTCAGTCAGCAAGAGCCAAAGTAATCTATTCAGTATGAATACCCTTCAGCATCCACAAAGAACCAGATGAGCATAGTCTACCAACAAAACTGTTCACATGAAGCCAAAATACAATGCAGACTTTACTTATATAGGATGTACAATGGAGTTCAAACCACCAGCCATTTATCTCCATGAGCATGCTGGCCTTTATTAACCTCCTAAGCAATGGGGAGGTCAATGGGATCAAACGACAATTATGTAGGTCTGTCCTTCATGACAACATAAGAGAAAATTCTCAATTATTCTTCAACATTTTAAAATAAGCATAATTTACTGCTATCAATAGAGGCAAGTAAACCTGATTTTCCGTATTTGACCTACAAATAGCGGTAGGCTATGGAGCAGATGGAAAATTTTTAAAAAACATACCGTATTTACATTGTGTATATGTATGTGAAAGATATATAAATATATATATATAAAACACAAAAGAAAATTAAACGAGCACCTCCTCAAAATATATTTAAAAAAAACGCACGCTACCTTGGCTGCAACACAATGCGTAGAACTACAAGTAGCAGCACACTGCTTAATGCACAAAGATGTAGGTAAATGGTGAATACATAAAAGTGTAGAAGCTCTTTTTGCATATTTTTGATCAAGAATATTTCAGGCCCATCTACCAGAGACAAGGTGGCTTCTATTAGACAGGACCTACACTAACAGTCTTGTCTCTCCTGGGCTTTTGGCCTACAATTTTCAGGGCAAAGTAGGATCCAGATTTATATATATATATATATATATATATATATATATATATTTTTTTTTCCCCAAAAAAAGTGGGGGGGAAATGCCCCTGTGTCTTATGGTGCGAATGCTAATGAGCGCTTCCATTATGGAAGCGCTCATTAGCACCGGAGGGCCAGGAAGCGGTGAAGACTCTGTACTCACTGCTTCCTGGTCCTCGGCTGTTGGCTGTGCTGTGCTGCGCACAGCCTGAGGGCGCCCTGTGACCTCACGCTGTGCGCGCCGGCTCACTGCACAGCCGGCGGCAAGATGAGGAGGATCGCGCTGAAGGACAGGAGCGGTGGCATCCGGAGCAGGAAAGGTAAGTGGTTTTTTTATTTGATTAAATATGAGGCAAATGGGACTGACCAGAGGCAAATGGGGGCTGACTAGAGGCAAATGGGGGATAACCAGAGGCAAATGGGGGCTAACCAGAGGCAAATGGGGGCTAACCAGAGGCAAATAGGGGCTGACCAGAGGCAAATGGGGGCTGACCAGAGGCAAATGGGGGCTAACCAGAGGCAAATAGGGGTTGATCTGAGCCAAAAGGGGTTGCTGGGGGCTGATATGAGGCAGTGGGGTCTGCTGGAGGCTAATATGAGAGGCAATGGGGGCTGATATGAGGCAATGGGGGTGATGAAAGGCTACTGGGGCTACTGAGAGGTATATAGGGCTCTTATCTGAGTTCTGTTTGGGGGCATTCACATTGGGGGTCTGATCTGAGGTCTTGTTGGGGGTCTTATTAACATTAGGGATCTGATTGCTGATCTGACCTGAGATCTAATGAAAACTATTTTTTTTTTCTTATTGTACTCCTCTAAAACCTAGGTGCGTCTTATAGGGCAAAAAATATGGTATATAAATATATATATATATATATATATATATATATATATATATATATAGATATATATATTTCTATACCATAATATATATATATATATATATATATATATATATATATATATATATATATATATATATTTCTATAGATCTTGACATTGGCTACTTTTATATAAAAGTAGCTATTCTTTAGGGTGGGTTCACACATAAATGCAAGATATACAAATGTTCTTCAGGTGTTGTTCCATCTCCTTCTCTGGAAAACAAAAACACTGTCCACACATTTGTTAAAAAAACCCCAAAAGACTAAAAATGCATGCAGTATTGTATTATTATTTTTTTCATTTTATCGGTAAAAAAAAAAAAAAAAAAAAACAGCAGAAAAAAATTACGTGCAAAGGAATCCTTATTAAAGTATATCTTTTGGAAATTAGAGGGTCATTTATCAATCTGAAATTTGTCTACATTAGGCATATTTCATGCTCAGACCGTTGCGCCACAATCTGCGAATTCTCGCCAGGTCTAAAATTGTGGGCGTGGTATAGGCGGGGAAGGGGACAGGCCGGTAGGCCCATCTTATTTACCATTACATCTGTTTTTGGAGTACAAAAAGGTCTAAATGTAAGACAGCAAGCTGTCTTACATTTAGAACTTGCGCTGGATGTGGCGAAGTTATGGAGAGGCCGATGCCACCTTAAGGCTTAATAAGTGTGTCCTTTAGTTTGTTCTCCTTTATTAATAGATTAGTGAAGTGTCACCATGAATGTATAAAACCTATAGGAATCAGCTTCATAAAATGTGTTATATAAAGGGTTCTTTACATATTGGTGCTGTAGCCCCATATTCAGGCAATTTTAGGTAAATTATATTGTGTCTGGCAAGCAATGACAAGACGTAAAAAAAAATTTTTTTTCCCCCAATCAAATAAGACAAATAGCCCTATGGATTTTATGGATTTTAAAACAAACTCATCATATATTATATGGCAACTAGTGTCAGATGACTGGCAGCTGAACACCAGGGGATCGCTATACTGCTGGAAAAGTCATTGGTTTCCAGTGGCAAGAAGCCACGGTGGCATTCATTAGCACCAGGTTCTGCATCTAGTACTTTATTTCTTTTATTAGTTTCTTAATAAATGGTCAGAACGCTATCCTGAGCTTAATTATAGAAATAACATCAAGGCACTTATTATTGTGCTGTGTTCGTCTTAAACGTATTGATTCCGTCTCTTGAGTATCAAAGTGTCTGAACTACTAATTCTTGTAGGATGCAGCTGCAAAATTAAAGTGTTACACATTAGAGGTGAATGAGACAGAACAGCAGGAGACATTTATAAAACCAAGGGCTAGGAAAACAACTGCAACAAGACTACAACTACATTCAGATTAATCAAACTCTTGGAAAGTAAAGTACCCATTGCTTCCTGGGGTTGACTGATCCTTCATACCTCTTCTTAATTCTCATGGCTTCAATTTGAAGCTAAGAGCAGCTACTGTATACGCTATAACTTCAGATCCTTACGTACCTACCGTTGTAATACCACAGGAAGCTATTAGAGGCTGTCCATTTTTCTTCAGACATATCTCATCTTGTATAAGGGGTAGCCGAGATAAAATAATCTAAAAGTATGCAGTCAGTAATTGAATATGCCTTTTCAGAGTTTTGGTTACTTATATAGGGGCACATTTACCATTCCTCTATGCCAGTTCTCTGGCATCGAAAAGATGGAAATTTTTGTGCAAGCCTCATAATCCTCAAATTCAGTTTTATAATACTTTTTAGTGTTATATTTTAACTTACAGGTTGACAAAAATGTTTTTTTTTTTTTTTTAATGGGTCGAAACTGCATAAAAAAAGCAAAAGAAGAGATACTCATGGATCCCTCATTATTCCTTGATTTCCACTGGTCTCTACTTCCTGTCCGTACAGGAAATGACTGCTCAGCCAATCAGCTGTGACCATTGATTTTTTGAGCAGTCATTTCTTGTGTGTTGAGAGGGATCTGGAAGTCAAGTCTAGTAGGGACCCAGGAGGTTTTAGAATGAAAGTGGCAGGGGTTTGGTAAGGTATCATTTTTTTAAGGAAACCTTTTACCATCAAGATAAAATGCAAGGTACAGGCAACATGTTATAGAGCAAGAAGAGCTGAGCTGATAGATATATAGCTTTACAGGAAAAGGTTCAGTAAAACTTGTAATTTATTTATACCTCTGCTCATTCTAACCTTAGGAGTCATGTGGGCGGTCCTATCAGTGATTGACAGCTAGTTCTGCACGACAAAGCATACAGAGATAGCTGTCAATCCATAAGTGGAACTTCCTGCATGACTTACAGCATGGTAAGAGCAGAACTACACATTCATAGGGGTTATGCATTGATTCATGTAAAAAATAAAAGCAGACATTAGATAGTAAGTATATGGTAATCTCTAACAAAACTAGAACCAGCAGCCCTGTACCTCTAGATCTCCATATTTATTGCTTCAATTACTCGTTTTTTTTCAGTTCAGGAGTGTGTCCATTTTTCAGGGGGCATGTCCTTTGCAGCTCTCTTTCCCTGTAACTGTCATAGATTCTGACAGCTCTAAAACTTCTAACTGATACAGTTAGTGGCAGTTGAAGGATGGAACTGAGCATGTGCGACCACTGCAGCGAGGTGGACAGAGAAAAGGAAGATAACATGGGACAACTTTTTCATGGGACAACTGCTTTAGGGGGAAAAATATTTGCATCGTAAACCTTTTAACCTATTGTGTTAGGATCTTCTCTAACATCTGATAAAATTAGGATGACAGTCTCACACGTTAGGGCCCTTTTCAGGGGCCAACAATTAAACAGATCATGGCAGTGTAAATGCACCGCCGATTACCCGAAGAACGAGCATTTTTGGGTAATTGGATCTTTTGTGCAGCACAGAAGATCATTTCCCAGTGGCAGATCGTGCTGTGTAAACACAATCTGCTGACGAGAAACAAGACAATAAGGGGAAGAGTGATGATCTGCTAGATCGTCGTCCTGCGTAAAGGGACCATTAGTCTCAAATGAACTAATAAACTTTCTTTTATACTGTATGTTTAATTTCCATTTTGTGCCTCTACCTGTTTTTTTACAGTCGGCACATTGTCTGCTCCAGTAGTTCCAGATAGTAGTAGTGTTCACATCTTTAAACAGATGGATGTAAAAGGAATTTTAAAGGAAAGGTTCCTGTTGGGTGTTTCAATACATCACCTCCCCAGCACGGCATCATTGCTGTTTTGTACAAGCAGCATCGGCTTCAGCTCATAGAACTGGAAAACCATTTAAGGCACAAACAAGATGCATCCATCTTTTTCAGTGACTGAGGAAGGGGAGTGCCAGCAGGGGCTTGTTATACAAACCTTGCACCATGATTACTGTTTTTTTGTCTATGAAATATGGTAAAAGAAAAGAAAACAAGAAGAAAGCTAATTTTCTGCAAGAGCACTAGAGCCAACGAATGGCAAGTCTACCAGAAGCAAATGTCATTGCCACATCGGAAAAGCATGTTGCATGGATTACGGTGGACGAGCATTTATTGGTTTTACGTGTTTAAATCTAACACGAGTCAGTATATCATCTCTTCCAATGTGGTCACAGTCAGTAAATAAGGTTGTACCGTGCTAACCAGCATTATAAGTATCATGTTAAATGCTTTTAAGGACCAGCCTGAGAAAAGGACCTCAAGAGTTGGTATTAAAGCATGGTTTTTAATATACCTTAGTCCAGCAGCTCTTTTGTGGTGCCAAATTCTCATTTTCTTCGGATATACAGTATATAGGTGGATAATACAGATAGTGGATAAAACTATGACAACACAGGCACGTTTTTGGGAGCCATCAAAGCATTCCAAGGCTAGACTTCCTTTTCAGAACCAGAGGCCTGTGCCTACTGATGTGAAAAAGCCCCTGGTCTTCATGGTCAGTGTGGGATTATTGGTCATTCAATGCGGGCACATGCTCATTCAGTACTTGTAGACATCAATCTAGCTGTATGCTACAGGCATTGATAGTCAAATAATTAGCTGGATTGCAGAAAACTGAACATGAGTATCTTTGAGTAAGGTCCAGAAAAAAAGCTTTTAACTAAAAGGCCTTTAGTTAAGGGGTTATTCCATGACTAATGTTAAAAATTAAAATCAGACATCATATAGTACATGACAATCTCTTTCTAACAGAAAACAAGAACCAGCCCTGTGCCTCACATGGATCCAGAGATCTCCATATTCATTTCTCTGCTAGATTTATATCAAGCGGACAGCTCAAGGGGAGTGTCTTTTCTGCTGCAGCTCAGGGGGCATGTCCATGCTCTCCCTATCACAGCTCAGGAGGCGTGTCCATGCAATTACAAAAGAATTCACATCCAAGTGCTGGTTTGAAAACTGTAGAATATTTTTGGTGGGACAGCCCCTTTAAGTGAAATATATATTTTTCTTAAAGACTATAGGTCATTTATTAAACGGGTGTAAAGTAGGTGTGGACAGCTGGTTAGACATATTTTTATGGATGCTTTTACAAGGAGAAGCATTATGAAAAATAAACCTTTTATTCCTGTGTGTTCCTCGAAGGTGGTCCATCATACTGAAATGCTGTTTGCACTGAGATGCTTCATAGCTCTTCCTCTCTGCTCTTAGTGATGGCTCTTATGGTGAGATGCTACAGCTGTCACTCAGAGCAGAAGGAAGGGGTTGTGAAGCAGCTCACTGCAGTCAGCACCTCAGTATGAAGGTCTGCCTTAAGGGCACCTGCAGGAGCTGCCAATAAAAGCATCCAAAAAGGTATATCTCACCCATTGTCCGCTGCCCCTACCTTGCACTGTCAACAGTTTTGCAGGATCAAAACTGCTGACGGACTCCCTATAACATAGAGTACACTAAAGAAGAACACCACAACATCTAGTGGTACTAAATCTATCCCTTTAGAGAAACATTTCAAGTCAACATTCAGCCTCGATCAAGCATGGTAGATGTGAGTGATGTGCTGAAGCATTCCATCAAAAGGGCAGGTGAAGACTTCTTCATGGATGCTTTAACCTCATTCCTTGTGCCAGATAGCATCAAGTAATTAATGTGGAAAACTTAGTTCACTTTTAAATGCTACATGACATGTTTTTAGTGGATATGTTTGACCATATAAGGTTATTTAATGAATGTTTTAATTCACATTGCTCCGATAATGGATTGAAAGATTGCATATCACTGAGCAAAGAAATCATTAGGGAAATTGTGTCAGCAGAGTCTATAAATAAAGGTAAAATATAGGTTTGACATTTTATTAAGTAGAGCACACTTAATCTACAGTAGTAGTGTTCTTTTGATTAGTACATATTCATTTTAGTTGTATGATTTTTGCATGTTTTATCTATAGTATCTCAACACAGCTCTATCCTTGTAAATTCAGATACATTATAATGGTGGTTATACTATTTTCACATGTTTATGTGATATTAGAGAAAAATGTATTCCAGGCATACAGTAAAAATTCCAAAAATATTAAAACGTTTTCTATTTCATTCGATGACATTATTGAGTTTCTAGGAGGTGATAAAACCTCCAGAGGACGTTCTGCTAATGGTGCCACTGTTCTAAAATTATTAGAATGAATTAACAAGAGGAGGAGTGAATTTAACGTGCCTTTAATAGGGTCACACTAAACTCCCTCCATAAGAGTCCCTCTAATGAACTAGGCTGTTCTATCAAGGCTGCCTCTATTGGCTCTTTCCACTAATATATTCAATTATGAGACTTGTCAGAACTGTTTATTTGACATTGTGTATGGTGTACACAGCTAGCCCATGATGTGATAATTAACCAGTGACTGGATTCTTTCTCGTCAGTGAAATGCCAGCTCGCTAATGTGACATTTTAGGCTGTAACCCGATTCTGTATTATAGCTCATTGTGCCGTTATGAAATAATGGAGATAGTGTTTCGATTTAGTACAAAGAGGCCAAGGCAGAGTGCATCAATTTACTTATGACTAATAGCTAGAAATTTTTGTAATTTTGAGAGCCGGCACCAAGGCTTATTAAATTTATATGTGCTAAGCAAGAACGCCCTTGACCTCCCAGTACTCCTACTGAGTTGTTTTTACTTGGACTCCAAGAGGTACATATGGGAAGAGTTGTAAGGAAGAATGAGAGCACTTTTAAGCATTAAAGTGGTTATGATGAAAAAAATTAAAATAACACATCGTATAGTACATGAAAATCACTTTCTAACAAGCTAGAGCCAGACCTGTAATGCACATGGATCCAGTGCTCTCCTATTCATTGCTCTTTTCTGCTAGATTCTCTTCAGTCTAACTGCTCAGAAGGCATGTACAGTGAGCCCTCAAAATACAATGGCCTCAGGATATATTTTTTTTAACATACGGTACAATTGTCTTTTCGGAGCCAGTGTAAGTGAAACCAGACTCAACATACCATGCCTCAGACCCAGATCCGACCAATCAAGGCCACTTCTCTGGTAAAATAGCTGGAGTAGTTGCTAATTATCAGCTATTCCTGACTGTTATATGTAAGGACTTGTTTTATCTGTCTTAGGTATCTGCTTAATTTTTTAAAATCATCATTTTCTTTTATCTTGGATGACATTTTGGGGCTTTGGAACCAATTACTCAAGTTACAATGGTTTCAACATACAATGGTTGTCCTGGAACCAATTAATATTGTAACTTGAGGGACCACTCTACTTTCTCAAGAGATGTGCCCTCAGGGTGTGTATACTTTCTGCTACAGTTCTCTCCCTATATCTGTCACAGCTTCTAACAGTAGATATGGCTGGTGACAGTTGAAGGAGGGAACTGAGCATGTGTGACCACCTCATTAGGTGGACGTGCACATTACTGTACAGATTAACCATCATTATAATGAAGTCAAGAGAATATCTAACAATTGGAGCATTTTGTAATAGAAATCAAAGGACACGATTTACTGTTTTTTCATGCAGAATAATTTTGAAGGCACATTTAATGGTGACAAAACCCTTTTAAATCCTAGAGAGAGACTGAAGCCCATAGGGGGAGATTTATAAAAACAGGTGTAAAATAGAACTAGCTTAGTTGCCCATAACAACCAATCAGATTCCAGCTTTCTTTTTTTCAGAGCGCCTATGGAAAATGAAAAGTAGAATCTGATTGGTTGCTATGGGCAACAAAGCCAGTTTTCCTTTACACTAGTTTTGATAAAACTTTCCTAATGTGCATGAAATGCTTTATATTTTATGTTTAGTACATTGCTAAGTCCACCGGTTGGATTTATATATGTCATGTACATATATATAGAGTTATAGCTATATAATATAGCTGCCATTATCTCTCCTACACAGGACTAAGATTTTAGGCAATATTGCATCTCACATTCATTGGGCTAAAATTGCTGGGTTATTGTGACTATGACTTAGTCTTTCTCCTTGGGAAACAAAGTCTTGAGAGACCTTAACAATAGGCCCCTACTCTTAAAGGGGGTTTTCATTATTTAAATATTGATGACCATTAATATATGATTGGTGGTTGTCTGGCTATAGTCAGCTCTTGCTGATTAGCCTGTAGGCCTGAGACGTCATGTCCATTGCCAATTACAAAATTAGTTCCTTCTGACAAAACCCTAGGGATATTAATAACATCCAAAACCAATTGGTCATTTGAACAATTGGTTTTGGATGTCATCTCCATTGGTCACTTGACCTTTTTGCTGCTCATTCCCATTCAAGTGACTTGGATTGAGCCACTATACCAAGCACAGACACTACACAATGTATGGCACTGAGCTTGGTATACTATGAAGAGGCCACAGGTCTTGTCCAAGCACTGTGATCCCTTCAAGCAATGGTGCCGGGAGTCAGGTCCCCACCAATCAGATATTGATGACCTGTCCTGAGGATAAGCCATCAGTATTGCATTCATGAAATACTGATGGCCTTTACACCCATTTAACAGCTTAAGTGTGCAGATGTGACAATTGTTAGTTGTTGCCTTCAATTGAATAGGTAGAAGCTGGATAACTGAATACAATTCCTAACGGCTTGACAGAAGAGGACAACTGAAGGACTTCCATTCACCTATGAATATTTTTCCTTTTTTTTTAACAGGAATTTTTCTAACCCTTCTGTCTCAGTAGGTTTGTGTGATAGACTATTCCTCAGCAGTCTGCAGTCTTTACATTTCAATATTAAAGTGCATAACACAATTACAGATAAAGTAATGGCTTTTCCGGCAGGAGATTATCATTTCAAACAGCAGAAATGTGAATATCTAAATGTGACTATTACTCAGGCAAAGCTTTAGAAAGTTTAATTCTTTTTTCGCTACATCTTTTCTTATCGTAGCATTTTCCTTTAAATCTGCGATATAGGCTGTAGAAGGCATGGCTGTCATGCCGATGTAGAGAAAACAGCTGCAGGAATGGTAGCTATCAAAAATGCAGTGTAATGCTTTGGTGAGTCTTTGAAAACAAGACAAACAGTGACAGCAGCCTGAGCACAAACCTGAAAAACCACGCTCGGAAGGGCCTCTGCAAAGTGATGCTAATATGGTAATTGTAGGCAGTTTGATTCCTCTAAGCTGACTCTTTAATGATTCATGTTGCACAGGAGAGCTGCAAGCACAATAAGATATGTACCAGCTTGCTGGCATCGAAGAGTATGATGAAGACACAAGCTTTTACTTTGAGAGCTTTTGGATATTTTAAAGCTGTTGCCTACTTGTATTTATTTCTCAGAATGACTGACTTATAGCATTGCATGTCAAATGTGCTTCCATGTATTTCTATGTACATGGTAAGATACAATATGAAAAAGAAACCTGCATGCAACTTAAACCAGGGCATGGTCGAAACAAGAGATCTCACACTTACTGCTATGTTGTCATCCAGTTTCTTGGTGTCATCCCCATTCATTTAGAGGGGTTTTCCAATATCTAAAATATCCCCCCCCCCCAATGCCCAGGCCCCTTGAATGGATTATACTTACCTGATCCCCAACACCAGAGTAGCTCCAGATCCCTAAATGGCTGCCACTGCATCTCCTTGAGGCTGGTCACCATCATGGCCTGCTATTGGTTGCTCCCATCGCTGGATGTTTTATTCCGAGCAATGGGGAGATGTAGCGGTGCACGTTCAGGGATCCAGAGGGACGCGGGTGCCGGGGAGCTGGGTAAGTGTAGTACATACAAGGGGCCTAGACATTGGGGAGGATATTTTAGGTATCTGGCTAGGCTGGATTCAGTGAACTCTGCATTTGTGAAACCTAACTGCATTTTTCCTGTGCTCCTATAGATTAGACATGGAGGGCAGACACTTGGTTGCAGGTACATTATGTTGGCCTATAAAAATTTCCCATTACCTTAAATAGCATCTATCAGCATGATCTCTTACATCAAATCAATGTGTGTTAATTTAGAAAGTCCAACTTTTATTTTTATGCTCATGAAGTGCTCGTAGCACCGAGGGGCGATTTAGCTACTCAGAACACTGCTTCGCCTTGGCCTTTCTGCCTTAGTCACTGTCTTTCTCTTTAGATTGACATTGCCAGGCATCAACATTGTTTTGGGGCCTCATTCTAAAGTCTCTCAAATTCGCCAGCAAGAGTTCAATCGGTTCCTTAACTATAACCTCATTTGGCTGTCTCTGCTCCTGAGATCTAAAATGTGCTGAATGACCATAAGTGACTCATAAGTCCCAGGAGGTGATGGACTGACTAGGTGGCTTATGATACCGTTCAATCCAAACCTTGGTGATGTTGAGGAGCCTTGTTATATGCATATGCAGGCTTAGTCAGATTTCAGCCTAAAGGCCCCATGCTCTGAGACTGTAGTTTTTGTCTGCGTCTGATCCGCATTTTTCGCAGATTGGACCCATTCATTTCTATGGGTCTGCAAACATGTGGACAGCACCCATATGTCGTCTGTGTGCTGTCCACATCCATTCGGCCTTATGAAAATTATAGAACATGTCCTATTCTTGTCCGTTTTGCAGCAGAAAAATGCATTAGCAACTTAACCAGTTAGCGTATTTTGTGGATCTGTGGTTTGCAAACCGCATATTGGATGCATGAGGCCATAACAGCATACCCACTCTATCAATAAATATGGAAGTATTTGTGATGGCAGAAATTTCTCTTGAATGATTGCTAAAATAGCAACCTCTTTATACTTTGCTCTCATTATCACACAATTAGGCTACAAAAGAGACTATACAAACTAACAGCCTACCGAGGTCAGAATCCCTACAGTTTCCCAATGAGGCTGTATTTCATGAATACAATACTGGTGACCTATCGTCAGGACAGGTCATCAGTATCTGATTGGTGGTGATCTGACTCCCGGCATCCCCACCGATCAGCTGCTTGAAGGGATCACAGTGCTTGGACAAGACCTGTGGCCTCTTCGTAGTATACCAAGCACATTGCCATACGTTGTATTTTGGCTGTGCTTGGTATTGCAGCTCAGTCCAAGGCACTGGAATGGGACTGAGCTGCACAAAGGTGACCAATGGACATAACATCACAGGCCTACAGGCTAATCAGTAGGAGTTGACTTCCACTAATCATATTATGAATGGCATTCAGACCACAGTGTATATTAGTAATGTCTGCTTCTGGATTTCTAGGGGAGCTGTACCTATAGGGTCAGCTAAAGGGACCCCTAGCAATGCCAGCATTATTATAACATTATTATATTATTATAAGCTTTTGAGCTATAAGCAATTCTTTGATTTTTTTTTTTAAGTTTCATCCACCCGCTCACCTTACTCCTACGTCTTCACCAGTTTTACTTAATATGTTTGCTGTTTGTTAAATGAGAAAAAAAAAATCAGACTGATTCTGTTGATTGAAAAGTTCAAAATAATAAAAAAACAAATTACAGCTCCATTTCTGAAGCCTGACAGTTTAATAGCACTGTACTCATGGAACGATTTAAAATGTGTAACCTTCATTCTAATAAATTCTAAATAGTGTTGAAAGAACATGGATGAACACAAATACTCCAATTATGTGCTCTACAATTATTTTTGTACTGCAAATTAGAAAAGTTTATACATTCATGAAGAATTAGAATAACAGTTTGGATCCGTGAAAAGAAAGCAATGTGTTGCACTCTGGATCCGACTGCATACAGTCTCGGAATCGACTTACAGGAATACTTTTGCTTAGCAATACGGTTCCACGTAATAGCTACCTGCTGTGTCTATGACAGTTGTCAGGTGACTATTCTTCTCCAGCCAGTGTTACCCTGGCAACATTAACATATTGTCCCCTGGACTATAAAGATGAGAGATCGGTTGAATAGACTGTTAGAAGCACGTCCACCAAGAAGCACAGACATAACATCATTTGTGACTTTTATATACAGAGCCGAACATATCAAAAATATCTTTGAAAGATGTGAAGAAAGGAGACTCCTAAATTGGTGGATTTGATTAAATTCTGAATACATGTTAAGATAATAACATTTGGAGTGGAATGAATGTGGTAAGCTCTCCTATAGAGGCCTTGCTACCTAATGATGATGTAAGAAATACGGTGGAGTATGGTATAAATCCATAAATAAGTTCCATCTGTGATCAAACTGCTAATTCTCCTTGCATTTGGCGACACAGCTCATAAATGAAACAACTAAGCTAAAGGTGTGCAGGACGGAAAGATCATGTGGAAAGCATTAGAACGTTGGAGGACATGTGGGATGGATCAGGTTCTTGGGACTTTATGGCTTATGTATGTTGGCTATTTATCACTCTTTTAAGAAGTCAAATGAATAAACCAGTCCTATATCCTCAGCACATTTCATAAATACATTTTTTGTATGTTATTTAAAGTGGGGTTCATAGTGCTAGTACTTAAAGTACTGCAGATATTTTTGTAATGGAGGGGGTTCTAGTATTCTCATACTTATACATGTCAATTCAAAGGGGTTATCTAATGACTAATGTAAAAAAATGAAGACCAGACATATAGTACAACAAAGCTAGAACCAGCCCTGTACTTCACATGGATCCAGAGCTGTCCACTGCTTCTCCCTTCAAGTGACCCCCTTCACCTCTATGTAAGCATTCACTCAAAAGAATTACAGTTAGGGACATTAATGGGAGAGAGGGTGCCTTAAATCAGAAGAGTCTGGTACTTGTTTTCCTGCTCCATGCTTTTTTATGACCTTTGGGCCAGTTCCTCTCTCCTTCTCAAGATGGGAGTCTTTTTTATGATCAGGTAGCAAAGAGAATGGGGGAATCACCAAGGGCTGGCCCACTTCTCTCAAAAGACCTCATAGCGACCTTATGGTCTCCATCTATGGTATTGTGAAGCAGTATCATGAAGAAATTGTTACAGTACATTTAAAGGTAACATTTTCTTAGGAAAAATCCCTGCAGTAGGGTTGATATCTGGGATCTTATGGTGTCAAAGTTGTGGACCCGTCTCAAGTGTATAATTGGGACAAACACATCAATATATCATCCTTGTTCCTTTATTTCATATTTAAATATGTAATAAAGGAACAATCAAGATATGTTGATGTGTTTGTTCCCTCTTGAGACTGGTTTTTGATACAGAAAGTGGAACTCTGTGTGTAATAGGAACCTGACTGGCAACATTTACAGTTATTTGTTAAAGTTGTGGCTCCATATACAACTAGCACAATATATCATAATACTTGACAATATACTTTATGACTAGAGATGAGCAAACGTGCTCGAAACGAGCACTGTACCGCTCGGCTCCCATGCGCTCGCATAGGCGCAGGCAGCCGCTTCGAGGAGGACGGAAGCGGCTGCCTGCGCCCATGCGAGCGCAGGGGAGCCGAGCGGTACAGTGCTCGTTTAGAGCACGTTCGCTCATCTCTATTTATGACACCTGAAATGGATAACGCATTTTATGGATATGAGGCTTCACTATGATCACCTGTTCCTTGCCTGGTCACATTATGAGGAGCACATGTGCTCTATGGTATATGAAGGCTGGCTTTATGTTTGCTTATAATATTATTTTTGCTTTCAGTAAAATACAGTGTACTAAAATAATGCTCTTCCCTATGTTGAGGTGATAAACCTCGATCTATTTCCGCAGCAAATGTACACTTCAAAAGTTGTTAACAATATAGGAATTCCAACTCCTGACTAGCTTAATTTAGCAATGCAAACCCAGTTTCTAGGCAACGGACCCTACTGACCTCCATCTTGTGGTAGAAAGTCATTATATAAAATGCAGTAGAATGAGCTAATATTTAGCTGTCCCCACACATTTTTATTGTTAATTGCAGGTTGTCTTTGCCAGACTTGAATTTCAAGGGCATGGGTGCAAACGAGTTTTCAGAGATGGTGAGACTTAACAGACAGGAACATTTTTATTTGCCTTTAGCACATTTTGTGGTGTTGAGCACTGAACAGTAAGTGATGTTTTAAATTCATACAGCATAAATGTGCTAGTAAGACATTAAAAGTGTTGTAAAAATGTTACTACTTAGCTTGCCGTAAAAGGCATGGTAATATCATTCACAGAGCAGGGAATACCAGTTGAGTCATACTGGCACTAATGCCCCCATAGGGAAGCATCTCAAAACATGTGACAAGAAAAAAAGCTTTATTGATTTCAGATGTTTAGTATCAGATTTAGTAGACTTTTTATATCTCCATGGGTACTAATATGCGTTCCAGCTTGGTACGCATTGACAAATTCCGATATGTCACTTCCGGTCTGGCTGGAGGAAAGATTGTGTTTAACATCTATATGTGGTAATTTGTAAATTTGGGTAGAATTGTGGGACTATATTATAGACTATGGGCATTCGTACTTATCATAAGAGAGTTTTGATCAGAGGGGGAAAATATAGATTACACGGAGATACTACTTCCGGTAGTGTACTTCCGGAGCACGTATTCAAGCTGGCGTATCGACCATGTCGGTAAGGGACGCACATGTAACTAATTTAACATTGAAACGGGTATAAATGGCATTCAATACTCACCTCCTGATGAAACAATAGCGAAACGTGCATCGGGGTACCAGGCAGTGAAGCAGGTATGATAATACTGACTACTGATTTTCCTAGCGGTTATCATCTACTTTTCAGTAACAGGACAGCGTATAGATATCCTAATAATGTACATTTATATATGTGATATAATTAAGAGTTTGGAAAAGGAATTTGTATGTACCGGGGATCCCGTGATTACACTTTGATACTTCCTTCTTCACTGCCTCGTTCGGATTATTATACCTGATGTGTGATCATGTCACCACCGATGTGCTGGTGTTGAATATTAGATATGTATTTTTTATGTGATTTTAGATTTGTGATTTTCAATAAAATATTTGGATATACTAGTGGTTCCCCGTTCGTTTTTTGTTGGTATTTATCTCAAAACATGTGACAAGAAAAAACCTTTGATGATTTCAGATGTTTAGTATCAGATTAAGGCCTCTTTCACACTAGCGGCAGTCCGGATCTGGCAGGTGAAGGGTGCCGTCGGATCCAGACTGCCGCAGGGACATGTGTGGGGCCGGAACTGCTTTCCGGCCCCACACATCTCACACAGTACCATATACATACATACACACAAACACATACATACTTACATACTCCAGGCAGGCAGGCAGGTCGCACGTCTTCACGCCCAGGAGGCGCACAGCTATGACAATTCCCCACAGCGCCCTCTGCTGGGCGCTGTAGGGAATCGTCATAGCAGCGCGCCTCCTGTGCATGAAGACGTGCGGCCTGCCTGCCTTGAGTATGTAAGTATGTATGTGTTTGTGTGTGTGTGTATGTATGTATGTCTGTCTGTATGTATGTATGGGGTTACGGATCCGTCCTGAACTCCATTGAAAGTCAGTGGAGGACGGATCATTTTACCATTGTGGTCACACCAAACGGATCCTTCCCCATTGACTTGCATTGGGGGTCATTCCGGATCCATCTTGGTGCGGATGCCTGGACCGGAGAGTAAACTGCAGCATGCTGCGGTTTGTTCTCCAGTCTGAAGACGGAACGGAATGCTTTCAGGAGCATTCCGCTGTCTTCAGTTCAGTTTTGTCCCCATTGACAATGAATGGGGACAAAACTGAAGTGTTTTTTTCCGGTATTGAGCCCCTATGACGGAACTCAATACCGGAATTTAAAAACGCTAGTGTGAAAGTAGCCTTAGTAGACTTTTTATATCTCTTATGTTCCTAGTCTACTCTACTTTCCAACAAAAAATTAAGGGAAGAGGAATCCAAAGAAGGAAATTAATGTGGGTGCATGTCTCTACTGGGTTTGGTCCAACTCACCCCAAATTCATGATCCAATGTACAACGTTGAGGCAGTACTACAAAGGCATTGAAAAATATGTGATTTATTCTAGGTGCCACTTTTAGGTCTTTATCCTGCTTTCCAGTGAGTCTTCTTTGGGTCGGCACCTAGTGTCATGTTACATCCAGGCACTTATATGTGTAAAAAATCTGTATTCCAGCAACTGGATGCCCAAGCTCAGTAGAACTACGATGGATCCAGTTGTTATATATGGAGTAGGAAATATTAAGCATATGGTCAACATGCCTATCTGAATGAGAAAATCCATAAAGCTACGCTAAAAAAGTGTTTAACCACTAAAATAGCAGCATCATACACATTAACCCTAAGGTCTTGAGTCTGCAGCTGCATATTTTTAGGGTGCTTCTTTAAAGCTTTAGCTTCTACAGTCTAGCAGGAGCAGTAGGGTCGCTTTTAGTTTTTAGCAAAGTTTTGAAAAATTTGATTCAGCTGCTTTGCTGAATTTCACAAAGAAATTAGCTTTGTGATTAATTACTTCGTCACAAAGCGAATTTCTTTGTAAGTAGCGGGTGCAATGATGGGGAACAGTGCACCCCCCCATCATTGAACCCCTCAATGATTGCGGCATCTGAGAATAATAGTGAGGGTTTTCAGAGGTTAATCTGGGGAAAAAATACTCATCCTATTCATTTGATTACGAAGTGGCCATCGCGGTCATGTTGATTGAAGACACCGCGCAAAATCTTGCGGGTTCGTGATGACATTATCACGCTGACCGGCATGGTGACGTCATATGTCACCGCAAATTAGATTTTATGCAGGATCCTCAATCAATATGGCCGCGGCAGCTTCTTCGCACTCAAATTGATGAGGTGAGTATGTTTTGGGGGTTTTTTTTTACTGCCGCTTCAGGAAAAATTGTTTGGAGGAAATTCAGCTTTTCAGTGAATCAAATTTTTCCTGAAATTCGGATCAAAGTCCACTTTGGGTACTTCGATTCACTCAACACTGGTCGCTTTATAAGTGCTTCTGTCTTCTTCTGTGAAGAATATATAGCAGTCTATGGGGGTTGTTTATAAAATATTTTGGTAAAAGATATTTAGAATATTCCTATGTGTTACAAAAAATACACAAAAATGTTTTAAAAAATCTGTCAAGACAGTTAAACCACTACGTAGATAAAATTGCAGTAAAGTATCTGATAATTAAGTGGGCAGTATGATAATTTTATCTCTCATCACAATTCTTGTTTGTCATATTATTTTTATTATTTAGTGTTTTTATTATATTATTTATTATTTATTTGCACTATTTTATTATTTATGTTTATTATATTAGTAAATTTTAATTGGTTTTATTTTTTTTATTTTTGCTTATTGAATTTCACAGTAGCTTGAGAAGTCTATAGAATTTCTCATAGACATTGTAGACAGACAGTTAATACTATACTTGTTAAAACAGCAGGGAGCAAATGTGACAATCATAGACTGCCATCTAAATAGAAATGAGATAGCACAAGGCCACGGCATAAACAATATAATTAAGCCCTGGCTGACACCAGTTCTGATAAAGGAAAGCGATGTGTCAGGAAAAATTCACCTCTTTGGTCAACCTGCTATTGACCTCCTATTAACATCTGTCATTGGCAGCTGGCTGACACTGACAAACACAATTGAATTGTATTTTTTCAGTGTTAAACTATTACAATAGGAAACTTATTTAACATAATTCTTTTTTTTTTTTTTTCATTTTTTTGCAAGAACTAAATGATGGTCCTTAATGCCAAGGGGTGCAAAAACCTTTCTTATGCACACTAAAAACAGTGGTGTATTAAGTCCTCAGTTTCTAATACAATTACATGAAGTAAGAGGCACTTAACTGCTGTGACTGAAATGCAAATGCATAACCATGCAAAGAAATATCAGAAGCTCACCACAGGGGGTAACCTATATATGGATTAGATATGTGTAATATTATTCATGTAACAGTGGTAGTAAGGGAGTCTAAGAGCTATAAAGGCCATAATTACTATAGAGTAATAATTTAACATGAGTATACTGTAAGTAAGAGTTCCTTCCACTATACCAAGTACCCATGACCCTTGCATCTTTCCTACCTACAGGAGCCTCTTAATACTCTAAATGTCAGCTTCATCTGCTTCATCTCTGCTCCTTCTTCATGATCAGTTTCTTTTGTGCCATCCTTCTTTCGGATGTCCTCCTCTCTTAAACAATTCACTTCCACATACATTTGACATTTCTTTAACAAAATATGTGGACTGCTCAGTTTCTTGTGCCCAAAACTGCTGGTAGACCTGCTATCCTTTTAGTTACATTGTAATAAAAGTGGCCATACACATTAGATGGAAGTAGGTTGATAGTTGAACAGCAGTTGAACAAACATCTGGTGAACAATTGTTTAGCATACAGATTTTACTCCATATTGGCTGTTACAGTTGTTGCAGCTGGCCATATGGTACATGTTCAGTGAAACTGGGCGATAGACTAAAGGTCTCTCTGGTAACATTCTTTCACTGAAAGATCTTTTGTTCATGAACAATTTTTCTTTGAATTAAAGACCTTTCATTGGACAAAGATTTTGGACAGGGTTGACTTCTTTTCAAACAATAATGGTCTATCAACAGTTGGCTAAAATGATCGTTTGTTGCTAAATGTTCAAATGTTCATTTTGGTTGAAGTCATCCTTCTGGATAGACTAATGTGTTTGGTCACCTTAAAGGGGTTATCCCATGACTAATGTAAAAATGAAAGTCAGACATCATATAGTCCATTACAACATCCAGAGATCTGCACATTCATTGCTCTGCTAGATTTATATGAAGCTGGCAGCTCAATGGGAGTGTTTTTTTCTGCTGCAGCTCAGGGGGGGCGTGTCCATGCTCTCCTTATCACAACTCAGGAGGCAGATTAAGGATGAAACTGAGCATGTGCGGCCATCTCAGTGAGCAGGTCAAAGAAATAAGAAAAAGAGCAAACAGCAGGTGGCGCCATATAGATACATTTTATTGAATAGTGGCTATACTTCATTTTTAATTACATGCAATTACAAAAGTATTCAGATCCAGGTGCTGGTTTGAAAACTGCAGAATATTTTTCGTGGGACAGCCCCTTTAAGTGAATAAAATATTTCATGAGTTACAAGTTAGTATAACATGCTGTGCTTAATAGATTTTTGCATCAAACATATACTATATCTAAAGATATAACAATTTTTGGATGATAAAGCTATGTAGTTCTGGTGCCACTTGAGGTGCTGAAGCTACAGCTGATCAGCAGGAGAATGGAGTGTTAGACCCCGCCAGTCAGCTATTGATGGCCTATCTCGACGTTAGGCCATTAATAATAACAGAGAAACAGTATTCACACTCACTTTTTTAAATTATTTAGCCAAAACTGAGATAGGAACCAAAAAATGAGAAGTTTAAGGTTTTTCTTTATACCCCTTTCACTACAATAGAATCCTGGTTTACCAAAAAAGGCATTATAACTTTTCTGTATGAAGTGCTGCATCTTTTCTTATCTATATATCTATTGCCACACAAATCTTCTTATGGTTCCTTTCATCAGAGCACTAGTGTTGGACTAGCTCTTCCAGTCCACTGGATGTAGTTCAATTTTTATTACAATTAGTTGCTACAGATCCATAATTTAAAATCATAGAGACAGAGCCCCCCCCTCCCCAGTATGTTTCACCAATACACAACTATGAATATAATTGTTCAAGTATTAATATTGAAAGTTATTTTATAGGGAATATTGATATGTGAAAAATGAATGTTTTTGCTAATTGTATATTGGTGTCTAATTGAATGACACCCCTTAGTTTCTACAATAACATTCTTTGAGTTCCATTGCTATACTCAACCTGAAAAGTTCGTTTTGAAATAATATACCATATTTTATCAGAAAAATGTGAATGATTAATATTCTATTAATAACTATAGCCGAGCAACAGCAGACTGCACTCACAATTCTGCAAATTAGCCAAAGTACAAGAAATAATCATACTTTGTTATTTGAAATGCATTTATTTAAATCCTCCATGTTGCTTTGATCCATGGCAGGTGTTGCTCTTTCAACAAGTTGTTGGCTTTATGTGGATTAATGAGACACCACTGAGATTTTGGATTTAGAAAAGTCATTGGTAGTATAGAGATTCTGTTCAAAATGTAAAATCCGTCATGTGTCTGTGGCACTGACAGAGAGCATGCCATAATCTCCAGTGATTGTCCTGTCTTATATTAGTCTTGCTTAATCTTTTCTACTAGCTTGTAAATTAAACCTTTTTCTGTTCTACGATGAAAAGTGCTGGGGAGCTCTTTATTACAGAAAATGTGCAAGGTCATTTCAATCATCACTTGTGGAAAGTCCATTACTTTGGTGGGTTTGTTGCATTATTGATTTGAAGAAATATGTGCATTTTGTTGGGGAGGTTGTCCTTATAGACTGCAATACAACAGCGAATAAATGAACTGTGAATGGATCAATCCAAAAGTAATTAGTTCTTATATATATGATATGCCATAGAGGACAATATGCAGTGAAATCATCTTTGTACATAGTCTATTATTTGAAACTACTTACTGGAAACTATTGACTTGATTTAGTTCGTAAATAGAAGGAAATATTTCCTGTATATAGATGAGTGAATTGATTGTTAAGAATCAATTTGTCTCATCAAGCAATGTTCTGCACCTGCAATGAGGTATTCTTCCGGGTAGTGGCAGACAAACAGTCAGTACTCAAGTAGCGGAAGCAGAGCTTTTGCTCTTGTGCCACTGCAAGGCAACAGTGCAGGCGCAAGATTGTCAGGGCTGGCCGAAATGTCCAGTCCTGTCAATCAAGTGGCGGAGGAAGCGTCCTCGGCTTGGAGACACCCATTGTAGATGCAGAACCCTGCTTGTTGAGACAAATTGATTGTTATAAAAAGATCTCTATTCCTGTACAATGCAAAAATATTCCAAGCTTTCTAGATATCTAGGTATTCCTCATATTGAAGACACCAATTGGCAATGCTCCCTATGAAACATATGTAAATTATGTTTTCTTCAGAAGGAAAAAAAAATATCTCTCTGATGCCACCAGTGCAATAACTGATCTATTTTTCTTAATAGACTCTCGAACCAGTCTTTCCATATCCATCCAAATAGTTCTATTCAACCAGACATATGATATGAAGTATGATAAACATTGATATATCAATATACCATCTGCATTTAGACCCTTGTACTAGAGGATCACCTTCCCAAAAAGAACAATAAAGGATCGGGTATATAATAGATTTTTTTTTAATATTTTAACCATATACTTTGATGATAGGTATCTCCACAATGGACTCAAACTTTGCAGCTTGTTGACAAGTGGTTATCTATACAGTAACATTGTAAAATGGAAGCCAGCTCCCAATGAGAGGGGTGTGGTACTTTCCTTCTTGTGGAGGTGCCAGTTTGTGCAGGGGTCTTACAAATATTGCTCAATTAGAAAGGTCATGCAAACTGGCTCTCCTCCAGAAGCAAGAAAAAAAAAACCCTAATCTAATGCCACCTAAGTAGCAAATTCTGTAAGCCAATGTCTGACCCATTAAAGAATTTTAAAACATGACTGGGACATGAGCTAAACCACAGTCTCCTCCAAAAGAAAAATACGCTAATTTGTAGACACCTGTTTTAAGGTTCTTGCCCCTCATCCATACAGAGCAGGGTATTGGTTGGCTACTGAATGAGAGGTCTTGTAGTTGTCTGGATGTACTGTTCTCCTTGCAGATACTCCAGATGGCCAGAAATCAGAAGCCATAGTACACTACTAACGACCTCAACCAGGCTTGACATGTTTAGTCACCCCACCAACAGCATAATGTATTATCACAAGAGGAACATCAATGATTCCTTATCTGATTAGTGCAATAAGCCAAGGATGAAGCAATGTAAAGACCTGTGTTCCTGTAAATCAGGCTTCATTGGTTGACATCTAATTCTCATTGACCATCATCATTGACTTTTTCGTGTTCTTGCTTGACATTGAATCTGATGAAATCACATTACTGCTCATTTTAATTGAGCCTGGTTTGAAAAACTGTATGTTAAAAGGCATTCTATAAGGGACATTGTCTATAATTAGCATCCGTCAGTACAATATCCCATGAGAAAATGCATTGTTATCATAATGGCCTTTGCCTTATTATGGCGCTGGAAACCAGGTTGAAAGAATGTGTTAAATCAATAGGTTCACAACTTTACAGTTCAATTGTTAAAGATGTCAACAGAAGGGCTAATTACACTGCAGCAGTGAAGAGCATCATCACATAATCTCTTAGGATATGTTATTGTACATTTTCAAAAGCTGGCACATGTTGCAACCGTCTTGTTTTAATATGATGTTGTGTACAATTAATAGACTATGACGCTCAAAATCAGCCTTTTGAAATATTTACTAAATGAATGTCAAGCTGATGAGTAAACAATACCAAAGCTTAAAAAAACATGCAATAAAGGGACCCCCCACAATAAGTAACACACAAGGAAGGCATGTGGGGAAATCAGCAAAACACTATCGTAAACAACTGAAAAGCACTGCAGTAAACAATATTCTAAAACATAACCTGCTTTCCAAAAAGTCCTTCTGCATACAAATATCAGCGTAGAATTCTGGGGCTACGTGGTGGACTTTCATTTCAACATATGACAATACTTGACTGTATTCGAGCCCTTGCATACAATATGTCTAACTGTAATTCTAGGGCTACTCTGGGGACTTTCATCATACATATGATAAGATATGGCAGCTTCATGCATTGTTGTCCTGAAAGTATTACCTTTGTATATATACCTGATGACTTTCCATGCAAGACCATGATAATGTACAATATCGACCAAAGAAAATATCACTGGTGCCAAAATATCTGGCTAAATGAAGCTCAGTCACAGTATCCATGACCCATCTCCTATGGATAAGATGAATTCTTTATTGACTGCTGTAGTGCAGTCTATTCATATGGCTTTGGTGAAACATGCAAATGACAATTTACTCATATTACTTTCAAGTAAAATTGTATTTTGTTTAGCTGTCAGAAGTTATTAAATGGTCAGTAACTTCTCATACTTTGAATAAATCCATAGTACAGGAAAATATAAGGACCCTTGAAATATATTTTATCAGATAAATATACTTCTTACCCTTCTTATCAGCGCCTTTCTTAAACATTACTCTGAATTTTAGCTGAATCCTTCTTGAGAGACCAAGAATGATTGTCACCTCACTGTGGGATCAAATTACAGCAATCCAAGTCTATGGATAGGGGAAAGGGGGGGGGGGAGGGAACTGCAGTGAGACAGACACAGAGGCTGCAGCAGCTAATAGTATGTATATCACACCCCAAGTGCTTTATTCACATCACCTCCGTACTTGTCTGCAATGTCCTATATGGTGCCTCTTTATGAATATGAGTGAGTGTGAGAGAGTTACAGAGCAGAATCTTCTGATTTATCCACAGTCTATGGATGACATGACAACAGCTAGTCTTCACCCACTAGCTCCAGGACAACTGAGATTTAGAGATAGGGCCTGCAGAGAATAAAAATGCTAACAAATACTTAAGTCATATAATGACCGGAATAAAATGCTATAAATCACACACATGTATGCACACAGCAGTGTATTCTAAAAAGTCATCTAAAAGTGTAGGTAAGCTTTATGTAGTTACATAGTTGTTAAGGTTGGAAAAAGACAAAAGTCCATCAAGTCCAACCTGTAATCCTGCTATATTGATCCTTGGATCAATGTCCATCTTCCTTTTAAAAAGGGGTTAGGCCAAAGAGAAAGGGTGTGTATAACGAGATTCATATACATTGTCATAAGCCTCAATGTTATTTTGAAATAAAAAGTCATCTAAACCTTTTTTGAAGCTGTCTTCAAAAAAGCAGGCTATTCCAAAAAGCAGGCTATTCCAGAGCTTCAAGAATGAAAACTATGCATTTATACAGATCATCAGGATGGAGGCAAATAGTTTTTACAAAACTGTATACAAGTTCAGCTTAGTTTAATAAAGTTTAGTAAAGTTCATTTAGTAACATTTGTGTAATGTATGTTGCCTTCAGAACACAAAGCTATTTGTAGCTTCAGATAAACAGCCAAGACCAGAATGTGCATAAATATCGATCAAGGCTGTTTCATGTCTGGGATTTTGCCAGAGACCTGGACTCAATCTACAGGTCCTGTACGGCCTCTGCTGGAGGACTCTCTCTGTAGGAGGTTTGATGGCCGTAGTTTATAAAGAACTTGGAGAAGGGCAAAGGGCATGCCAGTGCTTATGACATGCCAAGTGAATTGAACTTTGTACTCTGAATGCCCTGACCCTCTGCTTTTAATTGCAGTGAATTTAGCTTAATTGAATGTCTAGGAGCCATGAGTGCCATAGATAATTAGACAAATTAATGTCAAACTGTGTAATGCCAAATGCCAAATGAATCTACTGTTTGAAGGGTTAGTTATCTGGCTTACACTTGACAAGATGAAAGAAACTATTTTACATTAAGTGGGTTTGTCAAAACATTTGGGCATCTTCTTGAAAGCTTTCTCAATGAGTACTGTTTAGATGCGGTTCCACAGGTGTCAAGAAACAAAACCCAGTGCACGGCTGCACATTGTGCATGACAAGTAGATTCATTATTACAAATGAATATTTATTTGCATTTAATACGTTGCTGGAAAGATGTTGGGTTATCAAATGCTACGCTGCTCACAATGCCATATCGTATGATACTACAAACACATTATATTACGCAATAGTATAGATTGAGGATGGATGAATGTATACATACTGTAGATAGACTCTATTCCAGCTAATAAAACTGAAAATGTATAACTTTATTCACCCATAGGGCTGCAATATTTCAGCATTATCATGCTTGAAAAAGCTCTATAGAAGACCTTAAAGGGGTTGGCCACGTTCTGGCAACTGTTGACCAATGTGTACTATATGTATATGACTCTTACTAATATAGCCTTTGTTCATATTGTATGCCGTTTGCTATATTTCATCAGCCATGTGTCCATTTTAGGCAGATCTTCTGTGCTGTCAGCATAGAGGTCCTGTCTAGTGATGAGCGAATCTACTTCAGATGAAACATCTAAAGTCGATTCGCATAATACTTCGTTCTAATACTGTACGAAGCGGGAGCTCCGTACAGTATTAGAATGTATTGGCTCCGATGAGCTTAAGTTATTACTTTGCGAAGTCCTGTGAGACTTTGCGTAATAACTTCATAAATTCATTTGTACTGTAATAAAACATTTCCCGAACTCTGGTTTGGCTCCCGCTCCATACAGTATTAGAACGAAGTATTATGCAAATCATCCCTCATCCCTAGTCCTGTCCATAAGATGGCTGTTCATCAAGACTTTCGTGACCAGACACATCACTCTCCTCCATTCAAAGAAACTGCACATACACTAAATTCCCAATAGCGCAAGTGCAGATGGCAGGTGTGGTGTATTTGACTGATTTTTCTGGTTACATGACCCTCCATCAGCAGCCTTTTTATGGACAGGATCTTAGTGTGCACTGCACAGAAGATTTGCCCAATAAGGGGCCTATCTCTTGAAATATAGAAATGGTGCAGAATATCAACAAAGACTTTATTAGTAAGTGCCTTACTTACACATTGATCAATAGTAACCAGAAAGTGGCCAACCCTTTAAACATTGTATCTAAATGGGTGAATAGGGTTACACATTTTCACTTTTATTTGCTTAAAGAGGACCTTTCACGGTTTTGAATTACTGTAGATAAATACCTCTTGTCCCGGGGTACCCCCCGCTGATGCTGCCACTCTGCCTAGTTTTTTAAAATACAGCTCCTACTCCCCGCTGTGCCCGCCTGTAGTTTTCGCGCATCGGTACAGGGAGGAGGAGACGCCGGCATTTCTCAATGGGTGTCTCCTTCTCCCTGGCTGTGCCGTGATCCAATCACAGCGGAGAGCGTCACAGCCAGGGAGAAAAAAAAAACCTCACCTTCTCCCTGGCTGTGACGCTCTCCGCTGTGATTGGATCGCGGCACAGCCAGGGAGAAGGAGACGCCCATTGAGAAATGCCGGCGTCTCCTCCTCCCTGTACCGATGCTCAGTATTTACATACTGAGCGCGAAAACTACAGGCGGGCACAGCGGGGAGTAGGAGCTGTATTTTAAAAAACTAGGCAGAGTGGCAGCATCAGCGGGGGGTACCCCGGGACAAGAGGTATTTCTCTACAGTAATTCAAAACCGTGAAAGGTCCTCTTTAAATGCAGCCTTTTTTGTCAATTTGCATAGAAAGACAGACAGATAAACAGATACAATAGATAGATAGATAGATAGATAGATAGATAGATAGATAGATAGATAGATGGGGTCCCTCTACTGAATCTCATCAAACGTTGAGACCTCCATACACATTAGTGTATTGTCGACTGAACCAAGAACGCCAGATTTGGCTGACAGTCCAATGTGTGTGGAGAACTCCTAACTCTCCCCCAACAATACCTTTGTTCTCCCAAGAGATAAGCCAGCACCAGTAGTGATTGGCAGTGGCTTTCATCCATCTCCCCACTGAATACACATACACACTTGACCAATGTGGGAGTGGGAGGTAACTGTAGGGCAAACGATTGTTTGTTCAACAACTATTCAATGTGTATGGCCACCTTTAGAATAATGGATGCAACCTGGTCTGCCCTCCCCTCTATCCATTGAAGTCCATTGAGATACCTTTAGGGTACAGTGGCCTATGTACGGTATTTAGCATGTGTCGCATGGCTATTTCCATTGCCAAATTGATTAATTAAAGTTCACATTGACATTACAGGATGGATATTTAAGTAGTGCAATGAGCATCCCTTTGTAATATATAATTACAGTCTATTTTTTACCGTAAATTACAAGAAGGGTTTTAGAGAAATTAGGAGGATTGGATACTTTTAGACTATAGTTTATACAATGCTGTGTATGCAAAACTGTTCTTTCTAAAGAAACACTCGTTCTTTCACTCACAATGGGCATAATGTACATCCTTCTGAACACAATAGAGTCATAATTGCAGAAAAGGACCTGATAAGTGGGAAAGTGAACTTCAAATTTCATCTGAGTCATGAAACCATGCCACATCTACTGGAGCCACCTGACTGCTGCTGCTCTCAGATCCTACTTATTTGCTTTAACTGCAGTTTAATTCTATGAACTTTATTTGTCATTATTTGATAATGATTGGATAATAAAACAGAAATAAATGTGTTCAAGGCTTAGATATCTCTAGTCTTATGGCCTCAGATATCTCTGTTACCCATGGAACCAGGATAATATCAGTGATACTTTAGTCACCATAGACACTGTATGGTCATAGCTGAGGGTAGGGCTGACAGACAAGTCAATATTCATATTAAGTATTTATTAAGAAGTTTTCACTGGTGTAGAATTGGGATAATGTGCAATCATGCTGCTGAGAGCATCACAGCCATTGAGAAAAAACAGCTCACCTTCTCCTTGGCTGTGACGCTCTCCGCTGTGATTGGACAGCTCACAGCCAGGGAGAAGGAGACACCCATTGAGAAACCCTGGCATCTCCTCCTCCCTGTACTTATGCTCGGTATTAACATACTGGGCGGAAAACAGAATGGGGGCACAGCAGACTGTACGAACGAAATTTGTAAAAAAACACAGGCAGGCATGTACTTCTGCTTGATTCCTGGATTATGACCCTCTACAACCTCTCCTGACCAGAGCCTGATCACTGTACTGCCCCTAATCTGCCTGCCCTGACCATTGAACTTGCACAAGCTCTGCCATGTACCGAATTCTGCTTGATTCCAGGATTATGACCCTCTTCTACCTGACCTGACCAGTGCCTGATCAATATACTGCCCCTGAGCTGCCTGCCCTGACCTTTAGACTTGTTTTATGATTTTGCATGAACTCTACCAGCCCTGATATTGGCCTGTTACTAACTACAAGTTTTGCCTGATTCTTGTGACCCCATTGGACCTGGGACTACTCCATACATTAGTGGCCTGGTTTCTCCCCTGCGGCAAAGTCCTACTTCTTATACAGGGGTTAAAGGGTCAATACTGGGGACTTCCAAGATAACTCTCTTAGGTTTGTCCAAATCTCAAACCAATTGGTTAACACAGTGGTACCACACCCTTTGTCCATTACATTATTAATATTATAGTTATCAAAATTCTTGCAAGTTAATGTTGTTCTGAGAATTTGTGAAATCGTGAATAGATTAAAAATAGCGGTCAGTGGTGTAACAGGGATGTGCTCTTGATGGTGATGTACTACCTGATGGCTTTCATACTCCACTAAATCCTAGAGGTATTGATGCCATCTGGAGGGGGTCTGTTTACCCTCTCCTGACAGGGTGACAAATGATAACACAGGTGATGGGACATTGACAGCTGCTTATCTTCGTATGCCCAATAATTTCGTTACCACACATTAATTAGTTTGCATCTGTTTTCATAACTGAACAGCATCTGCTGCTAGTTACTATTGTGTGCTGTGACGGATACTGGACTGGCAAAGATGAAGATGACAGACAATTGGAGCAAATGCAGGTTATGAGTGCTAAATGTGTTTCTGGATTGATTCATAATTATAGTGGACCCAAAGGAATAGTGGGACTTAGGCTGAGACTTTTCCAGGCAGCCATTATACAGGAACATTACCATGAACATCATAAATAGCCCTTGCTGCCATTTATCTTTCTCTGAGCTCATTTGACATCACAGAAGCAGTCTGCCCAGACTGGAGTAAACTCTAATGGGCCGTATCACTTCTACAAAGCCAAAAATCATGACACATCCGTGAGGCAAAATATCTGAGAACTTACTGTGCACATAGTTATTTTTCAGTGTGTGACAGTAACCCTACTGTGCATGGTAATTAGTCATAAAATAGTTTATTTTATTATGTGTCTATTATATGCAATAACTTTCTCCACTGTACAAAAATCTGAACATTGCCTCTCATTTAAACTAGCATGCCCTTACAGGTGTCTATGCAAGACTTCCATGTCTACATATGTCCAGCGATGTATTTTCCTTACGGTGTGGTTGTGTCAGACCAAAAAGAGTTGACTGCAGCATTTTTCCATCCGCTTGTGGACAAATCCATTGCGGTGCCCCAAGTAAGCCTACCGAGAACATATAGAAAATACTTCAGGTGCTACACATCCAACTTTTGGTACCTGGCGTTCTTATCTGAGATTGCTCTGAATCACCATTACTTATGGGAATGCAATCTTTCATTCCTCTATTATCAATATAGTGATATAACATTGTGTAGTTTAACACTACTATGGTCTTTATTAGTGTTGAGCGAGCATGCCTACGCTAGGGTCTGCTCGGTGTTCGGCCGAACAGCGAGTGTACTCGAGCGCAATGCTCGAGTCTCTTCCCCGCACTGTAATATTGATTTGTACGCTAATGTGTACGAATTTGTATGCTAATGCGTCCGCATTGTGCGCTAATGCGTACAAATTCAGTTAATTAGCATACATTTACGAGTGAAAGGAGTAAAAGAGGAGAAGTCGCGATTCTGACCTTTTTCTATCAACCAGACACCCTCCCCTCTTCCGAGCGGGGGGTGTCTGGTTTAGTCCCATTGACTAACATTATGCTCGGGTTCTCGGCCAAGCACTCGAGCAACCCCTAGTGCTCGGCCAGAGCACCCGAGCATACGAGCACAGAGGTGCTCGCTCAACACTAGTCTTTATTAGTATGGTCTTTATATAATATATAACTCAATATGTCTAGGATGTTACTGAGGTATATTATTACGGTGCCAGTTTATTTATAAGCATGTTGGTAGTGAGGTATGATTATTACATTGACAATTTCATATAAAATCAAAATGGCAAAGTAAATGCAAAATCAACTTGTCGTCAACTAAATTAATTGCAACTGCTATTAGAAGCAGAGGATTGTGGCTAGTGAACCAGACAGAATATTGAGTGGTGTACTTAAAATGTACCGAAACTTTCAGAAAACTTTCAGAATAAGTGCATATACATGAGTGATAGCTCTATATATGACGATAATATAACTAGTATCTGGCATTTTAGCAATTTTCACCTTCGCAGACGCTTCTATACTTCTACAGTTATCTCTGAGCTGGTGGATGGACGCTAGCTGCTCATCATGCCTGCCCATAGAATACACACAAGAGATTCTTCTTCCTCACTGTCTCTTACTCACAATCACTCATAAGAACTATATAGTACATTATAGAGAAGTACTGAGTAGTATAGATGTAAATAAAGTAGTTTGGGTAAGATAGAAAACCTACTACTAGCTGCTGAATCATACCTGTGCTCTCTGATCTCTGTACACTTCCTCCCTCCTTCTCTCTCTCTCCTCTCCATCTGGTCCTTCAGTGAGCAGGAAGTTCATCTTGGTCTCACAAGACCAAATTCTAGTTTAGAAAATGGAGGGGAAAAAACAGCTGATAGCTGTAGAACAAGGTATTTTATATTCACATATACTGTTGATTTATGAAAAGTTGTTTGGAAGTACAGTGACCAATTAATCATTGCTTGGACTTAGTTGTGCATGTAAGATTATGTTTATATCCCCCAAAAAATAAACTGTGTAGTAGAGAAAAGAAAAGCAAAGGAAAAACCCAGAATTGTGCACAGCATGAAATTCAGGGTAGCTAGTTAAAAAAATCTCAAGCTTTGAAATCTATATTCCTCTACCTATTGTCTTCTTCTTCTTCATAAAGCGGCACCACAGGGACATGTAACATACATGAGATTTTTAGGAAATGGGAGGCACTCTTCTTTCTGTCAGTCTTTCAGTTTGGTTACATGTCTCTATAATGGAGCCATTGCATAGTATTATACTAGCCTATATCAATGAATAAAGTTACATAATACAAAGCACGATGTATGCAAGCACCAAACGAAATGAACACATGGGCTGTCCTGCTGCATAACGACATTGCTTCCTGCCAAGAAAGCATCCTTGCTCTGCTTCATGGCTGCAGATTCCACAGCTCATAGGAGTAGCTAGAAAACTTGAGATTTTTTCTTACCTCTCTTGGCAGCTTCAAAAGTTCTGTTTGATTTGTTTGCAATTTTTTACATACTTCATGCTTCCCTTATTTATTTGGTTTCCATATAAATAACTGTTGTGATGCTCTAGGAAATCCACAATGAATATGAGTATTTGAATTCCCTCATAACTTCCCTATGAGCGTTTCAGTAAAAGTCAATATCCAGTACCTGCAGCTTCCAGCAGTTGTATTCTGCTGACAGATTCATAGGAAAACATTGGACAATTTTTATTTTCTTCTGTCCCACAATCTTACTGCCCATCTGGTGGATCAGGCATAATGCTGTAAAGCCATGAGACTGACATCTCCTATTGAACATCTTCACTGAAAACATTTCAGGGAATCCGTTTGCTAGGTAAAGCAAAGTAGTGAAGAAAACGGATTAAACAAGCCGCAGACATCTGCAATTGAATTATTTGTATATAAGAAGTATCATCATGTTTGCTGTTTCCATGGAAACCTTTTTGACAATTTTTATAAAGACTAGGAAGCTTAACAAAGACTAGTGTGAGTCACAGACTTTCCACACAGCATGCAGCTCCGTCTCTTTTAAAGTCTTCCCACAAATTCTCAATCACACTATACAAAACAGGTAGAACGTGGACTTTCATTTCCACATTTCATTTGTAAAGTTTTAATTTGCTTCAAGTAAGTGTTACAAAATCTTTGCCTTAATCGTTTCCAACTCAATGTACCTTACAGTCTAGCGTGGTAACTGATTTAATAATAGCTTTCTCAATGACATGCAAAAGTGAATAGAAATAAAAAAAGGTAACCTCTATGGTACAAGTTTACCCTTGTTTCACCCTATCAACAATATATACCAATTTAATATATAACCTTTAATGTAATTCCCTAAAAAAACCTCCAAGGGTTAAAAACCCAGGTCAAATTAATGTGCCGTAAACTACTCTTCACTACAGGGGTTGTGTGTGTCGTAAACTACATTTTACTCTATTATTTTCTTCAACTCCTCATTAGAATGTTTTATTTTTTTCCAAATTTACCTTATTCGCAGTTTTCTTTTATCCTGTGTGCATGAATTATACCTCCTTTTGTCATGTGACTGCTTTTCCATCATGCCTTAGGGCAGTGAGATGTGTCCTGACATCAGCAAGACATTTAACACTAACCACAACCCTTGTTCTTACCAATGATGATGCATCCTACAATGCAAGGCTTCAATGCAGGACATAACCTACAGAAACTGATATCAAGGCAGATTTACCACAAGGTACAATGGTAGGCTAATAACTTTACAATACTGCATTTTTAATAAATGGTGGAGTTTGGGGAAGGTGATAGTGATTAGTGTCAGAACCACTTCAAATAAGGCTCTTCGAGGCAACAGTAATAAAATATTAATCTCCAAGTGTATAGTTAAAGAGACTAAAAGAACATACCAGCAGTCATCAACTACTAATATAACATAGAGACACTAGAATACCCACATGCATTAGGTCTAACCATGCACAGTATACAGTAATCACTCAGCCCTAAGCTTATAGCAAATGCATCACCTGTTTGGACCACACAAAAGTGCTAACACCACTAGTGATGAGAATGCAATATATTATCAATCATGCCAAACATATAACTGCTATTTAAAAACAGAGAGGAGGAGTTGGAGAGTAAACATTTGAGCTATTAAACCACATTTTCTCACTTCACTTATACAACTGTATGGCAACACAGATATATGAACCAGAGGCGTAGCTAGAGGTTCAGCACAGGGGGGGTGAAACATACTTGAGTGGGCCCCCCAACTTCACAGGCACATACTACTAGTTGTGGTTATAATATTGTATTAGAAAGATGACTGTATAAACTGCTAGATCATCTATGCTGTTAAGTACAGTACAATAGACTTTCTACATACCCTAGTCTAAATACTCTACTACATAATGCAGTAAAATATAGGATTAATAGGAGTAAAAAACAAGAGGACTCCTATGTTAAAGGAAACCTGTCCCCAGTTTTTACATCACTAAACTAACAGTCCCCTGCCCCCATCAGACCTTAGATCAGCGTATTGTGCCCCATCAGACCTCAGATCAGCGTATTGTGCCCCCATCAGACCTCACATCAGCCTACTGTGCCCCCATCAGACCTCAGATCAGCGTATTGTGCCCCCATCAGACCTCAGATCAGCCCACCCAGCCACATAAGATTAAAATAAAAAAACTTTCTCACCTGTCCTGCGCTGCGGGTGCCCTCCGGTCCGGCGCTCCACTGTCTTCCCTGGCTGGCGCGCACTATGACCTGACGCTGCGTGCACTCAATGAATGTGTATCAGTGCCTTAAAATTGGCCCTACACATAAATAGATGTTGGGCTTTGTTGGCATTCATGTGTTCTCAATAGGATGAGATGAGGCACATTGAAATCCAACAGCCCCATCTAACTTTCCACCGACATAAGGCATGATGATTATATTTCCCTGCATGCCCCTGATCTCTTGTTAAATTGTAACATCTCATTAAGGAGTTTGGCATCCAATAATAGAAGTATACAAAAGAAGGCAGTTGTAGTGTTTGCCCCAGTATAAACCTGTAGGTAGGTCCAGCTTTGTCCATCAGTGTGCACCATTTAGGCTACTTTCACATTAGCGGCAGGCCTGATCCGGCAGGTGAAGGATGCTGCCGGATCAGGACTGCCGCAGCGACGTGTGGAGCCGGAACCGTGCTCCGGCCCCACACATGTCACACAGTACATACATACACACAGACACACACACATATAGACAAACAAACACACATACATACTTACATGCTCCCTGCAGGTCTTCGGAGCGCCGGAGGAGCAGGACGGCTCGCACAGGTGACGATTCCCCACAGCGCCCTCTGCTGGGCGCCTGGTGGAATCGTCATCTGTGCACGCCGACCTGTCCCTCCGGCACTCTGAAGACCTGCCGGGGAGCATGTAAGTATGTATGTCTATATGTGTGTGTATGTTTATGTTTATGTGTATGTCTATGTCTGTATGTGTGTATGTGTAGCCGGATCCGTCATGAACTCCATTGAAAGTCAATGGAGGGCGGATCCGGTTAACATTGTGGTCACACCAGACGGATCTGCCCCCATTGACTTGCATTGGGGGTCATTCCGGATCCGTCTTGGTGCGGATGCCTGGAACGGAGAGCAAACCGCAGCATGCTGCGGTTTGTTCTCTGGTCTGAAGATGGAACGGAATGCTTTCAGGAGCATTCCGTTGTCTTCAGTTCAGTTTTGTCCCCATTGACAATGAATGGGGACAAAACTGAAGCGTTTTATTCCGGTATTGAGCCCCTATGACGGAACTCAATACCGGAATTTTAAAACGCTAGTGTGAAAGTAGCCTTACTTCTAAAAATAAGGAATTGTAGAAATAAACACTCTTTTAGATTTGCTTTGTAACTAGAAGATGATAGCTTTGTGTATTTCTCTATTAAACAGCAGCAATTTGTTTTCCTGTGCAGTTTAACAGAAACATGTACTTTCGACTTAATTTTTCAGGGAAGAATAGCATCCTTATCAGTGACTAAGCCTTAATTACAGTATCTTCCTTTCATGTGCTGCAGCCGCATGCTAGAAACTTGTAGCCTTAGATACAGACAGAGGAATAACTATGTGGGGCAGATGTTTGACTGTTAGCCAGATGTTTGTGGATTGTAGGAGGGCAATTCAGCTTTACTATCTTGTCAGGGCTGAGTTTACTTCAAGAACTGATTAAATGTATGCAATCAATCCCTTCTGAAACATGACCAGCATTTTCGATGGTCAGGGCAACAAAAACACTGATTGAGAATGCTAAAACTGTCCATGGACATAGAATAAATTTAGGTAAAGTATCCATAGAGAAGAAGTGAACACCTCTGACATCTATTAAAATTCATGTCTAGCTCAGCTACACATGCTTAGGGTGGTTGGTTGATTGGTTGGTTGAGTGAGGTGTCTCCCAGACATGTACAGTTGTCTTGGGGATGGGGCGTTTACAATCCGAACAAATGATTATGTTGGTCTGTTGAAAATGGAGGCAGAAAATAATAAGGTAACACAAAAAAACGGGGCTTCTATTTTGTGATGGTTATGGAAATGGAGGCAGAAGGGTATCCGCTAGGGTGCTCCGTACAGTATTAGAATGTATTGGCTTTGCGAGACTTCGTGTAATAACTTTGGAAATTAATTTCTACTGTTAATAACTTTTGTATCAAACTCCAGTTCAGTTCCAAGGTACCACTTGGAACCGAACCCGAGCTCGATACAAAGGTAGGTATCGAACTCGTACTCGGAACAAAACTGCTCATCCCTAGTATCAGCAACAAACAGAGGTATATCTAAGATGGCCTTATAACATAGATCCATGACCCTTGGGCCAGTTCTGCAACCTTCATTTGCGAATAATGTAGTTTTTCTTGTAAGAAGAGCTCTCTACAGGTTCTGTCCAACCAGTAGCAAAAGGGATAGGACTCTCCTCTCTCGAATGGCCCCATACCTGCTCTTTGGTATTCATCTATGGTGTCTATGTCTCTGAGTTAGATGTCATTCAGTTAAATATCTCAACAGCAATGTATTATCTGTCATCTTATAGAGAGATGACCATGTTGCATATATACTGTACCCTGCGTCATGACAGGCATGTTCCTCCTCCTTACCATGGTGCTCTTGCCTATTATAGTATTGTTAAGTTGTAATATATATCACAAAGTGTTATTGTGCAGACTATCTTGTGATATCAGTCGAAACAGATGTCTTATGTACAACACTCCGGTAAACTCATTTAGCGCTTAGGCTTTTTTTTTTTCACTTTCATATTAGAAAAATACCTGAAGTGAAAGTAGATTTTGATAAATCCAATTGACTAGAAGGTGTTCTGGTTTTCTTGCCTGATTTGATCAACATGATAATGGGTCTGTGTCAGTTTAACTTTTATTGTTTTATTGTATTGTACAGAAAATAATGGGCAATTTAAGCAACTGGAACTTGAGAGGGGGAATATAATACAATGACTCATAGCAAAGCAAAAAGCAGTTTAAATTTAAATTTAATGAAATACAGTTTTGGATAGTCAGATAACTGTAATAGTAAACAGAATGACTGTTTCTTCAAGTTTAAGACATACACTTTTATGGCAGTGTGTTTAACTTGGATTATGTTTGCTTGGTATTCACTTTTCAGCCAAACATCCACTTAGATTGGGTATTTAATAGTAGATATATACTGTGCAAATGTAAAACCAGCACTACGTCCCAGCATGTCCCATGCCCCAAGTCTTTTACATGTATGCTTGGCAGTGTGAGCAGAGCCATAAGCCAAAGATCACTCCCTTTCTTCCTCCTGCCGGTGCCAGGAGGGGCTTAGTCGCTGCTCTCAATATGCTGAAATGTCATCCTGCTTTATAATGCACAGTGCCTATTTGGAGATCTAAAGTTTTCTGCTGCTAGAGTCTACTCGTTGAAGTATTTCGACTACAAAAAATGAATATATCATTTGACCATTCAGCATCTAAGACCTATAGAGGCAGGAAACTTTCATTCTTATCCACTGAGTCACAGCTTTAGACATGAAGACTTGTGTTAAATTGTATAAGTGTTTTCTACTTTATAAAACTAAGATATTCCTAGACAGTCTATAAAGGCCACCATGTGATCGTTCAGTATCTAAGACCTATGGAGGCAGTGTGGCAAACTTTCATTCTTATCCACTGTGCTAGGCTCCTTCTGCATCCAACCTGTTGGGATTTTGAGCTAGTTTTTCTTGGCCTCTCTTAAGGTGGAGGTGCGGAATACAGACTGCAGCAAGGTTTGTTTAAAGAATAAATCTTGCCTACGTGTTCTCTATTCATCAAACATGAATGTCAACAAAACCTCAATTTCCAGACTCATGCATTTTGCAAACCCTCCTTTTTTTCCTTTTTCCCTCTAGAGCTAGTGTTGTGAAATGTGAAATCTTAACTTGTAGATGTTTTGTGATATAATTAATATGCAGAAATTCATAGCTTTGCTTTGAGCAAGGCTGTATATTGATAAAAGTCTATTAGCAAGCACATTAAACGTAGACTGTTCCATTCACAAGTAATATATTGTGTGTCCATTCATACTGATTTATTCTTTTCACACTTTGTACTCTTGCTATCAATTTCTTTAGTAATAGGGTTTGTTCTATGGTGACTTGTGAGCTCCAAGAAAACTTAAAGGGGCTTTCCAGAACTCAGTGGGTCCTACAAGCCCACCTTAATTACTCAGAACACACCTTTAGGAGAAAGTTTGTACTGTTCCAAAGTTGTGTGGATCTGCCTTCAAGGAACCTGGTCAACTAGTGCTTCTCTTCTAAAAAAATACAGCTTTTGCTGATATCACATCCTTTACCAGGATGGGTCATCACTTCCACTATGGACAAGGAAAGGACTATTCCTCTCCATGGCACATACAGGTATGAGGTGGATTCAGGAGTTTCTGCAGGGAGAGGATTAGTTCTGGCCCTGTCCACAGTGGAAGTGACATTTCATCCATGGCCATTCCAACCAGGATGTGGCATCAGTGGAAACTGTATTTTATGAAGAGGAGCATCATGTGATTGGGTTCCCAGGCGGCTGATCCACACAACTTTGTAACAGTAAGTATATTACAGACTTAATCTTAAAGTGTTTAATTAAGGTGGCTTTGTGGGATCTGCTAGGTTCCAAAAAATGCCTTTAAGATCTCATTCATTATAGAGTGCACTCTTCACAGTCACTTTGATAGTACCCTGAGAGTACGTTATGGGGGATATTGGGGCTAAATGTTGTTGTACCTTTATCTATTTTTTATGGACCTAAGCATTCCAAGGCTAGATTTGATTTCATAGTAAATATATACAAAGCAAGCAGGTAGTACATTTATATGGCATCCAGTTTTACATTTATAGGCTTTTCCACTGTATTAAATTCAAGATGAAGCATCTTACTTTTCTTTATTTACTGAAGTCGACCCATCAAATTTCCCAGGGTATAATATCTTATGTCATAGATATGGGATAGGAAGAGAAGAGCGACACGGAGTACCGTCAATTACAGCTGTTTGGTTTATGCCGTGTAAGGTTTGAAAAATACTCTTTAAGTGAATGTACTGGGCTGACATCTCTAAAGCGTGTGTCCATGTGAATCATAGTCTCTATAAAACATTGAAATGGTGGTACAATACTGCAGGGAAAAGAATGCTAGAAATCAAAGTAGATGTCGCATGTTAAGTAGTGCAAAAAAAAAAATCATTTTAGCTACTGGTGTTATGGCATGGAGATGCAGAGAGGCACTTGTGGAGCCATGCAGCAATGGATTTACGCTTTATTTAAGATTCATAATGGTATAAATTCTTCTTAAAGGGATAGTGCCAAGTTGTAAACATATCACATATTCACAGGATCATCCCTATTGGACTGCCGAAGAGAAACTGAGTACAGTGCTTAGCCAGAATCCTACTCCACATTGATGAGAGGCAACACCCTGAAACAGCTATCTGTGGATGGATACCTGGCTTAGGTCTTTCCCTGTCATATCCTTAAGGCTTGTAAAAGAGCTGGATCTTGACATTGGGGCCACTTATTGTGGTGGATGTGATGATCTCTATAATGAGGACACCTCATTGCTTGGTTTTCCTTCCTTTGGGGGATATCTGGCTTTCACTGTGTTGAAGACCCATAACTGGGGCTCCATGTTTATTTTGTACAGTGCTTGGAAATATCCAACAGTTCCATAGAGATGAATAGAGCATGAGCTGGCTACTCCTTTTATACAGTTATACAAAAGACCCCCCATTTTCATAATCGTTGGGTTCCCGACAGTTGGATCCCACTAATCAGATACTTATAGTGTATCCTTTCTTTATGGCTTCCTCTCTAACTTGTCCTTACACCAAAGTAATTTTTGTTTAGCCAGCTATGAATCCAGGCAGGTGAGGATGGGAAGTATAGGAAGTACAGTATCTATTCATGTTTTACATAATGTTGTCAACGTTGTTGGAACAACTCATCTTCATATCATAGCATAAAAAGTGTGGCTTTCAATAGTATTTCAGGAACACATACTTAAAGAGGCTCTGTCACCACTTTCTAACCTATGTAATTAGATACATAGGCATATAGGTGTATTAATCCTCTCCCCAGACATACCTGTATATAACAGAAGCAAGCAGCCATTAGCACTTTAAAAAATATGCAAATGAGTCTTCGGAGTCTACATCGAAAGCGCTTGCAGTGTTCGGCGCTGCAAGCATAGTGTGCACACGCCGTACCCGGGATGAGTGCACAGGTGCCGGATTTCAGCGCTAGACCAGAGTGTCTAGCGCTGTCCATCATGAAGGAGAGGGGTGGGTTTACAGGATACATGGCATGTTTAGGAGCGGGGAGGGCATCGCAGATGCGGTGCTCGAACGAAAAGAGCACGCCTCCAAACGCAGATGCTCCAAAGACTCATTTGCATATTTTTTAAAGTTACTTTTCCGGGCTAATGGCTGCTTGCTTCTATTACATACAGGTATGTCTGAGGAGAGGATTAATAGACCTATATGCCTATGTATCTAATTGCATAGGTTAGAAAGTGGTGACAGAGCCTCTTTAACATAAAGTCCTATTCATATTAAAGCAAAGTTGGCTGGCCAGCTATCTAATGTGTGTATGGGCCTTCTGACTTTCCTTCCACAGATGATGTCAAGAATGGTCAGGCATGTTGAATTTCAAAGCCCATTCCTTTTGTTCTCAGACGTCCCAGGTAGTGGCTTACTCCTCTCTCATGGGGGGTATGGTTGTTTAGCTACTTAAGGTAACTTAAAGGGGTTTTCTGAGTTATATATATTGATGACCTATCCGGCACCCCCTATTATTACTTGTAGGACAGACTTTATACAGTACTTGACTATAGTTCATGAGAACAAACTCAGGATATACACTCTTCTGGTCTATATCTCAAAAAACATGGACCTGAAAAAGATTGCAGATGATTGTCTCTGGTGGTCTCCAGGTCTATGTTGTACACAGAGATAAGACCTTAAAAATTGTTGTACACCCTAGAGATTGCAATCAGTTTATTTTATGCAATTACCCCTGATGTAAGAGATATATTATCAATTTGTTTGTATTGTATGCTAATGTTTTCCTATTTTATTGCAATGACATGTGGAACACATACAACATTATCACTAAGATCTACTTTTGGATTTATCCATGTTGTACAGCTGCTATACCTTAATTTACATGTACAGTGTGACCTTGAAAAACATTATCCTGCTTCTATGGATCAAGCTTTCCTGAGACATGCCAGCAAGTTTACATTATGGCAAAGTATTTAAATGAACCTGCAGGCTGGCACAGTGGTGCATTACTGGGAATTATAATCAAAGAGGTGGCTTATTGTGGAGATTAGTTCAGTCTGTGCAACTGATTTTGCCTAAAGGAGAAAAGGAAAAGTTGAAAGAAGCTGTATCAGACATAAACTGGGGAGAGATCTTTTCTTTCTTTGGAAAACCTTACAAAGAGGGTGCTACATTGGGATTGCTTTCAGCACTCAGTTGTCACCCACTTGCTTTTACTCAGAAAAATATTTGCACATCTAGAAATGTACTGAATGGTAGATACAGAGTAACTAATGGGAGGAATGAACCCATTTATAAACATATGCTCATCATTGCTATTAAATGCATGACTGCTCAAAGGGCCAATAATTTGATATTTATGAGATCTGCGTTTACAGATTCTACGTTCATATGTTGCGTTTTAGCTATGTTTTTACCTTTTTTTGTAAAACTTACAGGAAATGATGTTACAAAAGCAAAGACAAAGAAAACCTTTTACCTTACTATCTAGGGGGGGGGGCTATTTTTCCCTTAGTCGGCGTAAAGCTGAGTTTATACCAGCGTGCATCCTTTCTGTTCTACTGCTCCGTTATAGGAGCAGGAGAATAGAAAGGACGGATTCGGCATATAACTGAGCCGAATGGAGCCTACAGGCTCCATAGACTATAATGTGGTCCGTAGGTTCCTTTCAGCTCAATTATGTGCAAATCCGTCCTTTCTGTTCTCCTGCTCCAATAACGGGGCAGAAGAATGGAAAGACTGAACGCTGATGTAAACTCAGTCTAAGGAGTTCATAGGCTATGCAATACCTCACTGGGAAAAAAATTATGCAAAGTAGCTCTCTTTGAGGATGTACAGTAGATACAGAAGATATCTCCTAGTTACTGACACTTACATCTATTATTTAAGTTCATACTATGATTCTTGCACTATCCTTAGTGTTTTAGCTTTTGCGTATTGTTGTGTATTCAGCCATTGCATACCCTTGATTTTTTGTAGCTGGTAGTAAATACTTTCAGAACAATGATATTTTGCAAGAACATTAGTAGGATGACTAACTAGACAACATAAGGAAAGATCAGAGAGATCGCTGACTTGCAGTGCATTTAATAAGCATCTACCATCTGAATTTGTAAAGCATATTTTAAAGTAGAAAACAGTCACACTTACATCTGAAATAACTATGCAATGCTCTCTCGGGAAGGGATAACAGTTTTACTGACAGATTTGCGGCTAAGTTTTAAGAAAAATAGAACAGATGGTTCCTGCATAGAACTAGAAGCACATATTCCTCTCATTTCTTTCATAACACAGTCACACACGAGCTGCTATGGATGTTGGCTGCAGAATTAATGGTTTAAGTAACTCATGCCGAGTTGTAGGTAGATATGGCTCAGACATGTCACTGGTCGCATGTACGCATTAACATCTGCATATAAAATGTGTTTAATCAGAAAGAACAGATTCATATACCAAACATAGTCTATGTAATTTGGATGTAAATGTAAGAGATGAAGGAAAATCAAGATCAGCTGGTAAAGAAAAACTACAGTTGAATTCTCTTAGGTTATCAAGTTTATAAAAAAGAAAGGGACACATATTACATAAGAAAAAAACACTACTACCTCTTCAGTCCTCAACTGATCCAGCAGAGATGTTTCTACTGAGCTGCCTGCACATGACTGCTGCAGCTAATCATTGGGCCCAGGGGCTGCTCATCGATGAGCCATGAGGACATTAAAGGGGTTCTCCGGGAATTAAGAAAATGAAAATACCTAAATATTACTTTATTATACATATATTCACAAATACCTTTCATTAATTATAATGGCTCGATTTGTCTAGGGAGCAATGATTAGGAGAAACAAAATGGCCGCCGTCCTATTAGTCCACACAAAACCTGTCCTAATCACACAGGAGGACAAGTTACTTCACAACACTGAGGTAAAGAGCTGCCTCATCCTACTCTCTGCTCTGCTTGTCCGGGATTATGATCCTGACTACAGTTTAATTTGATATTTAGCTGAATCTTTGTGGGAATGGAGTTCATCAAGAGACATGAAGTACAGAGAGGATAGACAGTACAGACTGTGGTAATGGAGACTGCATACAAGAGCTGCTGCTCATTAGCCACATCTGCTCATGAAATCTATAACTACAGAGATTCAGCTGAAGTTCTTATCTGTATTCAGGATCATAATCCCTGACAAGTAGGAGAGGAGGATGAGGCAGCTCTTTTACCTCAGTGTTGTAAGGTAACTTGTCCTCCTGTGTGATTAGGACAGGTTTTGTGTGGACTGATAGGACGGCGGCCATTTTGTTTCTCCTAATCATTGCTCCCCAGACAAAACGAGCCATTATAACTAATGAATGGTATTTGCGAATATATTTATAATGAAGTAATATTTAAGTATTTTCATTTTCTTAATTCCCGGAGAACCCCTTTAAGTAGAACATGTGACCGCTATGGTCAGTGATTGGCTTCTGTGGTGACACATACTCATTGACAGACTATAAACAAAGACAGACAAAGACATCTGCATTGGATCTGCATGGGATTGAAGAGGTGAATAATGTGTGTTGTTTTATAACATTTACCTCCTTTTTACTTTTCTTAGAAACAGGATGACCCCCTTTAAAAGGATTGTACCTTCAAGACCTCCTCTTTCTACATGACTCCCCCCCCTTCTATGAACCAGTGTTGAGAGATACTTTAAGAAAGAGTTCCCAGTATTTTAAGAGTGGCAGTCACAGGACAGCAAGCTGAGGAAGACTTAAAGGAGATATCCCTTGATTATTGGAAAAAATGAAAGTCAGACTTCATATAGTACATGACAATCTCTTTCTAATAAAGCTAGAACCAGCCCTGTACCTCACATGGATCTCCCCGTTTATTGGTCTGCTAGATTTATATCAAGCTGGGAGCTCAAGGGGAGTGTCTTTTCTGCTGCAGCTAAGGGTGTGTGTTAATGCTTTCCCTATCACAGCTCAGGAGGCAGTTGGAGAATGAAACTGACCGTGTGCAGCCATGTCAGTGAGCTGGTTAAAGAAATAAGACAAAGAGCAGGTGGCGCTATACAGATACATTGTATTGAAAAGCCCACTGGCCATACAAAATTTTTAATTACATACAATTAAAAAAGTATTCAGATCCAGGTGCTGGTTTGAAAACTGTAGAATATTTTTTTGTGGGACAACACCTTTAAGATGGTTTGATGGTGGTCTCATTATTGCAATAGTTAGAGGATCATGGAAAGAAAACAAGCATCACACACAAATCACACACAAATCAATGTAAGGGTGCATTCACACGACCGTAGTTTTGGGTCCGCATCCGTTCCGCATCCGTAGGTCCGATCCGCGGCCCTGCAAAAAAGATAGAGCATGTCCTATTCTTGTCCGCAATCGCGGACAAGAATAGGCAGTTCTATCATAGGGCCGGCTACATTCACACAGCCGGTATCCGTGTTTTGCGGATCCGCAATTTGCGGACCGCAAAACACATACGGTCGTGTGAATGTAGCCTCAGGTGTCATTATTCTTATTATATAGTGATACAGTTTAAGTACAGTAGGTCTTTGAGGTGTGACAATGATTTGCTATATATATAGTGTATCCAGCAGGAATTAAAAGTAGTAGTTCTTCCTCTATATTTCTAAGTCCCTTCCAACCACATCTGTCTTTGGCTCAGACAAATGTACCAAAAAGCTGTGTATGACCACCCTGAAGGTGGCTTTATGAAGGTGAGGAAAAAAGGGGCAAATGTCTCTCCTCAGGAGAACTGAAGGTCCTCTATAAGTAGTTTACTCAAGTTTAAACTTCTTAGACCTCTTTCAGAGTCGTGGGTCTTTGGTGGGGTTTGTACATACCTGGTCTCTGCCACTGGGTTCTGGTTCCATCTCTCCATGGCTACCTCTGGAGGTCGCAATAGTGATGTGTCACCCATGCGGTACGTCTCTGGTTCACATGTAACACACGGGTGACAGGTCACCACTGCAGCCAGTGATTGGCTGCAGTGGTCATGTGATGCCTGTCAACAGTATCTTGATTCTCAGACTCCTGGGACCTGCAGAGGTGGCCATGTAATTGATGATGCAGGAACCCAGGAAAGAATGAACCCCACCATGGGTACGCAACCCTGGTTAACCTCTGTACCCCTACTGCAGACTGCTAGCAATTCATTCATAACTTCTAGTAGAAATAATAAAGGAATGGAACATCATACAGACATAATAATATATGTTCCAGAATTGTTATTACATGACAAATGCATGAAACTATTAAAACAGGCATGTCAGGGGTGGTGAAAGGTCTTTTTTTCAAAACTTGGATAACCCCAAGCTTTTAGATGGTTTACTCCTGCATACCAGCTGAAGGAATGCTGTACATAAAATATTTCTCCATCTTCCAGATGAACAGCGTTCTCGTGTTTACCTGCCAGGTTGTTGATCAGAAGCTATAGCGGTTGTACATAAAGTAAGATATAATATAGCTAAATATGTGTTAACGGTCAGTCATGGCAAGATCAGCACGTAATTTATATTAATGTTATAGAATTAGCCATAGTTTGGGATGATTTTAAGAACATGTGCGTTATCAAGTATCAAAATGAGCTTACAGTCCTCGATTTCCTCTGCCTGGGAGTGATTACTGACATTTCCGCCGATGCAAGTTTCAGTGTGAGGCTGTTTTCTTTTAGTTAGATCTACTAATAAAATGTGCTTTGTTATGTCTCCATGCAGATTTGATGTTTGATTGTTCGCAGGTTTACACATTGCCTGGATTACGGAAGTATTTTCCTATATAGTACATTGCAGCCAGAATCCGAACAGACTGCCAATTCTTAAACACCAATCCATGGCAGCATTATGAAAACAGGCCTCCGCACGCTCTGGCATATGGCATTTAAACCACCTTCCAGCTGATATTTGCAGACAGAAAGGTCAAGGAATTTGCAGGATTTCTCTGTTCCAAGTGCGGCTTTTCTGATGTCTGCTGACCAACTGGCAGGTTTCTTTTTATTCATCGCCGACTTTAAAGCAGATTTACGTACGCCCAACATGTTCACTCCACATGTTTCATTTTTACAATGCAAATATACCGCACGTAATATGCCAGTGGAAGCCCCCCACCAAGGGTAATCCACAGGGTAGCGTCTCAGTGTGGTGCTCATTAACTGTTCTGCATGTCAAAGAGGACCTTTAATAGTGTCATGTCTAACAGTACGACATTGGGAGTGATGCATGATAAGAGAAGCGCAGGTGGGAAATCGCAAGACACAGATGCGAAATCTGAAATCTGTTCACAGCTAAGGTGTATGAAAGCATCATGTTACACTAGATATTTCCGTACAGGAGCTCATTACCACATAGGAAATAAGCCACCATGTGTTGCATGTTATATCGCATTTCACAGCGTAAAATAAGCTTCCATTTTTAGAGAAAGTAAGTATAGTTTTCTTTAGTATAGTACATCAGTCACATATAGTTGCATTCTATTAGTATATATGAAAACTATCTAAGTACTACCTATCCTAAAGCTACTTTCACATCTACGTTTTTCGTCTGAGGAACTCAAAACTGGAGGAAAATTCATCAGTTTGAATAATACAACTGGCGGCATCCGTTCAGAACGGATCCAGTTGTATTACTGTATATCAAAAATTAACATGCCGTATCAGGCATCAAAAACCTTTGCAAGTCAGTGACTGCCGGATCCGTTTTTTTTCGTGCCCCAAAAAAATTTAATCTGGCACCATTGATTTCCATGGTTTTTGATGCCATATCCAAAATGTTCAGTTGCCCATGTAGCACACAAAAAAGCTGCTTGCAGCAGTTTTGTGTCCGGCATGGGAACACAACAAACCAGAATGTATTCTTGTGTACTGCGTTGTGGTTTGTTCAGTTTTGTCCTCATTGACAATGAATGGGGACAAAACTGAAGCGTTTCTTCCAGTTTTGGGATCCTATGGTGGATCTCAAAATCTGAAAGAAAAACGCATGTGTGAAAGTAGCCTAACATAGTAACATAGTTTGTAAAGCTGAAAAAGACATCTGTCCATCCAGTTCGGCCTGTTATCCTGCAAGTTGAGGTAGAAGCTAATTTTCCCCACTTTAGGGGAAAAAAATTCCTTCCCGACTCCAATCAGGCAATCAGAATAACTCCCTGGATCAACGACCCATCTCTAGTAACTACAACCTGTAATAGTATTACCCTCCAGAAATACATCCAGGCCCTTCTTGAACTCTTTTAGTGAACTTACCATCACCACCTCCTCAGGCAGAGAGTTCCATAGTCTTACTGCTCTTACCGTAAAGAATCCTCTTCTATGTTTATGTACAAACCTTCTTTCCTCCAGACGCAGAGGATGTCCCCTCGTCACAGTCACAGTCCTCGGGATAAATAGATGATGGGAGAGATCTCTGTACTGACCCCTGATATATTTATACATAGTTATTAGATCTCCCCTCAGTCGTCTTTTTTCTAAAGTGAATAACCCTAATTTTGATAATCTTTCTGGGTACTGTAGTCCACCCATTCCAGTTATTACTTTAGTTGCCCTCTAATATTGGAGGGAAACAGCTGCAAGAGCAATCTGCCTCCCATGTGCTATCCTGTAGATCCCAAATAATCCTCTCCCTAAAGGTCTGCTACAGGGGTAATATATTTGTATTAAAGTTTTTTCTTGATCATAGCCACATGTAAATATGTTCTCCAATCATCTAGCAAATGAGCAAACACTCACATACTGATCATTAGTCAGCAGCACATTTCCTTGTGTAAACTGTATGGGGACAAATGATCGTACTAGTGATCATTTGTCCCCATATGGTAGGATGATACATTTGAATGTACTAAACAAGTGCCAATCGACATACTATGTCATTTATTTATGCTCAGATTATCAATATCCAGGTATGAAAAAGAAACATAATAGCAGCACTCTAACTACAGACTCACTATATGGCAGATTTTAGGTTTTCGGTTGAAGAGTAGTGCTGCAATTACAGACACCCAAGAACGTATAGTGCTGTAAATGACACACGTACATGCAAAGTGCTCCTTGGTCTGTGTTTTAGCATTGTTATGCTTGTATTTGGTCATTTTGGATGTAACATAGCACTTAACTGTCTTATTGGACTGTAACAGGGATGTCTTATTCAACCATAACTTAATTTCACAGCTCTTAGTCTTAAAATATGGTAATTTTGAAGTCGTACAGATGTGTAAATTACCTATAGTTAGCTACTAAAGTTATGATGTGTGAATTACATGTGTTAAAATTAGTCACAAAAGTACTCGGCTCTCTTGTATAATTCAGGGGTATAATCTATCATAATTTGAACATGCTGCAACATGAAAATGTCACTGCTTCTATCTCCGTCCCATGAAAATGCAGTAATCATAATACTTAGGCCAAAAATGGCAGAGATAGATACAGATGTAGCAGTGCTAAATTTTTAGCTAAAAAGGCTAAAAATTAAAAGTTTTTGGACATCGTTTACTTAAAGGGTTTTTCTGACTGTTTTATACTAACGACATACCTTCTGTATCTGATCAGTGGTGTCTCACACCCAAAACCCCCACAGACCAGCTGTTTTTGCAGGTTATGGCACTCCTGTGACCGATGCAGCTTTTTAGCAGCTTACCTTAGGCCAGTTACATCACGTTCACCAGTCACATGACCAAGGCACAACTTAGTCCCATTGAAGTGAATGAGGCTGAGCTGCGATACCAAGCACAGTCGGTATACTATGTACGGCTTTGTGCTTGGAAAGTTGTGACTAGGCAATGCCACTCAAAGGAGCACCACCATCTCCATCTGATCTGCTAATCACTAGGGGTATCTTCAGGGTAGTTCATCAGTCTAAAAAAAATCGGAAAACACCTTTAACTCACTAAGATTCAAGATGAGGATCTCTAAATCTGTAGATGCGGTGCTGGATTTGGAGTTCTGCCTCATTTTTTCTTCATGTGGATATCTTAGTCGACCTAGTGTCCAGGGTCCCTGAGGGATTGTTCTCTCCTCTTAAATAGGTTCTCCGAGAGTATAAAATGTCCCCTCATATGCCGGGCCCCCCACATGGAATGTACTTCCCTGCGCCGCTCCTGGTCCCCGCACCACCGCTGCTACTTCTCCCTGTACATGCCATCCAATGGCAGGCTGTGACGGGGATGAGCCCTCCTAGTGTCACCCGCAATGCTAAGGAAGCTTGTCCCCGTCCCCGCCTGCCATTGGCTTCTCCCAACCAACACTGGATGTTTTCATCCACACGTGGGGAGAAGCAGCAGAGGCGGTGCGGGGACCAGAAGCGGCGCAGGGAGTTGGGTAAGTATATTCCATGTGGAGGCCCAGCATATGGGGGGACATTTTATACTCTTGAATAGCCCCTTTAAGTAACTGTGCTGCTGTTTTTTCCATTTAGTTTACATTTGTAGATAGATAGATAGATAGATAGATAGACAATATAGAGAAAGATAACAAGTACATGATAGATATTAGATATGAGATAGATAGATATGAGATAGATAGATAGATAGATAGATAGATAGATAGATAGATAGATAGATAGATATGAGATAGATAGATAGATACTGTAATGGAAATCATGAAAAAACAGCTCTGCATCTGCTTCTTTATCACACAGCATACTGGTATGATCAGATGAAGTATGGTTAAGGCTTCCATTCCAATATAAATCATGAATCTGCTTTCCTTGGATGGTATCATGTGCTAGAACAGATTTTGGCATCTGATGATCGTGTGCATGTTCTGCCACCACAGCACAGCTTTTTCCCCTTAGATTTAATTTTACTCAAATGAAAGATAGTGGTATATGCAGAAACACAATAAGTCAGTAGAATCTGTATTCCATATTGCTCCATACTAGCTCCTTCTGAAACATGTTTAGAGCTCCCTCATGGCCTTGTTAAGACAGAGCTGTCCCTTTTCCCACCCTAAATCTTACAAACCCACTACTAGTAATTGCTGTAATTTAAGCTCCTGGTTTACCAAAAGTCCCAAAACAAGTTGGAGTCATTTGTTAAATGCTTTACCTAGAGTGAAATCATTTTGACTTTATACTTTAGGTTTGCCTAACTTCAGGTGGGTGGCCAAGCCTTTCATCTATTCTGTATGGTAGGTCAGGAGGGCTATCTAACCGAACGTATTTGTACGTATTTGTGCTTGTGTATGCAGCATAGTTATACCTTTCCATACTAGATAGTAGATTCATTTGTTAGCTTTCACTATTATTTTTTATAATTGTATGTTTATTGGTTTACAACAAGACAAGAAAATTACAATACAAGGTACAAGTCAATGAGTGTAGTACAACTTGCCAAATAGAGGTAAAGTATGAAATCACAGTGGAACGAGATTTCAATGTACCACAAAGAAGCAGAATAAAGAAGATGAGTAATGAGCCAAACTCTTGTTGTGGAATGTATTTGTTAAAAGAATGAAGTTTATGGTGATGCTATAGCAGAGGTTGAGGACCATGCAAGATTCTAGGTATGGATAAGTAATGCAAAGTCTTAGTTGCTTGCACTGATTTCTGAGTAAACACATTGCACACAACTTGAAGCCAAGTAAACCATTATACCATCAGAATTTTTGCTGTGATCTAGAATTTCTAATGATATGGGTCAGAGAAGGGACTTGAATCTGTTCACTGAAAGCTCTAAGATGTTCCCTCTGGATTAACAAATGGGGCACAAGAAGAGCCAAGGCAAAAACTGATCTCCATTAACCAAACGTGTTCCTTCGGATCATGTTACAATATTACTAAAAATCAAGAGCTGTAATCAAAGAACTAAAGTAGCTATTGCCAAAAAAGACCTTCCTGAGGGTGAAGGACTTTAAATCTGGGCTCCTGTTCAAGCTTATAAACCATGTACAAAGCTGAATCCAAATTCAAGGATGCAGAAGGGGCTGTCATGAGTATATCTCCTGGCTATATTGATTAGCATTGCCAACAGCTTGTATTATTTTTCTTAAACATTCGCTTATTTGAATGTGGGCACTCCTATGTAACATCACTTAAGGCACTAGATGTCATAATTCATTTTGTCTGCTGTGCGTCTTGTCTCCACTCTTAATAACCTCCAGGAGTAAATGCCTAGAAGTGCTGGTACCCTGGATACAGTTTTGATGATCTCAGCCATAACTGGTATGCAGCCTCAGCAAACTGATAGGACATGCCAGATGAATCACTACTTGGAGAAGTCATTTGCCCATTAGCTTTGTTTAATGTATTTTTTATTGCATTGCTTTTTTTATTAATTTCCTCATAATGCATGCTGTTGTTCAGGGTGCCAGATCATTGGAAATCACCACTTCTAGGAAATAGTGACCGGGAAGGTTAATGGCCATTATATACTAAAACCTATCAGCTTCACGATGCACAGAAATACATTTCCCAGCATATTCCTTTCTGATTTACTGTTTTCAATTAACATATATATTAAATGGTAACATTACATGTTAAGCATAAGGGTTTGTATAACCATAGCATTTCTTCAATATCAATGGTAGTCTTAAAACTTTAACCAGTTCAAGACTGGGCCAGTTACATTACCTCTTTTCCTGATAATGCACATTTTCCGATTTTTTTTAGATGTGTCTTGGAAAGCCGTAACTTTTTTTTCTGTTTGACTATGTAAATATATATATATATATATATATAAATATAATGTTATACATAGGGCTTTCTTTTCATTTCATTTTTATTCTTGTTTGTTTTTTTTACAAAAAGTAAAAATGTAAAAAAGGGAACAAATAGTACATTTTTCACATTTTTAAAATTTTTATTTTGTTAAAAGTGCAGTGTGCAACAAATTTTTTTGAATGTCTTCTTTCCAAATCTGAAGTTTTAATATATGAGATGTATGGATTATAGTGATAGGGATGTGGCTAAAAACTACCTTTTTTAATTTTATTTATTTATTTATTTATTTATTTATTTTCTGAATAAATTTAATTTAATAACACTTTATGCCCTGCAATAAGGTTATACAAGACCTTTGGGGGATATTTAACATTACTTTTTTTTTATTATTATTATTGCTGATTTCTCCAGTAACTGGGCCAGACATAGTAGCCCAATTTCGTAAATAGACCTTGATAGTCTCGGTAAGCTACTGGTTGCACATTGGCAATGCACTTGGAAGATGGAGCACCCTGTATAGTAACATTATGATTAGAGCTGAGCGAATCAATTCTAAAAATTCAGAATTTTTGAGAAAGAACTGGTTGTACTGAAGCCGAATTTTGATTCAGGAGGATCAAGGAGAGTCAAGAAAAATAAAGACTTTTCTAGGCAATCAGGGAACTTTCATTTCAGACAGAATTTTTTCAGACCCAAACAGGAACAGGAAGACAATTCAATCAAATTGGACCTCCTGTCACATGAGTAGCTCAGGTTGCTGCTTCATTATACCTACAGTATATACTGCAGCTCTGCCTGTTTAGATGTCTTGCTATGCATATGCAGGAGCCCACCACAAGCATCCTAGGAAGTCAGTGCATGGAATATGATTTCTATTACAGCAAAGGCAGAATAACATAATAAGAAAACATGAAAGATAAATAGATCATGTGGTAGCGACCATGAGCCTTAGTAAGGGGGGAGCCAGGAGGTCCAATTTAATTAAAGCTGCATTCATACTGCAAAAACCAGTTGTGATTCTAACTTAAGTGGACAAGGAATCTAGTAAAACGTTGGTAATAGTTTTTTGCTATGCTAGGAAGATAGTGCCGTTTATTTTAATCATTAAAAAGGTTGTTTGGGATTTTGATATTGATGGCCTAGGATAGGGGAAGGGGAAGAGGGGGGGGTGCTAGCGGCATGGAATCCCTGAACCTCCACTGATCCAGTGAGAACTGCAGCATCCCAATAGTTTACCAAGCACAGCACCGTACATTGTATAGCAGCTGTACTTACGGTAGTATTGCAGCTCAAACCCATTCACTTGAATAGGACTGAGCTGCAGATAGGTCATGTAACTGATGAATGGGACATCACTGTCCTAGGAAGAGGCTATGGCACCCACCTGAGCTCTGTGGCATCTTCATACAGCTGATCACGAGGGGAGCCAGGAGTTGTACCCCCACTGATAGGCCGTCAATATCAAAATCATGGACAACCCCTTTAAGTGAACATGCATTGATGAAAATGAAGACATGAGTCGATGCAGATATTACATCTAAAGGGATCATTAGCATATGATGTCTATTATTGTGCTAATATCTTTTTTATGTTGAATTTTAATTCTACAAATTCAATTGAAAAACAGGTCTTTGTCTTTTAGATGGTGTGACTGTGCTCGTGCATCGCGTGATATCAGTCATACTTTGTGTGCAGTACACAGCGTCCAGAAACTAATTAGATATTAACGTGGGTGTCAGTTTTATCTGTTTACTTCGAATGAAACATCAAACAAAAGCAAAGTAAATGGAGAAGACTCTCATTCCAGGGATTGTGCAAGTCCCTGATCTGCTAAGCTTAGCACAACTGTTTGTATATTTGACTACATCTGTTGGTACTATGTGGATTTTTTATTGGATGACTATCCTATATATAAATCCTTATCTTAAAGTTCTTCTTCACCTGTAGTTTTTTTCTGAAAAAGGTTAAAGACTATGTAGAAAGAGACACCCAGAAAGTAGAATGTATAATGTTATGGGTATTACACGTAATAACTTCATAAATGAATTTGTACTGTAAAAAAAAAAAAAAACATTTCCCAAAGTCGTGTTCGGTTCCAAGTGGTACCTTGGAACTGAACCCGAGTTTGGGAAATGTTTTTTTTACAGTACAAATTAATCTATGAAGTTATTACACAAAGTGTTGCAAGACTTTGCAAAGTAATAACATCGGCTCATCGGAGCCAATACATTCTAATACTATACGGCGCACCCGTATGAAGTCGATTTGCTCATCCCTAGTAGTAATTATAAACTTTGTTGATAACCTGCCTGTTATTATACTGATATATGAATATATTGCCATGTTCACACACGCAGGGTTTGATTAGGTTTTGATTAGTTTTTTTTATGCAGTTATTGAAGCCCAAACCAGGGATGGATTCAAAATGAGAAGTAGTATCTGTGGTTAAAGTGGTTGTAAAGTTTATATTACTACGTAACAGCACATATATGCATCTAGTAATAATTACTATCACACAGCACTGATGTCCGATAGTTTAATATGAATAATTTATGTTCACGTGCAGGCCCCTGACCTGAATCCTGGCGCTGCGCTCAGAACATGGCCGCTGATAGAGGATTCTCCCTTCTAGCCAGATCAGTTCATTCTGCATTGTGATCATTGGAAGAAGCATATTTGAATACCCAGCCCTCATGGGATTGTGTTTGCTAAACATTATAATTAACCTCCAGTGATGAATTTCTCAGCTCGTAAATCCACAATGATACACATTACCATGTTTAGGATAGATGCTATCATTTACATATGACACACAATTATACATCTTGATTAGGTCAGCGATCTCAGGTGGCTGCTTTTATTAACTAGGATTGACCCTTACGCAAATAATGTCGCCACTCCGATACAGTAAAGATGAAATGTCTTAGCATTGTGAATGACATTAGATCGCTACCCTTCCTTGTCTTTCTAGGCCTTTCCTTCACACAAAATGCAGTTATTTTAGATTGTATAGGTTTCTAAGACTTGCCCCAGATTACACAGAGAATGAATAACCACACTTTATTTTGATGGAATTACTTTGAGAGACAGAATAACGTTTCTTTATCTAGCTGACAGTGATGGGAATGAGTATAGGTCACCAAATAAGATTCTATTTTAGCTAGAGGTGGACTCATTGCTAGAGATGAGTGAGTTTTGGGACATTTAATTCAAATCTGATTTGGGCCCAATTCGACCAAAAATGGAATCAAACCACATAAAACTCTAATTCTATAGAATCCGAATTTTTGGGAAAAAAATGTGATTTCATAAAACCAATTGGCTCATCTCTACTCACTGAACATGCAGTTTCTTGACCCAACGCCAGAAGTGGGTTGGAAAGAAAAAAGGACTATAAAGGAAGCATGTCTACTTGTCCTTCCTACTTCCCTTCTGGTGTTGGATTTTGACTCACAGGGAGCCACTTCCAAGGGTTGGCACCAGCGAGATGGTTCTCTCTTATTGGCAGATACCTCTTTGCATATTTGTTAATTAGAGATGAGCGAATCATCCAAAATTTGCTTTGCCGAATATTCGTCGAAGTTTTCACAAGATTCGAACGAATACGAACTATTCGACAAAGCTGCGTACAATTATACGTTATTATGTGGTGTTTTGCGAACATTCGCGCACTAATAACAAACGTACACTTGTTAAAGGTACGCAACTTATGTACGCATGAGCGTACAAAAGTGCGTACGAATCCTTAGCGTACTATTGTTTTTTTCCAGTTCTTAGGGGGGCGTATCTACACTTTCCCGCTCTTGCGGGGCGGAACATCATTTTCCCGCCATTCGCAGAATGCGTAAATTTACTCACATTTCATACGTATCTTACGTATAGTTAGTGGTCAAATGTTTGTGTACGTTTACAAATAATACGAAGCAAATCCGATAAAATTTGGATTCGCTTCGGAGAAGAAAATCTCCAAGATTCGATACGAATCTACGAAGCGGCGAATAGATTCACTCATCTCTATTGTTAATGTTCTTCTATTAACAGATATGCTCTTATAGTGTAATGATCCTCCCAACTTTGGTTGACTATCCCTCCAATAGCTATAGATTGCATTCAGACTTCAATCCATACAGATCAGAGTACAGGTTACTGTCCAGCTTTGAAATCCTGCAGCTGCCTGGTGAAGATAGCTAGTGATACCATATCTAATACAAGTATATTAGGAGATTGCAGATTCCTGTCATTTAGTGAAATACGAGCCTACTCTATCTTCCCTATGTTTTCCTTAAACAGAAGCTGTCACCATAAAAATGCTATCTCCATCATATTATAGAGCAGAAGCAGCTGTTCTGTAAAACTTATAACATCCATTTAAATATCTGCACTTTCTATGCTTAGGCTACTTTCACACTAGCTTCAGTACGGATCCGGCGGGTGAAGGGACCCGCCGGATCCATACTGAATAATGCAACCTTGTGGATCCGTAATTCCGGATCCGGTTGTATTATCTTTAGCATCTTTTAAACGGATCCGGAATAACCTCTATTGAAAGTCAATGGAGGACGGATCCGTTTACAAGTGTGTCCACACCAAACGGATCCGTCCCCATTGACTTGCATTGGGGGTCATTCCGGATCTGTTTAGGTGCGGATAACTAGTACGGAGAGCAAACTGCAGCATGTTGTGGTTTACTCTCCAGTCTGAAGACTGAACGGAATGCTTTCAGGAGCATTCAGTTGTCTTCAGTTTAGTTTTGTCCCCATTGACAATGAATGGGAACAAAACTGAAGCGTTTTATTCCGGTATTGAGCTCCTATGACGGAGCTCATTACCGGAATTCCAAAACGCTAGTGTGAAAGTAGCCTTAGGAGTCCATTGGGGGACTTTATCCAATGACTGGCATCCACAGAAGGCTACATAAAGATATAGCTGAATAGGACCACCCACTGGACCCTTAAGCACAAAAAGAGCAGGGACTTTAATCAGTTATCAAGTTACAAATTGTAACAAATCTTTCTCAAACTATATAGCAATCTGATCAACCTATTCTACTCTATGACCTGCAGAGAGATCAGGTGACATGTTCAACATGGTTTCCTTTAAAAGGGATATCCTGTGATTAATGTAAAAAATGAAAACCAGACACCATACAGTACATGACAATCTTTTTCTAAGAAAGCTAGAACCAGCCCTGTACATCACATGGATCCAGAGATCTCCCCATCCATTGCTTCAATTGCTCTGCTAGATTCTATTCTGGCTGGTAGGTCAGCTAGGAGTGTCAAAGCTCAGGGAGATGTCCTTTCTTCTACAGATCTCCCTGTCACAGCTCAGGGAGCATGTCCTTTTTTCTGCAGCTCTCTCCCTGTAACTGGCACAACTTCTAATAGCAAATATGGCTGGTGACAGTTCATTCTTAAACCGATGCCAGCCATAATTGTTAAGTATGTGAGGTGGACCGATAAATATGGAAAAGAACAAACTGCAGGTGGCGCTGCACAGATACATTTCACTGAATAAATCAGCATGTATAATATATTTCTAATTACGTGCAATTAGAAAAGTATTCAGATCCAAGTGCTGGTTTGAAAAAGGTATTTATTATTGATGGGAGATCCTCTTTAACCCCTTCCCGACCGCCGCCGTACATGTACGGCGCGCGGGCGGTGCGGGGACATGACGCCCGCTCGCGGGTGCGGCGGGCGTCATGGCCGGCAAGTCTCTGCTGTTTCTAACAGCAGAGACTTGCCGCATCTTACCTCCGTCTTCGGAGACTTCCAGGGCCTTCTGATGCCGTGATCACACGTGATCACGGCATCAGGATGCGTCTGAACCCGGAAGCCCACGCTTCCGGGTGGTGTACAGACGCCCCGATTGGCCAATCGGGGTGTCTGTACACCATATGAAAACTGTAATCCTCGCTGGTGAGGATTACAGTTTTCAAACTGCAATTCTTATTCTGGCCACTAGATGGCAGGCCAGGATAAGAAATGAGCAATTCATGGTTTTAACTGCATCTAGTAAATCCATGATTGCTCATAAAGAAAAAAAACAAAACAAAATAGATCAGATGATATTTGAGCTTTAAAATAATCACAGAAAAATTAAAAAAAAATGTTAAAAAATATATAAAAAATAAAAAAGATATAAAAGTTCAAATCACCCCCCTTTCCGTATAAGTAAAAAATAAATACCTAAATAACAATAAATATAGACATCATGGGTATCACCGTGACCGAAAACGCCCGTACTTTTAAAATATAAAAAAAAATTTCAATACGGCGAATTGTGTGGCGGAAAAAAGCGTCCAAATGGCGATTCGCAGTTTTTTGTCCCTTTTTTTTTCTAAAAAAAATTAAATAAAAAGTGATCAAAAAGTCATACACACCCCAGAATGGTATCAATAAAAACTTCAGACCGCCCCGCAAAAAATGAGCCCCCATACAGCTCTGTACACATAAATACCAAAAAGTTATAGGGGTCAATATATGACAAGGAAAAAAAAAAAAAAAAAGGGAAACTTTCTAATTATTTTATCACCATCTAAACGCAGGAAAAACTATACATATTAGGTATTGCCGGATTCGTACTGACCAGTAGAATGAAAGTAACGGATCAGTTTTAATGCACATCGAATGCTGTAAATAAGAAACCCGTAGAACTGTAGCGGAATAGCGTTTTCTTTGCAATTTCACCCGGTTTGGAATTTTTTTCCCGCTTCCCACTACACCGTATGCAATATTAAATGGTGGCGTTGGAAAGTACAACTTGTCCCGCAAACAACAAGCCCTCATACAGCTATGTGAACAGAAAAATAAAAGAGTTATGGCTGTTTGAAGGCAGGGAGCACAAAACGAAAATGCAGAACCGAAAAAAGCTCCGGTCGTGAAAGGGTTAAGGCTGTTGTCTTTTTACAAAAAAAGCCTCCTCTAATTTTGTGTAATACTGACTTTTGGACTGTGGTAATATGAGGGTGAAGGATGGAGTAATGCTTTTTTTATTTACCACTCATCCAAAGATAAGGAATATGTATATGACAAGTATGTTTCATTAGTGAGTTGCACAAGTTTTATAATGAATTTCCAAGCTAACCTGTTCTGGGACATGCATCTCTAAGTGCATAGCTCAATGTAGGCAGCAAACTCAAATTTGAAGCATCCCTCACTAAATAAATGTAATGACACTAGAGATCCCCTTTAAATGTTGAAGTGAAGCTGCGGCTGACTTTTTACCTAACAGGATGGTTGATTGTGCGTTTACTGCTATAAAGGACAGTAGGTTCTGTATTTGTTTAGCCTACAGGGATTATTGATTTGAACCACACAGTCTCCTTTGTTTTCTAGGAAGCTGTCAACTGGCATACAGAGCATTGTACACAGCATTTTTTATTATTTACCAGCATGGTGCAGACCTGATTTTTCAGCCATTCATAGCCATATTTTAGTATGTGCACATTTTGTTGCTTTTACCTTTCATTTTTAAGTAATTCTTAATGTAAAATTAAAGATGGGTTGTCCGGGTGATTAAAAAATTATTAGAAAAGGCTTCAGATGGCTAAAATTATATAATAAGTAATACTAATCTCAGTGATTCCTCCACAACTTCCAATCTGATAGTTCCCGGGTCCCTGCTGGTCTCTGCTTCTTGGTCCATGGACTAGACCAGGGATGGCCAACCTGCGGCTCTGAAAGCTGTTGCAAAACTACAACTCCTAGCATTCCTACTCTGCCTACAGCTATCAGCCTACAGCAGGGCATGGGAGGAGTTGTAATTCTACAACAGCTAGAGAGCCTCAGGTTGGCTAGCCCTGGGCTGGACCCTGAGATCAGTCAACACTGTGGCCAGTGATTGACTGAGTAGTCATATTTCCTGTGTCAAGTAAGAACAGGAAGTGGAAACTTTCCAGGAAGCATGGGACAGGAAATGATGGGGGATCAGCAACATATTTATTTATTTATTTATTTATTTATTTATTTAATTTTACACCATTGTGTTGCTTTAAAAAAATAACTTTTTGAGCCATGGACGATGACCCAAGAACATTGCAGACTGCTATACTTCAGAATCCCTTGGTCATCAGTTGTAGTAGCCTGCTTTCTATCCCCATGGATACATTGTTAGAAATACATTTACCACAGATGAATAGATGGCGCCAGGAGACGGCAATATATTCTGATCATAGATAATGAGTGGAAAATAATTCCCGTCTATAAAGATCTATTACATTCAATTGTTCCTTTCAAGATAAATTGTCACTGCCACTTGCTTAAAATAATATGTTTTTAAAATTTGATTATGCATGAAGGTTTATGGATAATTTGGCTATTCATAAGATGCTTAGTAATGTTTACCATACTATAATTGGTATCATTAAGTCTAGGTGAAGTTATTAATATTACTAATTAAATGCTGTAAACCTCACATCAGCACACAGAGACTTTTTATGTAGTTACATTTCTTATAAGAGGGTGTCAGGGGCCACTGTAACTAGAGTCATTCTAGGATAGTGGAATATGTGACTACGGGGACAGGGAAGCGTAAGGGGTCCGCATTGTATCGGTCATCCACAGTGCAGATTGGTTCTATGGTTTCTGATCATTATTGTCAAGTTAATGAGCTGTTACTATTGCAGGAAATCTGTTGTATAACGGGTGGATTTTGCTTCCCTCTTGAGGCCTGCAGTGTTCCAGTATGACCTGTAAACCACCAGAGTGAGCGTCACGAGCCCTGAAATCCCGTTACTGATATCTTATAACAAAAGATGCTGCACTTGCCATTATCACATGGAATAATATCTGTTTAGGAATAATCTCAACTAGTATTCTCATCATGACAGCCAGTTCAGTTGAGAACACTGATCGGTGCTTGGATATCCCTAGATGTCATTATTAAAGGGATTCGCTATGCTATGCTTGGACATGCTGAGATATCATTATTAAAGGGGCTGTCTAATATTATGCTTAGCTGTGACATCATATCAAAGAGATTGTTTAATGATATGCTTAGACATCATTATTTAAGGGGTTGTCTAATGCTATGTTTAGATATCATTATTAAAGGGGTTGTCTAATATTATGCTTAGCTGTGCTTAGATATCATTATTAAAGGGATTGTCTCATGCTATGCTTATTTATGCTTAAATATCATTATTGAAAGGGGTGTCTAATGTTATCCTTACATATCATTATTTAAGGGGTTGTTCAATGCTATGCTTAACTATGGTTAGATATCGTTGTTAAAGGGGTTTTCTAATTATATGCTTAGTTATGCTTAGATTTTATTGAAAAGGGTGTCTAATGTTATGCTATCATTATTAAAAGGGTTGTCTGATGCTATGCTTAGATACCATAATTAAAGGGCTATGTCTAAGGTTATGCTTAGCTATGATTAGATATCATCATTTAGAAGGCTATCTAACGCTTTGCTTAGTTACCGTTATTAAAAGAGTTGTCTACAGATGAACATCTCTTGTTTAACTGGAAGCCGATGCAGCGATCAGCTGTTATTGTCAGCAAGAGCTGTGTCAGTTCAGCTATTTCAAGATATATAGCCTTACATGATGGCATTCACATGAACATCCATCCATGTAATAAATGGAAGTGGTAGGCCCACTAAAGCAGAAACCACCAAGCTCTGGCTCATAGGGAGTAAAGGCGACCATGCACATTAGATAATTAGATAGAAGTTGGCTCTTGGTTAAACACCAACCATACACATTTTATTCCATATTGGCCATTACAGTTGTTCAAACCGCCCATACATGTCTAATAAAACCTGGCGATGGACAAAGATCTTTCTGGGAAAATTCTTTCAGTTAAAGATCTTTCATCCATGAACAATATTTCTTTGAACTAATGATCTTTCATCAGACAAAAATATTAAACATGGCCGACTTCTTTTCAAATGATAAGGGTTTGTAATTATTTGGCAAAAACTATTGTAAATTGTCAACCAACAAATGTTCATTTTGGTTGTGGAGGGTCATGTGGTATACGTATGTCCCTGCAGGACTGTTACTTTAGAAACCTGGGGGTAAATATATCATTCCCTTACACCATGTTTCAAAAACTAAAACATTAACTGACTATGCCCAGTAGTATGATTCCTGTAAGGATGTGTTTGGATTCAGTAACTAAGGCCAGATTCTGATCCAGTCACTGTATCTGGCATATATGCCGGCTTTCGGCGAGACACAAAATACTACATTTTTTGTCTGTCCGAAAGGCAGCATATATGCCGGAAAGCGGACGGATCCTTGGCGGATCCCATTATAGTGGATGGGGATCTACCAGTGCACTGTGGTATCCTGCTATGCCAGATACAGTAAACTTGGCCTGTCAGTTCTTCTGCCAGAACAGACTGCGAACATGGCCTAAAACTAAAAGTAAGCTTCATGGTCCAGGACATTTGGTTTATTGCTATATCAGCTATCAATCATTTTGTCAGAAAAATAGCTTAATTTCTACCTGGTAGTAGATTGTGATTATAGAGAACGCCTGTTCTGCTCAGCCTGAGAAAAAGGTCTTTTAGGCAAAAAGCAAAATCTTTGAAGGTTTTTTCTTTATTTCATACAATGGAAATCAAGGACAAAGTAAAAAAAAAAGAGAAAATGTAAGTCCTGTGTGTTTTTTCTTGTGACTTCAATGTGATTAAATAAACGGTCTAAGCCTTATAAGGAGGACAGCTCCATCATGCATTAGTCGTCTTGCCATTGTAGCCTGCGCTTTAATTACGCAATAATGTGGAAATTAACTAGCTGGGGAGCTAATGGAAGCTAAGATCAATGACATCAATGCACGTCCTCAATCATTTTATTGTCTAAACCTGGGAAATCAAAATGTAGCAGTAAAATGAATATGTCAGCCATATTTATAAGTGTCTCCTCTGCTAGTGAAATGATTTTAATAATGTTGTATTAGCTTTATTGTGCTCAACTTGGATGTGAAGCTATTATTATTTCTGTGGCGTGCATCTGAGTTGAGTATTTGGCAGCGGTGCAAACAATATTTTACCATAGACGGCAAAGTGAGTTATTGACAACCTGGACGTCCAGTCTAAATCAGTTAGCAGGAAGTAGGGTCATTTTTATAGGGATTATATACAGTAGAAGCTCAAATGTAACACAAAGAATAAAAAAGATCTCAACTAGAACAGCACTGTACTGGAAGAGGTAATTAATTTATGTGAGCCTCAATCTCTGACCCTTTCTTAATGATTTTACAGATGCATACATACACCACTTTTATTTATGGATCATTTTCTACGGTATAATGGTATGGCCACAAGTTCAGTTTTCTTGACCCTAGTTTGAAAGCCAAAACCAGGAGTGAACTCAACAATAGGAGAAGTTGTGCCTTTCCTTTACACTGCCTTCTCTCTTTTTCTGATTTTGTCTTCCAAAACTGTATCAAGAAACCTGAAAACACTCTTTTAGTGTATGGATGCACTTTGGGATGATGTCTTGGTTATCGACCTTAAAAAAACGGCTTTGCAACAGCTGAGGTGAAGGGGTTGTTATTGTTGTTTAATATTGTTTACCTATCCTCAGGAGAGGTCATCAATGTCTGTTCGGGGAGGGTCCAACACTTGGCATCCTCCTCCCATCAATTGATTGAGGAGGCCAGGTCACTCTGGTGAGTTCCATGGTCTAGTCGTAGCTTACTGTCCATTGGATGATGGCTGTGATTGATATTGCAGCTCAGCCCATTTCTCTTGAATGGGACTGATCTGCTCCTAGGCCATGTGACCAATGAATGTGATGCCTGTGGTTTCCTCAAACAGGTGATCAGCCGTGGTGCCGGGTGTCGGACCCCCACCGATCTGATTTTGATGGCCTATCCTGATGATAGGCTATGAATATGAAGATCTCAGACAACTCCTTTAAGAATATATGAAATCTCCTTTGGTGTCCTCTTCAAATGTACTTTTGCAACCCCATTATTTTATTTCATCACAGAAAGTTTTGGTGAGTTCTTAGAATTTACAGCATGACATAAATTGTTAATCACTATTTAAAGAGTTGGCCATTTTATATTAAAAAAGTCTTAAAAGGCTGTAAACTGTAATTATTGATACATACCACTATAACTGGCTTAATAGTAGCTAAACTGGTGCACTCCACATCCATAGGACTTAAAGGGTTTCTGTCACCAGAAATCACCCTATTAAACCAAGTGTCATTTGCAATGAGCAAATGACACTTGATGACAGTAATGTTAGTCTCCTATTTCTCTGTCCAGCAGTTTAGACAAAAAATAGGTTTTTATAATATGCAAATGACCTCCCCTAGGTGCAGTAGGCGTGAACCAGCACCTAGGAGAGGCCGTAATAACGCCTCTTACCACGCCTCCGTAGCGCTGATTGACAGGGCCGGGCAGCCAGCTCTTTCGGCTCCTGGCCCTGTACGATCCCGAAATCCCGCGCCTGCGCACTGCGGTACTACATCCGCGCACGCGCGCTGAGAGCCGGCGGCCGCCCGGGTCCCGGCTCCTTCGTGCGCGAATGTACTACGGCAGTGCGCAGGCGCGGGATTTCGGGATCGTACAGGGCCGGGAGCCAAAAGAGCTGGCTGCCCGGCCCTGTCAATCATCGCTACGGAGGCGTGGTAAGAGGCGTTATTACGGCCTCTCCTAGGTGCAGGTTCACGCCTACTGCACCTAGGGGAGGTCATTTGCATATTATAAAAACCTATTTTTTGTCTAAACTGCTGTACAGAGAAATAGGAGACTAACATTACTGTCATCAAGTGTCATTTGCTCATTGCAAATGACACTTGGTTTAATAGGGTGATTTCTGGTGACAGAAACCCTTTAAGACAGGTGTGTCCAGCGCATTTGCAGATACAAGGATTAGAACCTCTCTACTAAACAACTGTGCTAAGTGTATGTATTCCGTTCATGTATCACAGTTGTATCTATGCAAATAAATCCAAGTCTCATATAAAACAGTAATTAAATGCACTAACATATTTAACCCAGACATGTGTATTTTATTAAATTCTTGACAGCGTTGACTTCATATTTTCCATGTCTGTTCTCACCATTGACACCAGTAATATTGTCTAGTTAGCAGCGCAGAAAGGGTAACGTTTATGAATAAAGACAATTTACATACATTTGCATAGAATTTATCTCTCACATTTCATTTGGAATACATATTGCCGTATAATAACTATACAGTAGTGTAGTGCATATGGTAGATGCTGTGACTATGCTGACTTCATTATGTGGGAAAATGAGGAGGGAAAAAGAAACATATGAGAAAGTGTTTTATTCTGTGGCTTAGTTTGGAATATTACAGCGGATGCTGGGAAAGAACATTTGCAATCTGGAAGGTTTTATTAAAAAAATGTCACATAGGCAAGAATATGAAGCCACACGTACGGCAGACCCTGATAGGAATCGTGCCGTAGTTAATGATGATATCAGATCGCGTTGAGAGCTACTGTAGGTAATTTTTATTATCCATGGGTTGTTCACTGTTGCAGCTGTTTCAGTCCCAAGTGGTGAGAGCTGAAATGAATTTCCATTGTTAACGCGGCTTCTTTATGTTCTCTGTGAGCAGTGTGTTAATCAGTCATGACAATATATGCATGATCTCATCTAATTAAAAATATAATACCAGCCAATTTGAGGTCACGAGAAACCAAGAATGTTGATGTTGTTACATATTGCAATATCAATTATACATGCATATCTGTTCCCATTATTGCTTTTTTCTTTTGGATGGAACAAGCAGCATTTGCAATAAAAACAGTTGGCGTAACGCAATGCAGAAAATGGGAGACAATGAGCCAGTTTTCAAGCTGAATGAAAAGGCCACGATTCTCATGGGCAAGACTATATGGAGAACTTTGCCATTTGACACACTGTGCGATGCAATTGTGCTTGTTTCGTGCATTAACCCCATATGTATTGTTATCCTCTGCCAACATTTTCAATATTGCTGAAGGCGTCAGGAAAAGAGACATTTCCTTCAATTTGCAAATCCCAAAAGGTTTTGGAGAAGTATGCCAGATAAAAATGCAAAATGTTCCTTAAGGGTGAGTTCACATCTGTGTTCGTTTCGCACCTCCTTCGCAGATTCTGTTAAAAAGGCAGAACAAAAAAGCCCTGCATACAGGACTTCTTTGGTAAAAAACACGATTCCAAATGGAAACTGAACTGTAGTCAATGGAGTCTTTTCAGATGCGTTCAGATCAGTTATGTGCCCGATCCAGCACTTCCTTTTTTCCAGAGCAGAACAACTGAAAAAAAGACAGTTGATATGAACCCAGCCTAATTAGAAAATACTGTGCATGTTACACTTAGTATTTAGAAATGTGTGCCTAAATGTGATGTGATATCCAAATGCAGAGGTGTATTTGTAGAGATAGCAGACACTTACAAGCCCTGGTGTCTGAGACACAAAAAATCCACTATGTAAAAAGACACAAATATTTGGTAAATGGCAGGTAGGGGCCAATTTGCATTAGGTCTAAGCGGGTTAAAGTTACACTTTTATCATAATATGTAACATGGGGTACTGCAAAACTGTTGGAAAATGTGAGGAGTTATCCTAGAAATTATTTCATAAAGTTGGCAAAAGTTGAAATTAAATCTGAAAAATACCAATGAATATTAGTCAACAACTAACATTTTTTAAATGTATAGTATTCAGCCATTTCTTATTTTGTTATCTGTTGGTTTCTGTAATGTAACCTTATAGAGCGTTTCCAGACCTGCACCAAATTTATCATAGAGGCTTAGGTTGGAGGAGAAATCTGGTGCAGGGATAGACACCTTTCTCTGCATCTATAACAACTATTGGTTGGTTTACTTTGTGACACAATTTTACTCAAGCATTGTGGTGACATTTTTCTACAAAATGTTTAAATTTTGATATTAAGGCATCCCCTTAGCAAACAAGGCGAAGTGGATTTTTTTAAAACTAGCTGCTCCAAATTTTGCTACATTTTACGACAAGGTCTACAGAAGTTGCGCTCATATTAATAAATGTGGGCCAAATGGGAAGGCAAGCAGCTTTCCTAGTCCCTTGATCAGCTTAGCTAGTTGTATATATGAGAGAATTGGCTGCTGGTCGGATGCTTTATGTCCTGTGTACTGTAGTCTAATCTATTGCACTCAACGAAGGACAAGATTAATGTGTTGCTTTCTTACTGACAGTATTTGACAAGCGAACTGGCTTGTTAAATGGAGTATAAATTAGAGTTTCTAATATAATGCAGATACCTTCTGAAATTAGGGGTGAAAAGCTGATTGGACTTAAATGAAGATTCTCTAGCCCTTATTGCAATTAAGCATCTATATAATGCCAGAGTCAATGTATGTCAATCCTAATATAACATAATAAGACTTAAAATAGAAGTCTGCTTTTCAAAGCCACGAGGTTTAATTGAATTTCCAAGATCAGCGTAAGCGTAGTATTATAGAATTATTCCTCTCTAAACTGTTTCTGGACACAGTGCTGACGGACAAAGAACGCCATCTAAGTCTTGCTTTATGCTAATGCTTGTAATTATAGTATATCTATCTAAAGAAAAAGCAAAGAAAAGAGATCATAAATATACTATGCATTATTCTAAGGTTGATTGAAATTTACACTGTTAACCAAAATGATTGTTCATTGGGTGACATTTAATAACGGAAAATGGTTTTAGGTGACTGATGACTGAAAAGAAGTTGACCATATTTGAAATTTTGAAATCTTTTGCTCAAAGAAAGATTGGCCAGTGTATACTATAATTACATAGTTACATAGCTAATACGGTTGAAAAAAGACATTAGTCCATCAAGTTCAAGCAAGGGATAGGTGGGGATGCGAATCCCAGAAGGAAGTGAGAAAATAATGTGTCTGTAAAATCGTCAGTCACCAGATGATCACTTGTCCAGTTTTACAACTATCAACCTACTTCTATGTAATGTCTAAGGCCACCTTACCAGCAAGACTGGTTTTGTAGCCTACATGATGTTGTCAGCATGGCTCCCCCTCACATGGTTGTCAGTAGAGCTATAGGAAGTAAAATCCAGGTGGGCCCGATTTATCAAGACTGGCGTGTGCGTACACCCCCAGAGGAGACATTTCATTTATTAGGATTTAGGATGTCCAAATCTCATCATAAATTAAATGACTCCTAAAGCAGCCTGTGCGCCAGACTGAAATCTACTCCAGCTCGTAGCTGGCATAGATTTCGGTCATCATTTACACCAGTTTCCGGCGTAAGTGATAATAAATGTGCCAGGCCTCCAGCCCCTCCCACACCCATCTTCCACCACACCACCTTTTCGGAAATTGGTGATGAGGTGTAAAAACAGCAGTTGTGACAAGATTTAGTTGCAATGGTGTTTGAAAAGTCAACTAGATTTTGCACTTTTTTACACCAAAAACATAAATTGGTTCGAATTTATGGAAGAGGTATAGGGAGATCTTTGGAATCTATATCAAAAGATAGGGGCACATTAATTAAGACCGGCGTTTTAGACACTGTACTCAATAAAGCCCTAAACCAGTGGTGGATCCGCCGAACTTATAAAGAGGCGCTGGCATCCAGCTCCAGTTCTAAATGTAAACCTTTTTCTATGCCTAAAACAGGCATAGAAAGTAGTAAATGAGACGGGCCTGCTGGCCGTCCTCTTCCCCACCCATGCCATGCTCACTTTTAGACCTAGCGTGAGCAGGAAGAAGTCGCAGATTGCGGTGCTGCTAACTGTTGCTGTCGCAGTCTGCTCCTGAAATATGTCTAGTTTAGGTGTATTTCAGATTAATAAATGACCCCACTAGCCTTCAGATTTAAGTGGAACTTTCCTTTGGGTTGAGAATGTATGACATCAACAGTACATATTGTCAGACCCATGTTTTGTAGATTTGTCTTTGGAATGTGTACTCATGGAAATTCTCTTGTTTCTATTTTACATACATATTAGTTGATCATTGAAAAAGTTCTGAGCATCCCCAAACCAGCTCCTTGTCATACGGGCATTGAGTACTTTATCTGCAGTCATCAGTCACTTTATACTACCTCTAAAAAAACACGTAGCTGCCATAACCTGTACTAGAACCATAAATGTTCTCTCATTGCTTTCTATGAGACATTTCCAGGTGAAATTATCATAGTAGTCTGTAGTTGCCATGGAAATATCAAGGTCACATTTTATGCTGTTTCCTAAACAGTTTACTCGAAATCCTTTTATTAAAGGCATAAAACAAAATCATCCCAGACAATGCAGAAAAGTCAAAAAGGTAACATTCCTCTTGCTTTTTGTGTTGACTGCTTATTCCAAGTGACAAGCAGCAAAATGAATTAGATGTAACTTTGTGATTTTAGTAGTATTTATCTTTTGTTAACTGTTCCCAGCATGTAAAGTAGGATTCCGTTTCACACCATAGGTTATGCCATGGCTATGGGGCCCATTAGAGAAGGAAAATGATATACATCTTTCTTTAATGGGCCCCATAGCCATGGGATAACCTATGGTGTGAAACGGAATCCTAATTTACATGCTGGGAACAGTTAACAAAAGATAAATACTACTAAAATCACAAAGTTAAATCTAATTCATTTTGAATCATGTATATCATTTGTTCCTAGCCCCTTCTCTTCTCCCAAGCACAATTATCACACACTTACTGCAGATGAGTGATTACTTACCTCTTGTTTCAGTAGTAGTGTACCATATACAAAAAGTTCTAGCTCTACTTGCATACTCACCCACATTGTAGTTGGTAAATTCAGGGCATATAAGCCTGGAAACACACAAACCCACCCAGGAACGGACAGTTATGGGCAGGGTTTAGATTAGCTTAATTCATTTTTGGCCTTGGACAGCCCGAATTTGCCAATATTGTCTCCGATAATTAGGGACAGTCTCTGGAAATTCAGAACTGTTGGCAACTATGCATTTGAGATGCTGCAATTTAAATGGTAAATTCATGGTATTTTATTTTCTGGGAAGTGTAGCTTTGTGCATCTGTGATGAGGTACTCCTTTTAGCTGACACTTTTATGAGGCATCTTGGTACTGTTATGGAGGCATTGATAATGGCTGGAGCTAAAAATAGTTGAACCACCTGGGTACTACAGGATCACTTTATTATGTGGGTACCTCAGCTCTTACTATAGATGAGTGATTACTTACCTCTTGTCTCAGTAGTGGTGTACCATATACAAAAAGTTTCCTTCTTGAAACTCAAGTGAAGAAGACCAACTCTACTTGCATACTCACCCACATTGTAGTTGGTAAATTCAGGGCATATAAGCCCAGAAACACCCAAACCCACCCAGGATCGACCACTTATGGGCTGGGCTTACATTAGCCTCATTCATTTTTGGCCTTGGACAGCCCGAATTTGCCAATATTGTCTCCGATAATTAGGTACAGTCTCTGGAAATTCAGAACCGTTGGCAACTATGTATTTGAGATGCTGCAGTTTAAATGGTAAATTCGTGGTATATTATTTTCTTGGCAGTGTAGCTTTGTGCATCTGTGATGAGATACTCCTTTTAGCTGACACTTTTATGAGGCATCTTGGTACTGTTATGGAGGCCTTGACAATGTCTGGAGCTAAAAGCAGTGGAATCACCTGGGTACTATAGGATCACTTTATTATGTGGGCACCTCAGCTCTTTAACCTATTAATGGGGGGTATTGTATGGCGTTATTATTATTATTTGCAATCATGAAAATAAGCTTTGTGTAGAACATGAAGGAGCAGGGAATGCTGGCGCATTTCATTTCTCAAGTCTGCATAATTCTAAATGCAGCTCTGGGCTATAATGTACCCTTAGGGTCAGAATGTTTTTCCAAACTTACTCAATATTTTATTTGTTTATTGTAAAGGTCATTGGTGTTCAAAGGGATATATATGAGAAGGATGATCCACAACCTTTTTGATAGCAATTAGACATTGCTGGTAGGCATTCAGAGGAATTATCCAATGTATACCTCACACGGATGGCATGTATAGACATTTAGTGAAATCTGTCACCCATAGGTTCCCATGGTGAAAAAAAATTATATATACAGTACAGACCAAAAGTTTGGACACACCTTCTCATTCAAAGAGTTTTCTGTATTTTCATAAGTATGAAAATTGTAGATTCACACTGAAGGCATCAAAACTATGAATTAACACATGTGGAATTATATACTTAACAAAAAAGTGTGAAACAACTGAAAATATGTCTTATATTCTAGGTTCTTCAAAGTAGCCACCTTTTGCTTTGATTACTGCTTTGCACACTCTTGGCATTCTCTTGATGAGCTTTAAGAGGTAGTCACCTGAAATGGTATTCCAACAGTCTTGAAGGAGTTCCCAGAGATGTTTATCACTTGTTGGCCCTTTTGCCTTCACTCTGCGGTCCAGCTCACCCCAAAACATCTTGATTGGGTTCAGGTCTGATGACTGTGGAGGCCAGGTCATCTGGCGTAGCACCCCATCACTCTCCTTCTTGGTCAAATAGCCCTTACACAGCCTGGAGGTATGTTTGGGGTTATTGTCCCGTTGATAAATAAATGATGGTCCAACTAAACGCAAACTGGATGGAATAGCATGCCACTGCAAGATGCTGTGGTAGCCATGCTGGTTCAGTATGCCTTCAATTTTGAATAAATCCCCAACAGTGTCACCAGCAAAGCACCCCCACACCATCACACCTCCTCCTCCATGTTTCACAGTGGGAACCAGGCATGTAGAGTCCATCCGTTCTCCTTTTCTGCGTCGCACAAAGACACAGTGGTTGGAACTAAAGATCTCAAATTTGGACTCATCAGACCAAAACACAGATTTCCACTGGTCTAATGTCCATTCCTTGTGTTCTTTAGCCCAAACAAGTCTCTTCTGCTTGTTGCCTGTCCTTAGCAGTGGTTTCCTAGCAGCTATTTTACCATGAAGGCCTGCTGCACACAGTTTCCTCTTAACAGTTGTTGTAGAGATGTGTCTGCTGCTAGAACTCTGTATGGCATTGACCTGGTCTCTAATCTGAGCTGCTGTTAACCTGCGATTTCTGAGGCTGGTGACTCGGATGAACTTATCCTCCGCAGCAGAGGTGACTCTTGGACTGCACTTGGGGACACTTTCAAAGTTTTCCCAATTTTTTGGACTGACTGACCTTCATTTCTTAAAGTACTGATGGCCACTCGTTTTTCTTTACTTAGCTGCTTTTTTCTTGCCATAATACAAATTCTACCAGTCTATTCAGTAGGACTATCAGCTGTATATCCACCTGACTTCTGCCCAACACAACTCATGGTCCCAACCCCATTTATAAGGCAAGAAATCCCACTTATTAAACCTGACAGGGCACACCTGTGAAGTGAAAACCATTTCAGGTGACTACCTCTTGAAGCTCATCAAGAGAATGCCAAGAGTGTGCAAAGCAGTAATCAAAGCAAAAGGTGGCTACTTTGAAGAACCTAGAATATAAGACATATTTACAGTTGTTTCACACTTTTTTGTTAAGTATATAATTCCACATGTGTTAATTCATAGTTTTGATGCCTTCAGTGTGAATGTACAATTTTCATAGTCATGAAAATACAGAAAACTCTTTGAATGAGAAGGTGTGTCCAAACTTTTGGTCTGTACTGTATATATATATTTTTTTTACTGGATGCCTTTTTATTTCCGACAGCAAATAATAGTTACAATATACTAACATACAGTATACCGACCTGATAGACTCCAAGGAGGCTTAATAACAGCCTATATATATTAATATTGACATTGCCATTCACATTGACGCTCACATTATTCTGGGAACACCAGGTACTGTACTTGTTCTCTTGGTACAATAAGAAATCACATTTTTTGAAAGTCTTTGGCATTTTTACTGTGATATTATAATACTATGATAAAAATATAACTTATGTGTGGAATATAATATATGCTCGCACCTAACAAGTTACATTTGCTTAAAAAGACAACAGAACAGTTGGCAATGAGCGAGTTGTGAAGCTTTTTTTTTCTTTTTGACCTACATTGCAAGTAAAAAGAAAGCAACTAAACAGCCACCACCATCTATTCACAGCCTACCGTTTATTCTAACACACCTCTCTAAGAAATTAATAGTACGAAGAAAGAAAGACTGAAAACACAAGAGGATGATCATCACTTTAATAATGCCTTTATTCAATGAACAGCACTTTGCTGCTTTTCATGGTACTGTCTATATTTTCTGAGAAGGAAAAGAAGATTAAAGTATAACTATAGACTCAAACTTAAAGGGGTTTTCTGGGGCTTTGATATTCATGACCTATCTTTGGGATTGAAGGAGCCGCTGTGCTCTGGTGAACATTTCATTGTTTACCAGCCACAGCACTGTACATTTTAGCATGCCGAATACTTAAAGAGGCTCTGTCACTACCTCCTAACCTATGTATTAAAATTGTGAGGGTAGTGGCCTAACAATGAATTCAAATCATACCTGTAATTCCCTTGTAGATGCAGTGGTTGATGTGTAATTTGATGTTTAAAAAGTATGCAAATGAGCCTTCGGAGCACCGGAGGGCGGGCTTTTCCCTTCTGAGCACCGTATCTTCACCACCCTCCCGGGTCCTAGGCACGCCCTCCAGTGTTTAGAAACTCCCCTATCCTTTATGATTGACAGCGCTTAGACCGTTCACCGCAGCTGAACGATGTCCCAGGCATGCGCAGTAGCGCTTGCAGTGCCGAACACTGCAAGCGCTTGGATTCAACTGCATACGCGGCGTCACTTCGCCGAGCTCGCTCCTGGCTCCTCTCAACTGATAAAAAGTGCGCGCCCTCACTTCCCGGGTCCGGCGAAGTGACGGCGTGTGTGCAGTTGAATCCAAGTGCTTGCAGTGTTCGGCACTGCATGCGCTACTGCGCATGCCTGGGACATCGTTCAGATGCGGCGAACGGTCTAAGCGCTGTCAATCATAAAGGATAGGGGAGTTTCTAAACACTGGAGGGCGTGCCTAGGACCCGGGAGGGCGGTGAAGATACGGTGCTCAGAAGGGAAAAGCCCGCCTCCGGTGCTCCGAAGGCTCATTTGCATACTTTTTAAACATCAAATTACACATCAACTGCTGCATCTACAAGGGAATTACAGGTATGATTTGAATTCATTGTGAGGCCACTACCCACCTATGTATTTTAATACATAGGTTAGGAGGTAGTGACAGAGCCTCTTTAATATCAAGCACTGGAATGGGAGAGAGCTGAAGTATCGGGCACAGCCTCAGCAATATGGATGGAGCTCTGTCTTGTAAAGGACATAGTACTAGCCAGAGTACGGTGACCCCTTCAGTCAGTTGGACCCCTACCGATCTGATTACCAATCCTGAGAATGAAACCCCTTTGAGATTTAATGTTTAGACTCTATTTTTTTCCAATTAATTCCATATTGACTGTATGATAACTGTACAGCCCTGTCATGAGCCACTGATGATACTGCAACTGCCACTGCCAGTGACCACGGATATTGTGCCCATTACATGTATAGACAGGGTGGTCACCAATATAGGAAAGAGACACCAGGATGTTCAGAGGGGCTTTGAGTGGTAAATGCACAGCAAGAGGGCAAGATATTTTTCTTGTTGTGGAAAGGTAGTTTTGGGAGTGGAACCAGACTTTCATATGATAATTTACTGAAATTTTCAAGGTCAAGAAAATGCAGCATTACATTGTTGGTTAGCAGGAAGAGACGTGAAATGTGTAGTAAACAGTTTTTCCTCCCCAAGAAACATTTTCCAATGTATAGCTATGGAAGCCAACCATTTTGTTGGCCTATGGTTGCTTGTTGGTACCACTAGGAGGCTGAACTGTGGCCAGCTCATATTCAGGTCAATAAAAATGCAAAATATGCCCTAATTTAAATAGTGGCCATAAGTTGTAGAACATCTGGTTATTTAGGATGGAAGTCTTGTATATTACCCTTATGGCATTTTTTAGACAAATGACCTCAGAGACTTTGATGCAGATTTATTAATCCTATACATGGTGAAAGACTTTCTTGACCAGGGGTCAGCAACCTTCAGCACTCCAGCTGTAGTTTCACAACAGCTGGAGTGCTGAAGGTTGTCTCTACCTGGTCTAGACCTGCTCCAGATTTATCACAGTGGCTCAGGTTAGATGATACATGTGCTGCATGGCTAGACACTTTTGTCTAATTTTATACCAACCACTGGTTGGCTTAGGGTAGGGCCACTTGGTCAGGGCTCCTGATGCAGTTTTGGAAGCTAAAATCAGGAGTGGATTATGAAAGAAGAAAAAGTATAAAGGACAGATGAACTTCTACTATTCTTTGAATTAATTCCTGCTTTTGGCTTCCAAAATTGCTTCAAGAAACTTGTGGCCTTACCCTTACTTTGAGACAAAACTTTACGCTATAACTGTGGTGCAATTGTGGCACTAAATATAGCATATTATCCACTCCTACATTGTGGGGCCACACCCCATTCCAGTAAGTTATACCCATTGTCAGACTAGGTGCAGATAATTTCTCTAAACCTAGATGCGCCAAATTGGGCACAGTTCACACTGGGATCTTAATGCACGTACATTATTAAATGTGGGCCAGTATTTTTACTAAGAGGTTCCACATCTATTTCTCAACAAGAAGCATACAATAATTTTTTGCTGACAGCTCATGGTCCATCAGGACTACAAGGAACTTATGTAAATATAACGTTAATATCAAAAAACAATTTAATGTAATTGTAATCATTCAAGTGGAATTATGTTTAAGCATCACAACACTTTCTGTAATAGCCTGAATTATTAGGACACATGGCCACTGACTCATTTGGCTGCAAGAATTAAGAATCAGATCACCCACAATGGCTTCACATTTTTCAAGTCATTTCTGAGCTTGCCACAATTTATTCTGTCTGCATTTTTGCAGCATTAGTTTACAGCTTTGTGTTCTTCCCGATCCCTCTGGGACAAAGATCAAATGGCAAAAATATAAACATAATGAAAAGCGTAAACACATTGAAAATCACAAGAGGAGAATTAAAATTGTTTATAGACGTGACAATATAAAACACATTTAACTGCCTATGAACCAAAATGTTATAATATTACACAGTAATTCTCCAGAAACAACAAGCATGTGAAGTGACCTCTTGTCCTTAGAGACCCTGAACCCGACTGTTGCTCATGGCTGAATATCAGATAGCAAATCTAACAGATGAAGACCTATTGACTTTCGCTGCCTCTTCTTTCACTATTGTGTTGTGACATGAGCTATCATAATGTTGTCCTCAGCTGATCTTATGTTACCTCTGACAGTAATTATGCTATTTATTTCAATAAAATGATTCCAACCTTGTCCTAGTTATAATAAAAGACTCATAGTAGAGGCCGTATACACACATAGTGTTTTACCTTCAGCAACTACTTAGCATATGATTATTTTATATGCCTATTACTTTGAATTGAAACAAGTGCAGACAACCATTTTACAGCTTTAATTTTATTTTAAAGGTGCTGCAGATCTTGATGACCGATTCTCAGGATAGTTCATCAATATCAGATTGGTGGAGGTCCTACACATGGCACCCCCACTAATAGCTGTTTTGGGTGGCTGTGGTGACAGAGACTATACAGCTGATCGGTGTGTGTGCTGGGTGTTGGAGCCCCACCAATCTGATACTGATGACCTATCCTGAGGATAGGTCATCAATATCTGTAGCCTGGAAAACCCCTTTAAGGAAAAATTAAAATTCGGGTTCATTGCTGTGGACACCATCCCCACTTTTGGCGCTGCTAGTTTTTAGAAATCATGTTATATCTTTGGATAGGTCATAATTTGTGATCAATGAAGGTCTGTCACCCAGCACTTCCTCTGATTAGATGTTGGAAGGAGCCGTAGCATTTGGGCGAGTGATAAGGCCTCTTCCTCAGCCTGTGACATGCCATGATGTCCATCGGTCACATGACCCATATCAACTTTTGCTAGTTTTTTGAAATTATGTTATAGGTCAGGATAGGTAATAATTTCTGATCAATGAGGGTCCGTCTCCCAGCACTTCTTCTGATCAGATGTTGGAAGGGGGTGTGGCATTTGGGAAGGAATAATGCAAGTCACCAGTACATACTAAATGGTAAAGCATTGGGTAACTCTGACATGGAAAAGGACCTAGGAATTTTAGTGAACAGCAAACTAAGCTGTAGAAGCCAGTGCCAGACAGCTGCTGCCAAGGCCAATAAGATAATGGGTTGCATCAAAAGGGGCATAGATGCCCGTGATGAGAACATAGTCCTGCCACTTTACAAATCACTAGTCAGACTACACATGGAGTACTGTGTACAGTTCTGGGCTCCTGTGAACAAGGCAGACATAGCAGAGCTGGAGAGGGTTCAGAGGAGAGCAACTAAAGTAATAACTGGAATGGGTGGACTACAATACCCAGAAAGATTATCAAAATTAGGGTTATTCACTTTAGAAAAAAGATGACTGAGGGGAGATCTAATAACTATGTATAAATATATCAAGGCTCAGTACAGAGATCTCTCCCATGATCTATTTATCCCCAGGACTGTGACTGTGATGAGGGGCCATCCTCTGTGTCTGGAGGAAAGAAGGTTTGTACACAAATATAGAAGAGGATTCTTTACGGTAAGAGCAGTGAGACTATGGAACTCTCTGCCTGAGGAGATAGTGATGGTAAGTTCACTAAAAGAGTTCAAGAAGGGCCTGGATGTATTTCTGGAGGGTAATAATATTACAGGTTATAGTTACTAGAGAGGGGTCATTGATCCAGGGAGTTATTCTGATTGCCTGATTGGAGTTGGGAAGGAATTTTTTCCCCTAAAGTGAGGAAAATTGGCTTCTACCTCACAGGGTTTTTTTTGCCTTCCTCTGGATCAACTTGTAGGAAAACAGGCTGAACTGGATGGACAGATGTCTTTTTTCGGCCTTACAAACTATGTTACTATGTTACTAAGGCCTCTTTCTCAGCCTGTGACATCATGTCCATCGGTCACATGACCCATATCCACTTTTAGCTCTGTTAGTTTTTGGAAATGATGTCATATGTCAGGATAGGTCATAATTTCTGATTGATGAGGGTCCGTCTCCCAGCAATTCCTCTGATCAGATGTTGGAAGGGGCCATGGTATTTGGAAAAATGCTAAAGCCTCTTCCTCGGCCTCTAACATCATATCTATCGGTCACACGACCCATCTCCACTTTTGGCTCTGCTAGTTTTTGGAAATTATGTCATAGGTCAGGATAGGTCATAATTTCTGATCGATGGGGGTCTGTCTATCAGCACCCACCCCCTCTAATCAGCTGTTGGAAGGGGCTGTGACTCATATCCATCAGTCACATGGCCTTTGTGCAAGGAGTCGGATGCCCACTGATGACATGAAGATAGGTCATCAATTTTTTAAGTTCTAGGAGCCCCTTTAAAACAACTTAACTATAAAATGGTACATTTTGTGAATTAGGCATTGCTCCTGCTCCACAGGTTCAAAAGCACTGAATGCTCTTTCCTTTAACTTTCTACTGTAGTTCATAGCATAGTAGAGAAGACTCCAATGGGGTAAAAAATAGTAAAAGACTATATAACAGCAAAAAATTATATAGAATTTTTTAAAATCCTTTTTTGTATTTTGATATATGTATTTGTATATGTATATGCCGTTCTTAACCATAAGTTCACCTAGTGTGACAGAACACATATTGTTCCAATGTACTGCCGTTGTTTTTGCCATATCCTTGCACTGTGTCGTGTTTAAGGATATTAAGACTAACATATGTAGTCTTTTTCCCCCCAGCAAATTTAGAATGGTTACATGGAACAAGTCAGTCTCAGAACAATTAAACACAAGGAAATAATGCAATATCTTGCTGCCAGATGCTCAAAAATACCAGACAATAATCTGACATAAATTAAAAGTAAGCTGAGACAGATGTGTTTAAGAAGAAAGAGCAAGTTAGTTTTAATTACATTTTTAATATGTTGTTTATTTGCTTAAATGCACTATTCTAATACAGAACCGTGCTGCGTATACTTAGAGACAGTAACCTACAAACCAGGGAAAATAGTGTTCTTTTAGGTTAATCAGTAGTGTACCTGATCTAATTTTCCCTTCCTAATTGCCTAAATATGGATTAAATGCTGTAAACCAACCATACAAAAAGACTCCAAAGCCAAACACTTTGGGGTCTAAAGCTCATATGCACAAGCCTATTTTGACTCCATGCAAACTCTGTTTCTTTAAGGGGTTGTCTCTCCACTGCTATTTTCCAGATCCCTGTGTTCCTGGCTCCCTTCAGCAGTTTTCCAGTCCCCATTCTGTAAATTTCTGGACAGACAGGGTCACGTGCATCCTGCAGCCAATGAATGGCCTTAGTGGAGACTTGTCACTTGTCCCCAAGCAGCATGTCACTGTTGAGTCATGAGCCTTTTGGGGACATGTTGCCACTGAATCCAGTCATTGACTGCAGGGTACACGTGACCCTATCTGTCTTGGAATTTACATTTTACAGGAAGGGGAACTAGGAAACTGGTAAAGGGATCCAAGGAGTCAGAATGTGGAAGGTAGGGGGTGCAGGTAAGTATGAATAGTTTCAGCAAGTACAAAATGCATGGGGTCAAAGTTCTAAAAACTGGACAACCACTTTAAGCTGTCCATACAAGTTAGATAAATGTCCAAACCCACTGATTTCGGCAGATTTTGGTGGAGATAAGGTTCGGGCAGTAGGATTTCAAACTCCCAATCCTTTTGTTCTTAGGTGCTAAGTTTCTACTAGAGGTGTCTAGCAGTGGCTTTCTCTTCTATCCCCATTGAAAGCATGGAAACATTTTACCAGAGTTGCCAAAAAAGTGAATGGAATTTTAATCATGCCCATCCATACATTGAAGTTAAAGGGACCCCTTCAGAATTTTCAGGCTTTTCTGCTGTTTTTCTACTGTAGCTTGTTCTGTTCTGGTTATGGAAGATTAAGTCTGTGTTATAAGCACTACCTTTTGAATCCTTTTACACACATATATAGATATATAAATACATGTTCCTGAAAAGAAGAAACGTATACCCATCTGTCTCATACAAGTTGTTGTACTCTAATTATTGAGGGACATCTGATGCTATCTGCAGTTACAGATTAATAATTGAAGTGACTTGTGACCTCTGCTTGCTTGAAGCTATTCTATTTCAGGGCCAGATTCACTGATATCCCCTGCCTTTCCCTTGAAGCAACATCGGCACATGGTTATAGATTGGACTTATGTGGATCCTCCCTCTCTCCAAACCAAGAATATACAGCACAGGATGAAAATCTAATGAAAAATCCAGCTTTTATTAACTCCATTAACTCTCATTACTTCCACTGTAATTATTTATTAAGAAATCCCTTTAATGGGAGAAGCAATGAACGGGCTGAAGTACTGTCCTACAGATTACATAACGTATAATGTGCCCTTCATGGATCGTTATATGCAAATTATATTACATCATTTCAACTGCTGTAGAATACCTCTAGCAACATATTTTCCTGACACAAACGTGACAGATACACAGAAAGATTATGGTGCTGGGTGTTTGAAGGCACCATAAATTTGAAAAAATGAGGCAGCTGGGAACCAGCCCAGATCTCATCCCTTCTCTAATGTAAATGTTGTCTTATGTAAAATACAAAAAGTCAGGTAATATTCTATTCACAAAATTCACATTACTTAATGAGTGATGACTGGATAATTCTTTCTAGTCTTCTATATGGAAGAATTATTATTTTTTTTCCTAATGTAAATTAGATGGTAGATTTTGATTCTGGGCAGATTATCTATACTTGAAAAGAACTGTGTACAAGGATGCATGTATGTTGCACAGTCTGACAATGGCAACACTGATTGGATAATGTCAGACTGTGCAGGTACACACCCCCAACTGGATACCACCCCTCTGTACCCTTACCGCAGACTGTTAGCAATTCATTAATAACTTCTAGTAGAAATAATAAAGGAATGGCACAACATAGAGACATAAGAATAGAAGCTCCAGAATTGTTATTACACGGGGAATGCACGACACTATTAAAACAGGCATGTCCGGAGTGGTGACAGGTCCTCTTTAACCACCATTGCGAAAAGTATTTGTTTCACATATACTGAGCATAATGTGGTTCAGAGTTCCACTATGCCTTGAAAAATGGAGTCAGGTTTGGCTTTATTCAATATCTCCTCATTTCCTTAATATGCTATGGAAAATAACATGGGCAATTGTCTGTTATTAATAAAAGCCGATTCAAAGCAGTGCCATTCTAGTTGGTATAGATGAGAAAATTTCATTGTCTAAGGTGCTGCTCTGTATCCGGCAGCTGCTGGGGATAAAAAGGAAGGTGTGATGATGTAGGCAGTTGCTGTGTTGGGTTCTGTTCTCCTCGTGCTTATATGGAAGTCTTGGACTGCTCAGTAAATGCATGCATTTGTCATTGTTGGGACGATTTATTGTCAAAGCAGAACCATTCAGAGTCCTCCCTACGCCTGCTTTTCAATTAATGCTGCAGTCAGAAAATGGACTTAGCCAAGGTCCTTTGGGAAAAAAGTGTTACTGTCCCTGATAAACCAGCTTTTCTCATTTTCTTGTGCAGAATCTTGTTTTAGAAATTGTATGTAGGTTGGATTAACCATTTCTATGGCTCGAGCAAGCTATACGGCTATACTCGGGGTGAGTTAGTCATACAAATCAACTGCGTTTTGTGTATTCCTCATAGAAACAGATGTGGTACAGAAACTATAACAGCGATTAAGGAAGTAGCTATAATACTAAGTTTCTTTACTCTCTAGCACATTAATGGTATATTTTATATCCCCATAAATAGAGATAGCAGCAGTATATTCCAACAATAGACATTTAATTAACATACAGCACAGGGACATAACCTGATCCTCTCAGTGTTTGCAAAATATAATCAACCACAGTCACAAAAACACATCAATTAAAATATGTGCTAGCAAGCAAAACTGGCAGCTCGTGAGCCTCGTCCTAATTATGAGAGTAATGCAAATGTGATGGTTTTTTACTGTATATGAGATTTGGATTGTTACAGTTAACCAGTATGCCCTTGTGGTTTCATTTTCTATGGAATCATTGAGATTTTTGGCTGATCCGGCTGGATGATCAATGTAGAATAACGGGTTCTTTAGCAATGATTTAAAATGGCCACCAGAATCCTGTCCTAGAAAGTAAGCAGGACTGGTTGCCTCCACTTTCAGAGCTGCCTAGGAAGGGGTGAGAGACATGGCCTCACTACACATTACACTTGCATATACTACATATTGGTGAGCGTTCCTGTCAGGCTTCCCAGCCATGATGGCATATCATAGGCAGTATCGCATCATTACCATGCAGGGCAGTATAGTGAGCACTTGCCCCTCACCCTCTAGACAGATCTGTAAGTGAAGGCAACCAGTCCTGCTCACATTCTAGTACAGTTTGCTGATGGCCATTTTAAATCATTCTCAGAGACCCTGTAAACTTATTGAAAAGTTTCAATAGTATTAGATCTGTCCAGCACTGTACAAGGAAGAGGGCCCCCTTCTAAAGGTGTCAGCACCATGGAAACATCACAAAATCTGACAAAGGTACCCAGGGCTGTCCCATGTGCAGGGCATACTTGTAGTATGTCCATATTGACACCAATGCATGGGCAGATGCTATAGGGCAGATTTATCAAAAGTGGTGTAAAGAAAACTGGCTTCACTGCCCATAGCAACCAATCAGATTCTACATTTCATTTTCAAAAAAGCTCTGAAAAATGAAAAGTGGAATCTGATAGGTTGCTTTGGCAACTAATCCAGTTAGCCTTATCAGAGGGGGTCCAACCACTGGGACCTACTGATCAGAAGAATGGAGGTCACATGTTCCCCTTTGAGATTGGAACAATGTTCATGCATGTCTGCTACTGCTCCGTTCACCACAATGAGACTACCTGAGATAGCCAAGTACAGCATTCAGCTATCTCCATCTACCCCAGGCCTCTATCTCCAGCTACCCCAGGCCATAGAGGCCAAAAGTGCCTGGTTCTTAGAGATTTTTCCAGAATTGTAATATTAAAAGCATCTCCTCAGGCCATAGGCCTTCAATATCTGATCTGTGGGACTCCATACCCTCCATACCGCACCTTCTGTGGATCAGATGTTTTGCAGTACCATGCATGGAACTACATAGCTCTGTCCATTGTGTAATGGACAAAGTTGGTTACTGTAGTGTTTCTACCATTAATTTCAATGGTCTCCAACTCCATACTGTACACAATGGACAGAACTTTTTCCAGAGAAAGAGGTTATCCTTTTTCTATAAAGATTTATACATCCCCTATTAGGGAATTTTAAGGTATTAGTGGTGCATCTACCTTTCAGGACCTTCAGAAATAATGGTAAGAACCAACAGCAAACACTGAATTGATGCTGGAAAAAAATTAGTACAAACGTCTATTTTTGCATTGACCATAAAAATGTGTAGGTCAAGACACCTGCCCACATACTTATATGGCAAATGTTTTCGCATGTATCAGTGTACAGTCATGGCCAAAAGTTTTGAGAATGATACAAATATTAATTTTTACAAAGTCTACTGCTTCAGGTTTTATAATGGCAATTTGCATATACTCCAGAATGTTATAAAGAGTGATCAGCTTAACAGCAATTACTTGCAAAGTCAATATTTGCCTAGAAAATGAACTTTATCCCCCAAAACACATTTCAACATCATTGCAGCCCTGCCTTAAAAGGACCAGCTAACATTGTTTCAGTGATTGCTCCATTAACACAGGTGTGGGTGTTGATGAGGACACGGCTGGAGATCAATCTGTCATGATTAAGTAAGAATGACACCACTGGACACTTTAAAAGGAGGCTGGTGCTTGGCATCATTGTTTCTCTTCTGTTAACCATGGTTATCTCGAAAGAAACACGTGCAGTCATCATTGCACTGCACAAAAATGGCCTAACAGGGAAGAGTATCGCAGCTAGAAAGATTGCACCTCAGTCAACAATCTATCGCATCATCAAGAACTTCAAGGAGAGAGGTTCCATTGCCAAAAAGGCTCCAGGGCGCCCAAGAAAGACCAGCAAGCGCCAGGACCGTCTCTTAAAAGTGTTTCAGCTGCGGGATCGGGCTACCAGCAGTGCAGAGCTTGCTCAGGAATGGCAGCAGGCAGGTGTGAGTGCATCTGCACGAACTGTGAGGCGGAGACTCTTGGAGCAAGGCCTGGTCTCAAGGAGGGCAGCAAAGAAGCCACTTCTCTCCAGAAAAAAACATCAGGGACAGACTGATATTCTGCAAAAGGTACAGGGAGTGGACTGCTGAGGACTGGGGTAAAGTCATTTTCTCTGATGAATCCCCTTTTCGATTGTTTGGAACATCTGGAAAACAGCTTATTCGGAGAAGACGAGGTGAGCGCTACCACCAGTCTTGTCTCATGCCACCTGTAAAGCATCCTGAAACCATTCATGTGTGGGGTTGCTTCTCAGCCAAGGGAATTGGCTCTCTCACAGTCTTGCCTAAAAACACAGCCATGAATAAAGAATGGTACCAGAATGTCCTCCGAGAGCAACTTCTCCCAATCGTCCAAGAGCAGTTTGGCGATCAACAATGCCTTTTCCAGCATGATGGAGCACCTTGCCATAAAGCAAAGGTGATAACTAAATGGCTCAGGGAACAAAACATAGAGATTTTGGGTCCATGGCCTGGAAACTCCCCAGATCTTAATCCCATTGAGAACTTGTGGTCAATCATCAAGAGACAGGTGGACAAACAAAAACCTACAAATTCTGACAAAATGCAAGCATTGATTGTGCAAGAATGGACTGCTATCAGTCAGGATTTGGTCCAGAAGTTGATTGAGAGCATGCCAGGGAGAATTGCAGAGGTCCTGAAGAAGAAGGGTCAACACTGCAAATATTGACTTGCTGCATTAACTCATTCTAACTGTCAATATAAGCTTTTGTTACTCATAATATGATTGCAATTATATTTCTGTATGTGATAAAAACATCTGACAAACACACATAAAAACCAGAGGGCAGCAGATCATGTGAAAATATAATATTTGTGTCATTCTCAAAACTTTTGGCCATGACTGTATTAGTAGCTGCCTCAGGGTGTGACCACTAAAGGCCCCTTTACACTGCGCAATGTTTGGGCAGATTATCTTTTGTAGGAATGCTCATTAGCGATAATCTGCCAGTGTACAGGTGCCGCTAATTACTTGATGAACGAGCAAAACGATAGTTGGTGTGGTCACCTAAATCATGGTTTGCCATCAGCAGATTGTGCCGTCCAAACAGCCTCTGTTGCTGGTAAACAATGATTATGTGGACAAGTGATTGGAGGAGGAGATCTCTGCATGTAAATAAAGCTGCCACCTCCAGTGACAAGCAGGTGATTGTCATGAAGGAACACTACCTTCTCTACAATCTTCAGCCTCATCTGTCAGTGTATAGGGGCCTTTACTATATGCCTCAATTCCACAGATTTGGGTTCTTTACAGCACAGGAAACACTGCCAGCTTCTATATGTTGCACAAAGTCACTGTCATGCTGCACTGATGTAATATTCCTAAATTCATCACTATGAAAATATCCACCAAGAACACATCAAAGGCTTCTGACTTCCTGGCCTCTAATTGGTTTAAAGACATGTAAAAGGCGATTTGTTTCCATGAAATAAATGATTTGATTAAATTTCATGTGTCTGCAGCAGAGGACGGATCAGATGCTTCTCTTAGGGATTGTGCGTGCGCCGGAGGGTCAGTGTTATATTCAGCCAGAGACATTAATAGTTTCTCTGCGGCTTTCAAAGAGCGCTGAAGATCACTTAGATTTTCATGAACAGTGACCTTGTTGCAGTTGTGCAGTAATCCTGTGTGACTCAGGCAGGGATATTGCATTAGTATGCTGTGGAACTTCAACCTTGTCCTTCTTAAATCCCATCTGAAACGAGAGGTTCAGCTCGAAGCAATCATTGTGTGAGATATTAAGAGGTGGAAGGAGGGAAGCTACATATCTGAAAGAAGATCAGAGCAGGAAAGTCTTTGTATTCCTCTTATAGATGCAATTAAGGTTTTGCAAAGAATCGTTGCAGGTTTGGTGCTTCCACGTCCTCTAGAAGTGAGCGTGCTGCGAGATAAAGCAAAATTGATTTTGGCTGCACAATACAAACAGTGTAAATGCTTCTCATCTATAGAGCATAACGTGATGGAAAGCGACTAGTAATTGTCTATACTGACCCACCAGTTTATTTATAGCCGTTGGTGGGGGAAAGACACAATATGAATGCATTCAGGATTCACTATTCATAAGGGAACTCCACATATTTTCTTTCATAATTTCTTGCTGCATCTACCTTCCCCTTTCAGAGCGCTGAAGTATAATACAAGCTGAGCTTAGATTCCACACTAACGAATGGCGATATAGTGGGGCTGACCGATGTATGGGGGCCTCCTGACTCTCCCCTAGATGTTGGGGGAGAGAATGATTGGACAGTTGGCTTTCAACATTTTGAATCCTTTTCTTCTAGCAGAGATAAGCTTCTGCCCCAGGTTTATGGCAGTGTCTTCTTCTACTATCACCATTCAGAACACATCTGTCAAGGTGCACATGCGTATGTTTGGGGGGTCAGGAGACATACAGTAGCTGTTGGTCGAACTAGTTAAAATGTATGGCTAGACGTTAGAAGGAACTTCTCTCATGACTTTTGGGCATTCTTCATCAGGACAAGACATGCGTGATTATTGGCAACACATCTCCCTGTGTAATCAGGGATGTGCTGCCGATCATCTTCAGAAGAAAATGAGTGTGAATGACTGCAGTATTAATCATTCCTTCCACATTCAGTTTGCATCAGCCTGGGTAATCAGGCCAGTGCAAACGAGCGCCGATGGATGTGTTATCATCCTTCGGCACTTGTGCTGACCGAAGACCTGCCATTGAAATATGGCGCCTAGCTATGTTTTATATGATTTAACTGAGTTTTGATTATTATCCAACATGTAAACAAAGTGGTGGTAAATTGGGAAGCTTTTCACAAAAAAGACACTTAAAGGGGTTGTCTCACTTCAGCAAATTACATCTATCATGTAGAGAAAGTTAATACAAGGCACTTACTAATGTATTGTGATATTTCATATTGTCTCCTTTGCTGTGAGACAACCCCTTTAAGGTATGCTCCTAGTATATCTGATATGGTTTGCTATCAGTTTGTACTAGGATATTGAACTAGAGACATTTCTCTCAGTATTGATTTGGCCAGAATGGATATCAAGACCATTCTAACCATAGAGGTAGTAAAAATCCAGTTTAGCCACAGCCACCTTTCCCATACTGTACGTGGTGTATCCACCTCCATCAGGGACTGCACTATAATAATGCAAGAGAGAAGCAGCACAGGCCTGTTATTTCCTTGCACACATACAATACTATTGCTTGTCCTTTCTCATGTATTATATGTCTTTTCGGATCAAGGGGAGGATGGGGAGCATGGCTCAAGGGAGAAGTGAAGTAAAATATGCTTGATCTAAAAGAAGTGCAGGAGATGATATCTCCTTAATGTAATATGTTATAGGTCTTATACAGGGGTGCACCACCAATGAGGCAAGGTGAGGCGATTGCCTTAGGCAGCACCAGGTAGGGGCAAGAGGGGGAAGCAGACAAGTGAATTATCTGTTTCTGCAGTATAGTATTAGGAAGCACAGTGGGCACAGTATGTGGCACTGTATGTAATGTTTTCCAAGTATGTCTTTAACAATAGGGCTGGAGGTAAGGGATTAGGATAAAAAATTGGCATTGGGGAGTTAGGGTACCATTTCAGTTTTTGTGTCAGGCAGAAGAAAGGCTAGGTGCACCCCTGGTCTTATATATGCATTAACTGGTTAAAATCAGCATAAACATCCCATAAAGTATCAACCATTTTCCTATAACACATACTATAGTATAGAAGTATAGAATACAATAGGTAAGCATTTTAGTTGAAGCTGCTCAATGAGGGCAGTTGGCCATGTCTGTATCCATTCTGATTTTGTTAAGACTATACTGTATAGTCAGAAGTTATTGTAATGTCTGTTATTTCAGTATTCCTTCCACACATGCTCATTGCCTTTTTACATCTTCATTTTCTGCTCTGCTTGTATTTGACTCCTAGGTTACTAGTTACAGCTCATTGAATGTCAATTGTATGTGTGACTATAGTGTTTGTCTGTTCCCCTCCTTAGCTGACTCTCTGTATGCCTGACTTCAGTTTACTGCCCATTGTGCCATGCTAAGCATTCTGCTAGGAGCAGCTGTGCACCTGTGTGTCAACTATGCCATCTTTGCCTGCTGTGTTTAGTAGGCAATCTGCTATATGATTTGTAGGATCTCTTCAGCTCCAAACCTCACCATTTACTGCCAGCGTGTTCTGGAAGGATGAGCTTCACAAAGCTATAGGTTCAGTCATTGCATATTAATGGTTCCACCAGCAGCTGCATTGCAGTCTTCTCTAATCTGCCTGTTTGCCTGTGAAGAAAGCATGGAATACCCTGATTCATTTCTGTTCTTTGTAGTCCATTATCTATAGTGCTTAAATAGAACCTATTTACATTGCACATATCTGCAGCATTGTATACATTTGCATAGGGGGGCTAAGTCCTTTAGCACAAGAAAAATCATATCATTTCTATACAATTTTGTTCAAAAATAATTTCATTCATGAAGAAATGACATTCAAATAGTATACAGGATCGAAAGTTGAGTATATAACAGGCAAATTGACATATTTTGTTTGTCCAAAGACTTTAAACACTCAATAATGCCTGTAAAGTTATGCCAATGACAAAGGGGTTGTCCACCTTATAGATATGGATGGTCAATCATCTGGGTAGGTCATTAATTTCAGATAGGGTGGAAAAGGGGGGTGGTATCAGGGTTGTTGGGCCACCATACTCTGACAGAGCCTTCTGGTTCTGGCCCAATCTACTGTTATGTTTCCAGCTGCAAACAGATGATCAGTGATGTGCCATGTGTCAGACCCCCACCAATCTGATATTGATGACTAGGGATGAGGTTTTCAGGTTCGGGTTTGAGTTCGGTGTTCGGATTCTGTTGGAATCCTGTTATGGATTCTGTTATCACTGAATATAACGGAATTCTATGATGGAATGTCAAACATGCCAAAGGACAGGACTCCTGCATAACACAAACCAGCCGGATCTGTTAGGCTGTCCCTAGACTTCTATTATGACAGATCAAGATGGAATGCCTCTTAAAGGCTTCCATTTGGCTTTCTGTCATAGAATTCCATAATATTCCGTGATACTGGAATCTATAACTGAATTCCACCAGAACTTGAACCTGAAAACCTCAGATTCACTCATCCCTATTGATGACCCATCTTGAGGAAAGGTCATTAATATCTAAACGGTGGACAACTTCTTTAAGCTCAGTACACTTAATATGTTATAGTTACATAGTAAGGTTGAAAGGGGGCATGGGTCTATGTAGTCCACCCTATAATCATATGTGTTGATCCAGAGGAAGGCGAAAACCCCTATGAAGTGATCACCAATCCCTCCTTTAATTTTCATAACTAGCAGAATAAATCCTTGCATCATCATCCTACGTCCAGAAATCTTATACTCATAACTTATTATATTTTTCTTGCACTTGTACAATGAATCAACCATTACAACATTATGCATCAGAGAGACGTATAGCCGGAATACTCTTGCAGTAAAGAAGCCCAGTCTATCAAATAATGACTCTTCAAGGAGTGGTACATTTCCAGACATCTAGTTATGATTTATCTATATGGCGCTTTGGTTTTTATTCCTTTCAAAGTCTAATTGGAGATCATATTTAGTTTTCAATGTCAACATGTATCTATAATGTAATAAAATACAAATGGTTCATCCTGTCTCTTATTGATTTAGTTGTTGTCAATGCAAATATTTCATACCCATTTTGTAGAACCTTCAAAGGAGCTGTTTCTACAAGAGGAACTCAAAGTATCTCCTTACAGCGCTGCTGAAAAGAAATTGAGTTTGTGTCTGCCCGGTTATGGCTGATATGGTTTTATTGGTCAATGTTAAACATTAACCATCTGGGAATTATTAGATGTTACACAAAATGTCTTCGCTTTGTTGTGCTCTGCCCTTTTTCCGTCTGTGGAAGGCCCTCAGCTAAAAATTAAAATTCAATTTGCCAGAGAAACAATGAGACACAAAATAACATCAATTTGAGGAAAGGAAATCAAATATATTTCCAATTTTTCAATGCATTTTGTGAACATGTTAAAAAGATGAGATCTTGTTTCCAGAAGATGTTTTAATGCATCTATTATGTCTCATTCTTCTTGATTATTATGTTTAAAGCCATTTAGCCGCATCATGATGAATGAAACATTGTGATATCAGTGAACAGTCCTGAGCTTTTTATTGTTGTAGATAGGATTGCTGCTGATACTATGAATTCTTGAGTTACACTAATAAAATAGGCCCAATTAGAATGTGTTATGGACCTAATGAGGTTGTCAGATCAATTTTATTTCATCTGTTATTAAAGATTTCCATGTTCCTTAAAAATTGTGTTTCGTGGGTTGACAACATGAGTATAGTATAGTCCTTGGGCTTCTTGGATGATTGTAATATGTTTTACCTTGTTATTCTTCCAAAATAGAGCAGGAAGGAAACATCTACAATTTAAATGATGATACGTGTTCTGCTGTGGGCATCTGTAGGCTTTTTTCATCCTAAAGTAGCACAATAGGGAAACCAATGTTACATCTTCCTTCTTTAACTTTCCCCCTGACGCACCGAAACATGAGACGGATTTTGTGTAAGTTTATTGTGTAATGAGAAGAGGTGGAATTTGAAGTTTGCTTTAGGCATATTTGTGTAAAGAATTGATTCCAAAGCGAAGTGTTAAGTAGAACCATTTGGGATATGCACTAAATCCTGGTCAATTCCACTACCTTGGAGACTCCTGCTGTACACATCCAGCCTGGAGTGCCTGCTGTATAATTCCCCTTAGTCTTAAAAGCATAATTGTCAAGGGACGCTGAACAAGGATTATTTTTTAGAAAATCTTATAATTAACGTTTGCTGCATAGTTAAAGAGGTTTATATTCCGTGCACATGACTATGATCATTAATAAATTCAGCCTACAGAATAATCCTGTTTTTCACAGCTTGTAATATGTAGGACTGATCTTACTGTCACACAGCTTACTACAGTATGTTATTAGCACCACTAGCATTCAAATTCTATCATGTTACATCTTATACTAGTAATTGTCTAAGATATAAAAATTTGTTATGTAAAAAATTGAAAAAAAGCAGGAAATTTAATGAAATAAAACTTACAGTTACATTTTAAATCCTGTGCCTCTCAAGCCTCTGGTGGAGGGATATCTCCTGTTGGAACCATGGCCAATCCTTCTGTCCTCAACATGCTCGATCCTTCTTTCCTCAACATGTCCAATCCTTCTTTGTTGTGAGATCAAAAACATCCCCAATCCTTCTTTGTTGTAAGATCAAAAACATGCCCAATCCTTCTGCCCTCAACATGCCCTAACCTTCTGTACTCACTATTCCTAATCCTTCTCTCCTCAATATGCCCAATCCTTCTTTGTTGTGAGATCAAAAACATGCCCAAACCTTCTGTCCTCAACATGCCCGATCCTTCTGTCCTCAACATGTTTGATCCTTCTTTGTTGTGAGATCAAAAACATGCCCAAACCTTCTGTACTCACCATTCCCAATCCTTCTCTCCTCAACATGCCCGATCCTTCTTTGTTGTGAGTTCAAAAACATGCCCAAACCTTCTGTTCTCAACATGCAGGATCCTTCTTTCTTCAACATACCTGACCTTTCTGTCTTTAATAAGCCCAATTCTTCTCTACTCAACATGCCCAATCTGTCAAGTCAATCCTCAAAAATGCCTGGTCCTTCTTTCTTTAACATCCCCAATCCTTCTATCCTAAGCATTCCTAATCCTTCTTTCCCCTAACATTGCCTGATATCATCAAATCATGAGAGGCATGAGAGGAGTGAAATCACAGGACACAAGTAGGGTTGGCAAAAATGTTGTATTAATAAGACAGGCAACAAGGTGACAACTACATAAGCACATCTGTGCAGAATGGTTAAAGTTCAAGGGTGGATCGGAAATGAATAACAGATCAGAAGTCAATGAACAAAGTAGAATTAATTAAAGCGTCAGTATACAGTATTTCAAGCAGCATTCAGCATACTGGGTCTGTGATTGGTATGGTGGGTTTAAATACAAGTTGCTAAGAACAGTTGGCTAGGCTTGGACCTTCATTACAGACTGCAGGCAATTAGTTTATAAACTATCTAGTCATAAGAATAGATGCTCCAGAATACCTATTACATGAAAATTGTAGGTAGTTACTAAAACAGACATGTCAGGAGAGGAGACAGGTTAAGGAACATAGGGGGAGATTTCTCATCTCCCTTGTGCTAAAAAAAAGTTGCAAGCTGCTGTGTGTTTTTATCTTTTTAAATGCAACTATTTACACCTACCAAACCACATTTCTAAAAAGGTATGACAAGTGCAGGAAAGGGGCATGGCCTACACCTAATCATACATTCGATGCATCTTCTGGCAGCGCAGGGGATATCAAGACCAGCGCAGAAAGCACTGGTCTTGATAGATCTCCCCCATACAATTGGCTGGGCAGGCAGTGTCTATGAAGTTGCATAGCAGTGCAGTAGTGCAGTCATAAAAAATAGATGCTCCAGAATAATTAGTGATACACTGTATAATTTGGTAACTAAGTTTCCAGTTTGTAGCTCTGAATTTTTTAGGCGTAGTATACTTTGCTATTCCATGCACGTTATTATGATAGCCTCCTGTGGAGAGATGAAATCAGGGAGTCAATGAGTTATTCTGATGTACGAAAGATGCAGCCCTAAAGACATGAATTCACCTCTACTACACTTGTATAGAAATATATTGATCCTGTAGGCTCACAATAGAATATTCACAGATGCTGGCGCTTCAGTCTTAGGCAGGCTGCAGGTTACAGATGTTTTGTGTGGGAAGCCAGCAAGGTACTGTGCTGTTACCTGAGTTCAACTAATGCGACTGAGGTATTTCCATTCATAGGTGTATTACCCTCCACAGATAGTGGAGTCAGGAATGACTGTGCAGAACCTCTCACTGTTTGATGATAGGCTTCTACTAGTACTTTTTATCAACTCAGAATTGGCTGGCGGTCTGCCAAGGCATAGGACATGCTGGCAGTGCTCCAGGAGAAGAGGTTTGATATATACCACATGCAGGGCAGGCAAACAGAAATATGGAGTGCTACTGATATAACCTAGCTATAGCGAAAGCCATATTGTACGAGGCAATATTTTCTTTTTTCACATTGATAAATCCTAGATTTATCCTTTTCTAAAGAAACAATACATATATAATATATAAGGACTTAGATAATTCCTCAATGAAGGAGGCATTGTGCTAGTCCAACTACAGTTATGTCTGTAATATATTTTGCCTTGGTTTCCTAGGCACAGCTGAGCAGTTAAAAAGATAGAAACAGGTCAGAAATCTGCTATTAAGTGGCAATATACCTATAGCTAAATCAGTATAAAAAGGTCTGTCATGTCATTTACTTTTACCAATTGTATTACTAATGTTCATTACCGTTGTCTGAATAGATAACTATGCTTTACTAACCCTGATTGTAGCTCAGTACTTCTACTAGTACAGTACTAGTGCAAAATATGACCATCTGCTTCATTGCTGTTGGTCATTCTGGATTACAGTCACTTATAACTTGTGATATAAGACTAAGCTAGCTGCAGCCATGCTGCATAGTATCTGCATGAAAGTAGTTAATTTGATAATAAATAAAAATGAAAATCAGAGATCATATAGTACATGACTACCACTTTATAAAAGGCTAGAACCAGCCCTGTACCTCACATGGATCCAGAGATCTCCCCATTCATTGCTGTGCTTGAATTATCTCAAACTGGTAGCACAGGGTTGTGTCCTTTCTCAAGTGATGTGTTCTTTCTGCTTCAGCTGTCTTCCTATCACATCACTGGAGAGTGGTTAGCACTGTTGTCTTGCAGCGCTGGGGTCTTGGGTTCGAATCCGACCAAGGGCAACATCTGCAAGGAGTTTGTATGTTCTCCCTGTGTTTGCGTGGGTTTCCTCCCATACTCCAAAGACATACTGATAGGGACCTTAGATTGTGAGCCCCATTGGGCTAATGCCTGTAAAGCGCTGTGGGATATAGTAGCACTATATAAGTAAATAATACTGGAGCTGTGCCATTTTTGCTGCAGCTCTCTCCATGCAACTGTCACAACCTCTAACAGAAGATACAGCTGGTGGCAGTTAAGGGATAAAACTAAGCATGTGTGTCCACCTCAGCAATGTTACTGATGTGGGCAGAAAAATAAGGAAACAAACAAACAGCAGGTGGCACTATACAGATACACTATACTGAAAAACTCAGTGACTATACTCAATTTTTAGTCACATGTAATTACAAAAGTATTCAGATCCAGGTGTTGGTTTCAACATTGTAGAATATTTTTCACGGGACAACGCCTTTAATTCTGTAGGATACAAAGAATGATTGGGTTGTTACTACATGCAGTGTGATGGAGCAGCTCTGTGCAATATTGATGTTTACAGTATTAGTGTAGTTCAAGCTTATAGAGTTATAGGCCATTGCCTTCTTGAGTTATTCATCATTACTGTGCTGTAGGAGATCCAATCAGCTTGCGGATATTCTGAAATTTTGATGCATAGCAGTCACCTATTATTGTAAAGCAATTCTTTGTTAGAAAGGACCTGACACTTCTCCTGAAATTTCTGTTTTAAATTGACATCTGGGTGTTACCAGTTGGGAAGGGGAGGGGGGGAGTTTGTCTCTACACACTCTGACATTGTCCAATCAATGATGCTAGTGTCAGACTGTGCAGGGACAGGTAGCAGACACATTTGTCCTTTTATTAAATTTTGCAGGAGTCCCCCAAAAAACAAAGATTTTTTTCAAATTCATTTTATGAGGAACTCAAGTATTTACTAAAACAGACACGGCAGGCCCACTTGTAGTGCACTTTAATAATGTAAGTATGGTATACGTCAATGATAGCAGCTGTGCCATATCGTATAGCATTATTAGTCACTGAAGACTTCTTGTTTAGGATGATCAGCATTGGTATTGTTTCTACGTCTTGTTTTATCTTTTAATAGTCCAGCTGCGGTTGTGTTTCAGAAGGAAGAGGTTCTGACATTTATGTATGGGTCTTCTGCATTTATATTGTAGAATAGCACTTATACAAGCTCTCCTTTGTGAGAAGGAAAGACCAAACCATGATGTCATGAAAGATGCAGAAATAGAGGGCTGTAGAATGATCTGGAGAAGCATGCCATAATTTAGGAGGAAGGACTTTGGTTACTGACTTTGAAAATTCTATGCCCGTGGCTAATATTCCTCTTTGAATATTGCAGTCCATTCATATTTGGAAATCTAAAGGGAAGAGCGATTTTATGCCTGTGTGACCTGGTTGACCTTCTGCCTTAAGGATATATTCTGGAACATATTGTAGCATTCATAAATTAATTCAAGGCAAGAATGCTGTAGATTGTGTTGTGAAATACATTTTTTTCAAAGGAATTCACAATGTTTTAAGTTTAACTATAACATTGATGCAAAATCAAATCAAGTCTTTTAGGCTTAACCTTGTAGTTCTTTAATGTGTTCAGGACAGTGTTTTGACAAATCTTTGTCTCTGACCGGTCAAGTTTCCTTTGCTTTTTGACAGTAAGAATAGCTTCATCTGTTATACACTTTAGATGTTGGCAGAATGCTCGTTTGTCCGACAGCTATTCTTTCCAATCCCATGATACACAGGTATGCTTGGTCACATGTACATTCAATCTCAATAAGGATGGGGAAATAGACAACTGCAGGACTGGACTGTCAGGGGAGTTGAGACATGACAACACACATTATGTGGTTGGCTGGTCCCCCAAATTTGTTGGGTTCAACTAACAATCATCTAATGTGTATGGCCACCTTTAATCTGCAGCATTGTATATTGGCTGTAGAAGAGGATAGAAACCCAATGGAATTCTGACATAGAGCCACAGGTCAATGGGATCCATCAGGATTTATTTGGATCCGTTTGAAAACAGATCCCCCAAACTATTATGCGAAATGAGCCTAACGCAAGATGACAAATAGAGGATCAAAAATTGTTTGCGTCAAGATCCATGGCCTATACAGCTTTATTCTAAGTGTCAATATCAGATCTAATTATTCCTTATACCCATTGTAAACTAATCAAGATTAGTCAAAACTAGGGAAAAAGGTTGTACTGTCCAACAAGCCATTCATTTCAACTAGTATTAGTCTGTAGAAGGTTAAAGAATGAAATGATGACCCAACCATCTTTAGGCAGTGGATTCTGTAAATAAACCCAAAAAAACAAATTTGTCCTCTAACCTTTTGAATGAAATACATATGTGAAAGAAAAGTTGAAACGATAAACATTGGCCCTGATTTATCATGCCCTCACTCTAGAATTCTGGCTTCAAAAAGTCACAACATGACTTTTTGGACTTATTTGCACAAAATTTTGTGACTTTTGCATTTTTACACCATCCCAGTTTTGAAATATGGTTGGGAAATTGGGCGGGGTTAGCTAGGTACATGAGTTTCACTCCAGATTTATTATTGAGACTGAAGTCCCAACCTCCTCCTATAGGAGGTTAGAGTAGGAAAACTGGAGTAACTTTTCTGAACAAAAGTGTTAGGTTTGAGGATAAGATGAATTTATCAAACAACATGTAAAATTTGATAAATGAGGAATAAAGAACTCCAACACAGAGTCAAACAAAACTGATACCCCCCCCCCACACTTTTCACTAGTATGTTATTGCATGGGATACTACAGTATCTTTACATGGCAGTATAGTGAACCTCTGTGGACAACTTTGCCATCCTAAGGTCATTATCTGATTTTCTTCCCTCTTGCTTGTTGGCCTATGAAAAATAATCACTTTGGCATTTATACTGTATAAGAGAGAATTGTCTCCCAACCACTTCCTCCATTAGTAAATTAGCGCTTCAATAATTCCAACAATAATCTGCCATTAAAACTTTTGTTGTCCTGGTAATAAACTCTTCTTCTTTCTCAAACTCCTTCTATATTTCCACTCGTTATCATTGCCCTCAAGCTACATTTCATCAACCAGGTCATAATTGAGCTGTTTATTTCAGCACTAATCATGCCGAGCAAGTCTTGCTTAGGTAAAACCTACCATTTTACCAGTTAGCTGATGCCCCTAGATAGATATCTATCATGGATCGGATAATCACGGCTGAGTTCAGTCTACACTCAACAGATTGCACGGCTAATCTAATGCTAATTTGGATCTTTTAATTCAATTATGATAAATGTTTTACATATGGGCAAATGTTAATTGTTGAATCTTGAACTGAGGAATATTAAGTGAGTATATTGCATTTACTGTATATATTTTTATATAACTCAGTTGAAACTGATGGAAATGTAGGTGATATTCTTTAAAAAAGTAAAGAGTTAACAGTTCACGGAGGATAAAAGTCTTCATTGAGTACAGTAGGTGTACAGTTTTTAACCATTCAGCTCTGTATACTGCAGATGGTCTCTTTTTGGTCTGTACTTACTCCACTCATGTCTTTGAAAGGGCACCTTCCACTTACATATTTGTTTGTAGTATAAGTTTATATAATTGCAATTTATTATGATGGGGAAGCTTTTATAAATTCCAAAGGACCCTACAAAGCTGTGGCTGGACACACATTTGGTCGACAGCTATTCCTCCAAACCACCCATGCACGTGTTCTGAAAGGAGATGAAAGAAAAATGTTTTTATTCATTGGCCTGTTAGAAAGTAGTCAAGGTAATCAAGGTAATTTTCTTACCAGTTCATGTATTTGTGAGTTATCCCCTTCCTTCTGCTTCTCAGCTGTGTCATGTGACCAGCAATTAGACTTTCCAAATAACACAGCATCTTATATGTGGACAGGAAGTCAGTTTCTCTATGTACGTATTCCTATGGCAGCCTCAATGTCAGTCTCATAGGAATGAATAGAGAAGTAACCTGTCCTATGTCAGTTGGAGATCACAGTGTAGGTGTCACACTCCGGTATGGAGGGAAGATTCCACGCCAAGCGCAGGAGGGAGGGGGGGGATGGGATTAGGCCTGGAAACTAGTGAAGGCAGATGGACACCTCCTAGGGAAACCCTGACTCTAGTCCTGGCTAACTACCAGTATGAACAGGCCTTGAAGGTAGGTGAGTTCATACGCAGGATACCTGGGACCCTAACTGTCCCTGAAGGACCGTGAAGCCAGTGACTGGAATGAGACAATCTGTTCCTCCACCAACCTGGACGAACAGTAGTCTCCCCTCAGGCCCAAACACCAAAACACAGGGAAGGAAAACACAAATAAACGAAAGGGAGAGAGGACACTTAACTTTCCTGAAGCAAATGGCAGCAACGGGATCTCCACAGAGAGTCACATACCAGCAGACCCCAGATACCACAGAAAGTATAAACCGCAAGGGATGGTGGGAGAAACAACACTAAATAGGAAAGGCTTAATAGAAAAGATACCTACACCTGAAGGGGGAGGCCGTGGTGAAAGCCAGCAACCACAAAACAAACAAAGGAGAACCTGTCAGATTAACCCACATGTTGCCAATCTCACTGACCTCCTGCAACCTGTTGCAGAACTGTCAGTATGTCCTGACACATTCGTGACAGTAGGTCACATGACACAGCTGAGGATCAGATGAGGTTATAACTCATACATATAGTCACTGGTAAGAAGAATCCATTCACTACAGATTACATAATGTGCTCTTCTAACAGGTCAGGGAATAAAAATGTTTGTGGGAGTGCTACTTTAAGTTACTGCTGGGTACCTACACAGGCTTATCTCCCTTGAGAACAAACAGATTAGACATGTTGAAATCCTGCCTTTGAGAGAAAAATTGTCGCATCTCCATATACATAACATACACAGATGGTTATTTAGTACTGCCAAAATTGTTGGGTTCAGCCAAAAATTTACGTGAATGACCACGTCAAATCTGACCACTGTAGCATGTTTAATTGTGGCTTTATTAAACTGTTCTACAAAATTATTTCACATTAACATGAGTTTGTAGACTATTATATACTCCTAATAATCTGAAACTGTCCCTCGACACCATCACATATTGGCTGTGCATCAAGGGCTCCTGGTCCTATCAGGTAACTGTCATAGTCCAAAAAAAAAAGTCACTATCCCAAACTCAAGATCCAAAAGTCCACTTAATTCCATATAGAGCAGATATGTATACAGTAAAGTAGATGTTTCACCCTTAAAGTGGTCTTTGTTGTGTCTGAAAATCTTGAAATGTAACATTCAGTATATGTTTATCTGCTGTATATGGAATAAAGTGGACTTCAGTCATAATTTATACCATTTGTAAATGACTGATCAGGACCACTGATTGCTCTGACCGCTGATGCTTTATCAAAAACTCATCTGCATTTTATTTCAATGTTCAGTCCACATAGTTTTTACTTGTCCTTGGTGCTAGTCCGGATTTTTAGTGAATTATGCTAATAACCAGAAAAAGGAAAGTACTCTCTTTTCCTTGTGTTTGCACTATTTATTCTTCCCAATTAAAATGAGCAAATTAAACACAAGGGAGCGGTTACTACAGTCTAGAGATAAACAATACCCACAATAACCTGCTATATTATTATTTAAAAAAACACCATAATCTGGTAAATATTCAGGATACATTGGGATATTGTTTAAATTGGTAATGATCTTTTTATCTCCTGCTAAAATACTACTTCTACTAGGTTTTGTTTTTTTACCGTAAGATGTGATCGTAACCATGCCATCATCAAAAATTTAGTCAATTGCTGATTAAATTAAGAATCTGAGCATTTATAACTGAAAAATGTGCCCAGTGTGTAACATATAAACGTGAAAGGATATGATTTTCATATAAACTTCAAGAGAACCCGGCAAGCAGCCAGTTCGACAGACTCTTAACTCTTTCAGGCTGGCACATTTAGATGTGGATTTCAGGCACAAGGAATACAAAAATCAATACTAGTGGTTTTAAAATTATCTTATTGATCCCATCAAGAAGCTTTCTGGTATTAATAGAGCGCCTCTGAATCTGTAGATAGTATGTTACCTGGCAGGACAAGACAGTAAGGGAGTATTTTTACCTTATGTTATTCCATCCTATTGTAAAAGGTGTATCTTACCATTCATTTTGGGAAATCTGGCTGCTGACTGCTCTAGGTGGTGTCACACATACAATAGAATATTTTAGGAAAAACATACATTTTTTGCCATGACCAGATGAAACAAACTACAAACAACGGCTTACTATTGTGACTGAACCTGAAATCTGGCATCATTTGTGCCCAAATTTGGCAAATTTTTGGCACAATTTAGAACATCTTGTTTTAGACATATTTAGGAAGAAAGTAAACCAAAAAGAATAATTGTCTGTGTGGCATCAGGGGTAAGAGGTGCGGCTTCATTTAAAAGGGATGTGACATAAGAGGCACTGTTTTGCGCCAACATTTTGGCACAAAATACTGTTGCAAAGTAAGCCAACCCTTTAGACTGTCTAAAGGCCACTTCATATGGGTCAACTGTGTAGCAATTATAGGGAACCAACCATTCATTCCCAATAATTGCCTAATTGTGATGGAGGTGAGAACTGCACTTACATGCTGCAATCACCTCTGCTGTATAAGGATGAATGATCACTTCTGCAGTTGCTCATCTCCATAGGGAATTATTTGTTTCTTGGCTGCAGACAGGGACAGACTGGTCATAGACCATATAGGGGAATGTCCCGTTGGGCCAACGTCCAAAGGGCTTCCAGGCCCCACTCACAGTGACCATCCAGGTAAGTAATCATCTGATGCTCCCTGAGTTAATTAACACTGGGAGTGTCAAGAACCTATTTTGCTCTGCTGGAGCATTATTTTGTGCTACACTAATGAATTTGGTTCTAATGGGGCAGTATTTTGTGCCACTGCATATATGGTATTGCTGGTCTCGTCTAATTGTGTTGCCTTTCCTTCTGTCTTTTTGTTGGTTTGGACCAGCCTAAAACACGGGGCCACTCTTAGTTTTTTCCAGGGCCACTTTATATTCCCAGTCCAGCATGATCTAGTGCCTAGAAATGAAAATCCTGGTAACTGCAATACCAGATAAACAAACGGTTCCTCATACATTAGTTGATTGGCGGTCGGGCAATTATTGTGAATGAGCATTCTTACGAACACCCTTTTCTGGTAAATTCTTCTGTGGTATTTTTTCACTTAAGTTTTTTTTTTTTTTTTAAAACACAGCATGGTCTAAATATGATATTTTTTTTTTCGGGTGTTTTCCTATACATGATCAAAACCCTCTGAAAAAAATGTTTGTAAAAAATTGCATGAATTTTATAGTATTGTTATAAGCCTAAAAACTGCAACAAAAATTGTGTGAAGGAAGTCTTAGAGCAGTCATAATGATTGAATACAATTTTTAACAACTTGACAGGAGAGGACAATGCAAGGACATCAATTTAATGGCGATGCTTTAGCATAGAAGCAGGTAATAAATAGATTTTGGACACAACATACAGTAAATTGTGTGATCCTCTAAGGTCCCATGAAACCTAAGTTTTTAGCCTACACTTTCCACTCTTGCTGTGGACAAAGTATCAATTAAAGAAGGTAATGGAAGTGGTAATACAGGATTTGTTGCAGTGCTTCTTAGGCATGAAGCATATGTGACATTTTTCAGAGAAAGCATTAATATAAAGCAGTAGGTAATGCAAACACAATGCACTCCAGCAATTATAGGCTGCGATTTATTACTATTATTCAGCAATGCGCCGTGAAACAGCGGCAATAATAATCACTCGCAATGCCATTATCGTATACCCACGCTTAACTCCATTTATTCATGTATCTCTGTGGTCTCTGAAAACACAGGCGACTGGCATCCAGTTGGGAAGAAGGAGTTATATGTTAAACCAGTGACATCCATTTTGGAAGCAGCAGTTATCACAGGGGCCGCTGGGAATTCTACAGCACAGCGGTGGGAGGAAGTAGAGAAAAACATTTGAACTTTGTGTTAATCATTGTTTTAGTGTTGTTCTTTCAAATTCTATCAAATGGAAAAGCCAGAAACTTTGTGAGAAATATGTTTAGTATGGGAACCTTTGGGTTTTGAATGTGAAATTGATGGTGCAATGTTTGTGATACCTTTCACCGCACAGAGATAAATGAGCTTCATAGATGTTGTGATATATGAGCTTTGGAGGCTACAAATGCCGCTTCTGAGGATGTGATAAGTTAGGGACAGAAGGCTAGTGAATGGGACCTGTGAATAAATGGTTCCCACAGCGTGAGGCTGAATCACTGTCAGCTGATCCCATATATCACAAGCACAGTCTTTCTTTTGATGCCAGTTATAAATTTCATGGTTGCCAGTAAAGTGAAGAGGATATTTTATTTCAATGCCGACTTGGTATTAAGTTTTTACTCACCGTATGGGATAAAAGGACGTGATTATGCCCGGTGTGCCAGCCACAAAGATCGCTCCCATTTGTAATAGTGTATTAATTGTTGTTCCAGCACATTGATCCTTGTAAAATACTCTTATCCTGGGAGATTACCACTGCCTTGAAGAAGGCAGTGGTAATCTCCCAGGATAAGAAGAAGACAATCTCCCAGAAGAAGACAAAATTGAAGACCAAAAATATAATGTAGAGTTTAAGATGGCATCCTCTCAAACATTTAGGCAAAGTAGAAATCCCCACACTTGTGAGAAGGCAAGAGTTTATAGTATTGTGGGACTATGCAAACTATAATCTGAGACTGAAAGATGCTAAGATGTACTCTGCATATTGCTTATTGCAATGGCTGCAGATGTTCGCCTTTCCAATTCAACTAAGTCGTTGTCTAAGATTTAAAGTAGTTACCCCCTAATTAATCCAAAACATTTAAATTGGAAATCACGTAGTACTGAACAATCTACTTCTAATAAACTTAAAATCAGCTCTGTACCTCACATGGATCCAGAGCTCCCCCATTCATTGCTCCAATTGCGTACAGTGAGCCCTGAATGGAACCTGCTGTCCCTACCTACTTGCAATGCAAGCCCTAAGCAGCAAGTCCACAACTGGGTGACACTCCCTGTTCTACTAAGTGCAAGACAGACACAGAGATGCAGCCACACAGAGAAGGGTTGTACGGAAATAGGCCAAACCCGGGAGGACAGTACAGTACAAAATCAGAGGACGGAGGGTAGTCAAAATAGCCAAGCCAAAGTCAGAACCAGAGGGTATCACTGTACAAAATCACAAGACAGAGGAAGGTCAGAGGCAAGCCGAGGTCAATATACTAAACAATCCAAAACACTCACAGCCAGAACCAGGAGCACAGCAAGGGAGTAAACCTATAACTGGTGAGGGGGAATTACCAGCAAGAGGTTTAAATAGTGCGCCGAGTCCCAGGATCAGAACCTGATTGGTCACGACTTGGCACTCCATTAGTCAGACACATCACACAGAAAACAGATGAATAATCCAGCATGGCTAGTTTTCCTCCAGCACACACCTGCTGTAAGAGAAACAGAGCATTGCATCCTGTTGCTAGTGATGCAGTCACGTCACCAGGGGGTCTGGCTTCGCAGTGCGTCTCTTCTGCCATGGTCACGCTGAAGCTGGCGATCTCAATGCTGGAGCCTGAATAGGTAAGTTAGTGAAATAAAGTTGATTAGGTAAGTGGCACAAAGTGAAAATAAAAAGTACCATTCGCACAGATAGAAAAACAGTTAACCCTTTGTGACAGAACGGCTCAATATTTTTAATACAGACCAATTTAAAAAAATAAAGATTTTTAACCCAAAATGAGAAAATACAATAATTAAAAAAAATGCCTCCAAAGGTGTACATAGCCTTTAAGGCGGCAGACTATACAGAAATATTTCAGGAGAGCAACAATACAGCCAAAACCGCTCTTCCCATAACTAATATTGCTTTTGTGTGCTGGAAGAAGCTTTTTCAAAGAAATTTAATTACAAAGCCTTTGATCAACTTATTGAAATGAAAGGAAAGCTGAGGCAATTTAGACCTTTTTGTCTGCAATTAATAGTATGGGCACATTACTCAGGCTTTGTGAGTCCTGTCTCTAGGTAAACAAATTGCAACATTTTTTTTGGATAGAAGCACAAACCTGTTCTATGATAAATGCCACTTGATATTTTCATTATTTTGGTTCTAATTAAGATTTGTATTAACCTGTTCTTGACTTGGGGTAATATAAACACCAGCTACTTGTTAGTTGATGTAGAATTTAAAGGAATATTTCAGTTTATATAGCTACAGAATACTTATCATACAAGGACATTTCTGCAACTTTCTAGTATGCTCTGTGTTTCAAAGTTTCCAATTTCATATGCTATTAAATGTCTCTGTTCTTCCTTCACCAATTTCAAGATCTTTCAGAAGCCAAAACCATGCCCTGATCATGGCTACCTAGTATACATGAGGCATTAAATAAACCTAAGTTTTGTATGTAGTTCATTTTTCTACTTCTGGATTTAAAAAAATGAAGGTTTTCGTGCACTGGCAGCAAGCAAAGATCTTGAAAGTAGTGAGAAATTGATAGAGGAGATCCCCTTTAAAGCACAACATAGGTTTTTAGAAACATATATTTGATATACAGATCCGTCAAGTCAACTTTGAATTTCATTAAAGGGGTTTTCCAGGATTTTACTACTGATGACTTATCCGGTCTGACACCCGAGACCCCCGCCGATCAGCTGTTTGAGAAGGTACCAGCACTCCTGTGAGCGCCGCTACCTTCTCTCAACTTACCAAGCACAGCTTGTACAGCTTCTGTCTTTGGTATCGTGCTCAGCCTCATTCACTTGAATGGGGCTGAGCTGCTCCTAGGCCTCGTGTCTGATGGACGTGAAGTCACTGGCCCAGGAAAAGCTAAGAGAAGACCACGGCGCTCACGGGAATGCTGGTGCCTTCTCAAACAGCTGATCGGTGGGGGTCCCGGGTGTTGGACGCTGAGGATAGGTCATCAGTAGTTAACTCCCGGAAAACCCATTTAATGACTTTATCAGAATTTATCAGAATACAGAATTGGAAACCTTCCATGTCATCCAGTAAGAAAAGTATATGTTAAAAATACGTGGTCTTTGGTTGATGTGAGGTTCACAAATGGCATCGGTTGGAACCATCATTTTTTTTATACATAGGAGTCTACGTCACTCATCTCAGCATACATCAAGCTAAGAAAAAAGCTAAAGCAGGACTTATCTATAGTTTTCTAATGTCACATCTAATAGTGACAGATATCATGCACCATATACGCAGAATGGCATTGGTTCGGTACAGTGCAATAGACATTAATGACATCTGGATAGGAGTCTTAGATTGCCAAGAAATACAGAGATGGCAGAATTTATACATTTCTACATAAATTGCATTTTGCTAATCTACTATATCCTGCTTGTGATGACATGCAGCTCTTTCAGTTTACAACCAAGACAACCCCCCACTTTATAATCAGTCTATACTGTGTCTCATTGGCATCCTTATTTCTCCTTTTCAGTGGGCAGACTGGATTTAAAAAATCCACAAGGCCCCATTGTTTGTGTTCTGAGATGCACGTTTGTGGGAGGAAGCTTGACTTTCTAGGAATCATGGTAAATTACGATTAGCCTCTGTGTTAAAAGGTCAAATATTAAGAATTAAACATAAAAAAGCAAGATCATACTGGATCCTAAAACTGTGCTGTAGGCTTGTGCGTAGTGGTCAATCACTGATTAGCCTTAATCTTGTGAACTGTGCTGAAAAGAAAACCTAGATAGATAATAGATAGAAGATAGATAGATAGACAGACAGACAGACAGATAGACAGATATATTATAAAAAAATAATTTTAATCAGCCATGCAATGTCTCAGCCCTACTCAAAGGAGCCTTACTCAAGCTTGAGAAAGGCCTCATTGAGCATGCCTGAAATGTTGCATGGATGAATAAAATAAATCTTATATTTTTTTAACCATGTAATCCAGAGTGCCTTTTTTATATAATTAGCAGGATAGATAGATAGATAGATAGATAGATAGATAGATAGATAGACGGATAAATAGATAGATTAGATATATAGATAGATTTGAGATAGGTAGATAGATATGATATAGATAGATAAACGAAAAAGGAGATAGATATAAGATAAGTAAAAAAAATAGAATATAAGATAAGTAAAAAATAGATAAATAGGATGGATATATAGATAGATTTGAGATACATATAAGATTAGATAGATAGATAGATAGATAGATAGATAGATAGATAGATAGATATGAGATATCTATGAAATAGATGGATAAATAGATATGAGATAGGTAGATAGATTGTTAGAATGTTGCATGGATGAATAAAAGAAATCTTATGCAGTATTTTTAACCATGTAATCCATTATATAATTAGTAGAGATGAGCGAGTAGTGAAATATTCGAAAGTTCGAAATTCGATTCGAATAGACTGCGAAATTCGACTATTCGACCGGATATCGAATCCCATTAAAGTCTATGGGGAAAAAATGCTCGCCACTTGGAAATCTCAATTCGACCACTTGGAGGTCACCAAGTCCACCCTGGAACCTCAGAAAAGGATGCCAACACTGCTGGAATGCAACTGGGACAGCAGGGGAAGCATGTCTGGGTGCATATAACGCGCCCAAGTCGCACTATTACGCCACTATCACAGCCTCTCAACAATACACTCCAAACACAATCTAACCTCTCTGTAAAGTGAGACCATACAAGGAAACCTTCTTTCCTCTACATTGCCATGGACCCCAAGCCAAACTAGACAAAAAAAAAGATGAAATTCTGCACCCCTTAAAATCACGTTGCCTATGACAACCACAGATGGCATAGGCAAGGGGGAAAGCAAATAGACCCCACCCCTAATTGTCATTGTGTGTGTGTGTGAGATGTGGTCAGACATGTCTTCTTTAAAATGTAAAAACAACTCAAACACATGCAGAAGCCTTAAAATGCCCAAATTGTTGGCGCTAGAGATATCAGTGACCCGACCTGGCCCAGTGTCATGTCTAGCAGGTAAAGCAGTGGGGATGTTGAGGGATGCGTAGGACCGCAAAAGGAAGGAAGAGGCCGTGGGCTGGCCAGAGGCTCATGGAAAATTTTGTGGCGGCCCAAGAGGTGACACCTCTTAAAAATTATGTGGAGGCCCAAGAGGTGAGACCTCTTAAAAATTATGTGGAGGCCCAAGAGTTGACACCTCTTAAAAATTATGTGGAGGCCCAAGAGGTGAGACCTCTTAAACATTTTGCGCAGGCCCAAGAGGTGAGACCTCTTAAAAATTATGTGGAGGCCCAAGAGGTGAGACCTCTTAAACATTTTGTGGAGGCCCAAGAGGTGAGACCTCTTAAAAATTATGTGGAGGCCCAAGAGGTGAGACCTGTTAAAGATTTTGTGGAGGCCCAAGAGGTGAGACCTCTTAAAAATTATGTGGAGGCCCAAGAGGGGAGACCCGTTAAAAATTATGTGGAGGCCCAAGAGGTGACACCTCTTAAAAATTATGTGGAGGCCCAAGAGGTGAGACCTCTTAAAATTATGTGGAGGCCCAAGAGGTGAGACCTCTTAAACATTTTGTGGAGGCCCAAGAGGTGAGACCTCTTAAACATTTTGTGGAGGCCCAAGAGGTGAGACCTCTTAAAAATTATGTGGAGGCCCAAGAGGTGAGACCTGTTAAAGATTTTGTGGAGGCCCAAGAGGTGAGACGTATTAAAAATTATGTGGAGGCCCAAGAGGGGAGACCTGTTAAAGATTTTGTGGAGGCCCAAGAGGTGAGACCTCTTAAACATTTTGTGCAGGCCCAAGAGGTGAGACCTCTTAAAAATTATGTGGAGGCCCAAGAGGAGAGCCATAAATATATATATATTTTTTTTACGGAGCAATTCTACGGCGGTTAAGGAGGAGGAGGAGGAGGTGGAGGAGGAAATGGCACTTCATACAGATGGCACTTCACTTTTGGCTGCTTTCCACGGTTGGAGAAGCAAAGTCCGGGTCAATCCACTTGCTGTTCATTTTGATTAGCGTCAGCCTGTCGGCACTGTCGGTTGACAGGCGGCTGCGCTTATCGGTTATAATGCCCCCGGCTGCGCTGAACACCCTTTCTGATAGCACGCTGGCGGCAGGGCAGGCAAGCACCTCCAAGGCGTACAGGGACAGTTCCAGCCACGTGTCCAACTTGGAGACCCAGTAAGTGTAGGACGCCGAGGGATCGGGGAGGACAGGGTTACGGTCTGCCAGGTACTCCCGCAACATCCGCCGATACTTGTCCCTCCTGCTGATAGCGGGCCCCGCAGTGATGGAAGTTGCACGAGGGGGTGCCATGAACGTGTCCCACACCTTGGAGAGTGTTCCCCTGGTGGCTGTGGGCCTGATGGATGTTGTGGGACTCTGGGAGACCCTCTCCTCTCTGCCGCCAGCAATGGTGGGTGGGAAAATCTCCATCATGTTCTGCACGAGTTCCCTCTGGTATTCCAGCAATCGATTCGTCCTCTCCTCTACCGGAATAAAAGAGGAGACGTTATCTTTATACCGGGGGTCCAGGAGTGCGAAGACCCAGTACAGTTTGTTCTCCACTATCCGGACAACACGTGTGTCCCGGGAAAAGCAGCCCAGCATGAAGTCAGCCATGTGTGCCAGACTCTGAATAGGCATGACCTCACTGCCCCCACCAGAAGGATCACTTGCCATTTCCTCCTCTTCCTCTTCCGCCTCCTCTCCGCCCCATCCGCGCTGAACCAATGGGACGCACACAGCCTGACTGCTACCCTCGCCGCCAGCATCCTCCTCCTCTTCCACAGCCACCTCCACGTCGTCCTCCTCCTCATCCTCCTCCTCCTGCAACTGCCACCGTGAAGCAGACAAAAGTGTGGTCTGACTGTGTAGCTCCGTTGCGTCTCCTCCTACCCCCGTCTCCTCTGCGTGCAATGCGTTCTCCCTTATTGCGATGAGCGATTCTTTAAGGACGCCTAGGAGCGGAATGGTTACGCTCACTATAGCGTCCTCGCTGCTGACCTTCTTGGTGGACTCCTCAAAGATACGCAGTACATCGCATATGTCTGCCATCCATGGCCACTCGTGGTTGGCAAACTGAGGGAGCTGAGTTGGAGGCACGCGTGGATTCATTATCTGGTACTCCATCAATGCTCTCTGCTGCTCACACACCCTGGCCAACATGGAATAGGTGGAATTCCAGCGAGTCGGCAGGTCGCACAACAGCCGATGTTCAGGCAAATGGAGGCGTTGCTGGAGTTTTTTTAAGCTAGCAGCAGCTACAGTTGACTTCCGAAAGTGAGCGCACAAGCGCCGCACTTTCACCAGTAGCTCTGCCAGGTTGGGGTAAGTCTTCAGAAATTTTTGGACTACCAGATTAAAAACGTGGGCCAGGCATGGTACGTGATTGAGTTCGGCAAGCTCCAGAGCCGCCACCAGGTTACGGCCGTTATCGCACACGACCATGCCTGGTCCTAGCTGCAGCGGCGACAGCCACATCTCCGTCTGCTGCAATATGGCGTCCCTCACCTCTGGGGCGCTGTGCTTCCTGTCGCCCAAGCTGATGAGCTTTAGCACCGCCTGCTGACGTCTCCCCGCGCCAGTGCTGCAACGCTTCCAGCTAGCGGCTGAGGGAGATGTTAAGGCACAGGAGGAGGAGGAGGAGGAGGAGGAGGAGGGGGGTTTATCAGAACCCATGCTGGCAATCTTGGGCGGGGGTGGTAGGTAGGCCGTCTCTGTTTGCGACCCCGTCCCCGCTTCCACTACATTCACCCAGTGTGCCGTCAGAGAAATGTATCGTCCCTGGCCGCAAGCGCTTGTCCATGAGTCGGTGGTCAAGTGGACCTTTGCGCTGACTGCGTACCTCAGGGCCCGCCTGATGTTACGCGACACGTGCTGGTGCAGGGCGGGGACGGCACTCCGGGAAAAGTAGTGGCGGCTAGGGACGGAATAGCGAGGTGCGGCAGCCGCCATCAGGTCGCGGAAGGCCTGCGTCTCCACAAGCCTAAACGGCAACATCTCCAGGGCCAGCAGTTTGGAGATGTGGCAGTTTAAGGCTTGGGCTTGGGGGTGACTCGAGGCGTACTTCCGCCTGCGGTCGAACGCCTGCGAGATGGACAGTTGTTGGGACGAGGAGTGTGAAGGTGCAGGCGAAGAGGCGGGGGAAGAGGCGGGGGAAGGGGCGGGGGAAGGGGAGGCTGAAGGAGAAGGCCCCAAAGTAGCAGAGGCAGAGGCAGATGTGGAGGTGTCCTGGCTGGAGGTCTGGACCGCAGTGGCAGCACACAACAAAGGGGAAGAGGCAGTGGCAGCAAGACCGGGCGCAGTTTGTATTGCGTTTGCTCTCTCCCACTCAGCCCAGTGCTTGAATTCCAAGTGACGCCGCATGCCTGAGGTGGTCAGATTGCTCTTCTCAGAGCCCCTACTCAGTTTTGAGTGGCAGAGTGTGCAAACCGCGCTCAGTTTGTCATCCGCACAAACATTAAAATATCTCCACACCACAGAAGTACGAGGCCTCGATGGGGGAGCTTCGCACGACTGGCCGCTGGCGGGAACAGCTTCGGCCCTGCTGGCTGTGGCCTCACTTCTCTGTCTGAACTGTCCTCTGCCTGTGGCCATCCCTCTGCCTGTGGCCATCCCTCTGCCTGTGGACATCCCTCTGCCTGTGGACATGCCTCTGCCTGTGGACATCCCTCTGCCTGTGGACATCCCTCTGCCTGTGGACATCCCTCTGCCTCTTGCTGCCTTTTTCGGTGCTGCGCAGACCACCACCTCTCCACTGCTTTCCTCGCTGGACATCACCCCTGGCCAAGTGGGGTCGGTCATTTCGTCATCCACCACCTCCTCTTCCTCACTCTGCTCCTCCTCCTGCCCACTGGACATTCCAACAGCCTCCCTTGATGGCAACTGCGTCTCATCATCATCATCGCTCATGATAACAGATGCTGGCTCAGGGTCCACATCAGCAGGAGATGGCGAAAACTCCAGTGTTTGGGCATCACTACAAACAAATTCCTCTGCTAGCTCCTGGGATTCTTCCGGCACATCTGAAAAAGGACCCGAAAAGAGCTCCTGGGAGGGGTCAAGGGTGGGATGACTCTGTTGGCCAGGTGTGGAGGAAGGAGGGTCAGAGTGAGACTGTGTGGATGACTGGCTGGTGGACAACTGTGTGGAAGCGCTATCGGCTATCCATTGCACCACCTGTTCAACCTGCTCAGGCCTCAACAGCGGTGTAACCCGCCCCCTGCTTAACTGTCCCATAAAGGCAGGGATTCTGGATGAGCGGGATCCTGGCTGATCCTCACCAGCACACATTGTATCCCCACTGGCTTCAACAAGGCCCCCAACAGCATTTCCGCGCCCCCGTCCTCGTCCACGTCCACGTCCTATTCCGCTAGCCCCCCTCCGCATTTTTATTTTTTTTTTGTTGCAAATACAATATTTGGGTATATAATTAGGTATGTGAAATAATTTAGCAAGAGAACGCACAGTACAGTGGCCTATTAAAAGGCCTAGATATTGTATATTTCAAAGTACACAGCCGTGTAGTAACAGAACAGACGGTGGGTATTTACACCAGGTATGTGAGATAATTTAACAAGAGAACGCACAGTACAGTGGCCTATTAAAATGCCTAGATATTGTATATTTCAAAGTACACAGCCGTGTAGTAACTGAACAGACGGTGGGTATTTACACCAGGTATGTGAGATAATTTAACAAGAGAACGCACAGTACAGTGGCCTATTAAATGGCCTAGATATTGTATATTTCAAAGTACACAGCCGTGTAGTAACTGAACAGACGGTGGGTATTTACACCAGGTATGTGAGATAATTTAACAAGAGAACGCACAGTACAGTGGCCTATTAAATGGCCTAGATATTGTATATTTCAAAGTACACAGCCGTGTAGTAACTGAACAGACGGTGGGTATTTACACCAGGTATGTGAGATAATTTAACAAGAGAACGCACAGTACAGTGGCCTATTAAATGGCCTAGATATTGTATATTTCAAAGTACACAGCCGTGTAGTAACTGAACAGACGGTGGGTATTTACACCAGGTATGTGAGATAATTTAACAAGAGAACGCACAGTACAGTGGCCTATTAAATGGCCTAGATATTGTATATTTCAAAGTACACAGCCGTGTAGTAACTGAACAGACGGTGGGTATTTACACCAGGTATGTGAGATAATTTAACAAGAGAACGCACAGTACAGTGGCCTATTAAATGGCCTAGATATTGTATATTTCAAAGTACACAGCCGTGTAGTAACTGAACAGACGGTGGGTATTTACACCAGGTATGTGAGATAATTTAACAAGAGAACGCACAGTACAGTGGCCTATTAAATGGCCTAGATATTGTATATTTCAAAGTACACAGCCGTGTAGTAACTGAACAGACGGTGGGTATTTACACCAGGTATGTGAGATAATTTAACAAGAGAACGCACAGTACAGTGGCCTATTAAATGGCCTAGATATTGTATATTTCAAAGTACACAGCCGTGTAGTAACTGAACAGACGGTGGGTATTTACACCAGGTATGTGAGATAATTTAACAAGAGAACGCACAGTACAGTGGCCTATTAAATGGCCTAGATATTGTATATTTCAAAGTACACAGCCGTGTAGTAACTGAACAGACGGTGGGTATTTACACCAGGTATGTGAGATAATTTAACAAGAGAACGCACAGTACAGTGGCCTATTAAATGGCCTAGATATTGTATATTTCAAAGTACACAGCCGTGTAGTAACTGAACAGACGGTGGGTATTTACACCAGGTATGTGAGATAATTTAACAAGAGAACGCACAGTACAGTGGCCTATTAAATGGCCTAGATATTGTATATTTCAAAGTACACAGCCGTGTAGTAACTGAACAGACGGTGGGTATTTACACCAGGTATGTGAGATAATTTAACAAGAGAACGCACAGTACAGTGGCCTATTAAATGGCCTAGATATTGTATATTTCAAAGTACACAGCCGTGTAGTAACTGAACAGACGGTGGGTATTTACACCAGGTATGTGAGATAATTTAACAAGAGAACGCACAGTACAGTGGCCTATTAAATGGCCTAGATATTGTATATTTCAAAGTACACAGCCGTGTAGTAACTGAACAGACGGTGGGTATTTACACCAGGTATGTGAGATAATTTAACAAGAGAACGCACAGTACAGTGGCCTATTAAATGGCCTAGATATTGTATATTTCAAAGTACACAGCCGTGTAGTAACTGAACAGACGGTGGGTATTTACACCAGGTATGTGAGATAATTTAACAAGAAAACGCACAGTACAGTGGCCTATTAAATGGCCTAGATATTGTATATTTCAAAGTACACAGCCGTGTAGTAACTGAACAGACGGTGGGTATTTACACCAGGTATGTGAGATAATTTAACAAGAGAACGCACAGTACAGTGGCCTATTAAAATGCCTAGATATTGTATATTTCAAAGTACACAGCCGTGTAGTAACTGAACAGACGGTGGGTATTTACACCAGGTATGTGAGATAATTTAACAAGAAAACGCACAGTACAGTGGCCTATTAAATGGCCTAGATATTGTATATTTCAAAGTACACAGCCGTGTAGTAACTGAACAGACGGTGGGTATTTACACCAGGTATGTGAGATAATTTAACAAGAGAACGCACAGTACAGTGGCCTATTAAAATGCCTAGATATTGTATATTTCAAAGTACACAGCCGTGTAGTAACTGAACAGACCGTGGGTATTTACACCAGGTATGTGAGATAATTTAACAAGAAAACGCACAGTACAGTGGCCTATTAAATGGCCTAGATATTGTATATTTCAAAGTACACAGCCGTGTAGTAACTGAACAGACGGTGGGTATTTACACCAGGTATGTGAGATAATTTAACAAGAGAACGCACAGTACAGTGGCCTATTAAATGGCCTAGATATTGTATATTTCAAAGTACACAGCCGTGTAGTAACTGAACAGACGGTGGGTATTTACACCAGGTATGTGAGATAATTTAACAAGAGAACGCACAGTACAGTGGCCTATTAAATGGCCTAGATATTGTATATTTCAAAGTACACAGCCGTGTAGTAACTGAACAGACGGTGGGTATTTACACCAGGTATGTGAGATAATTTAACAAGAGAACGCACAGTACAGTGGCCTATTAAATGGCCTAGATATTGTATATTTCAAAGTACACAGCCGTGTAGTAACTGAACAGACGGTGGGTATTTACACCAGGTATGTGAGATAATTTAACAAGAGAACGCACAGTACAGTGGCCTATTAAATGGCCTAGATATTGTATATTTCAAAGTACACAGCCGTGTAGTAACTGAACAGACGGTGGGTATTTACACCAGGTATGTGAGATAATTTAACAAGAAAACGCACAGTACAGTGGCCTATTAAATGGCCTAGATATTGTATATTTCAAAGTACACAGCCGTGTAGTAACTGAACAGACGGTGGGTATTTACACCAGGTATGTGAGATAATTTAACAAGAGAACGCACAGTACAGTGGCCTATTAAAATGCCTAGATATTGTATATTTCAAAGTACACAGCCGTGTAGTAACTGAACAGACGGTGGGTATTTACACCAGGTATGTGAGATAATTTAACAAGAAAACGCACAGTACAGTGGCCTATTAAATGGCCTAGATATTGTATATTTCAAAGTACACAGCCGTGTAGTAACTGAACAGACGGTGGGTATTTACACCAGGTATGTGAGATAATTTAACAAGAGAACGCACAGTACAGTGGCCTATTAAAATGCCTAGATATTGTATATTTCAAAGTACACAGCCGTGTAGTAACTGAACAGACGGTGGGTATTTACACCAGGTATGTGAGATAATTTAACAAGAAAACGCACAGTACAGTGGCCTATTAAATGGCCTAGATATTGTATATTTCAAAGTACACAGCCGTGTAGTAACTGAACAGACGGTGGGTATTTACACCAGGTATGTGAGATAATTTAACAAGAGAACGCACAGTACAGTGGCCTATTAAATGGCCTAGATATTGTATATTTCAAAGTACACAGCCGTGTAGTAACTGAACAGACGGTGGGTATTTACACCAGGTATGTGAGATAATTTAACAAGAGAACGCACAGTACAGTGGCCTATTAAAATGCCTAGATATTGTATATTTCAAAGTACACAGCCGTGTAGTAACTGAACAGACGGTGGGTATTTACACCAGGTATGTGAGATAATTTAACAAGAAAACGCACAGTACAGTGGCCTATTAAATGGCCTAGATATTGTATATTTCAAAGTACACAGCCGTGTAGTAACTGAACAGACGGTGGGTATTTACACCAGGTATGTGAGATAATTTAACAAGAGAACGCACAGTACAGTGGCCTATTAAATGGCCTAGATATTGTATATTTCAAAGTACACAGCCGTGTAGTAACTGAACAGACGGTGGGTATTTACACCTGGTATACAAAAAGGGTATTGCAGGCACACAGAACCCAGAACACTAGAGCCAAATAAACTGTATTTAAAAAAATAAAATAAAATTCACAGCCGTATACTGCCAGATCAGATGGTGCATATACACACTAGTTATATAACAGGGTTGTTCAGCCTAAAAGAACGCTGAACAGTAGTGCCAAATATAGTTTGGTATGTAGCAGAGCACCTAATACACCACTAATGCCTCTCTCTGTCCCTACTCCAGCAGCTATCCCTGAATACAGCAGCCGTTCTCTGTAAAGTCTATATTGTAGTAAAGCTATCACTGAAGTCCACTGTAGTAGCCCTGATAAGGGCTTTTAATCACGCTCCTGCCTGTCCAACAGCTAAAACCTATCTGTCCCTTCTCCAGCCTCTGTCCCTGACTAAGTTCACGCAGCATATGCGTACGAGCAGGAAGAGCTGAGTTTTTAATATTCGAGGTCACATGGTTTTTCCAGCCAATCCATGTAGACGCTGTTTTCGCGCTGCCAGCGTGCTCAGCGTGCCTGTCATACCCCCCCTGCATGTTGATTGGTGGAAAAAGAGCGCCAGGGAAGGTGGGAGGGGAAACGAATTCTAAGTGCGCCATCGCCGTTATACTCGATTGAAATCGAGTATGCCGAATATCGTAGTATTCGATCGAATACCGGCTCGATCGAACACTACTCGCTCATCTCTAATAATTAGCAGGATAGATAAACAGATATGATAAAGATAGATTCATAGATGGAAAGATATAGATAGATAATACATAAGATAGATAGATAGATAGATAGATAGATAGATAGATAGATAGATAGATAAATAGATAGATAGATAGATATGTAGATAGATATGTAGATAGATATTAGATAGATAGATATGTAGATAGATATTAGATAGATAGATAGATAGATAGATAGATAGATAGATAGATAGATAGATAGATAGATAATGATTCTAGTATAAATTATTAATCAGTATACTCTATACATACTACATTTGCTGTGTGACTCGTTTTCAGAATTGCATGCTTTGTCTCCTGAAGCCAGCAGACATAATAAACAAAGCAATGGGTTAAATATTCTTTCACATTTTGTACCAAACCCATTCACAGATGATAAATAGAATTAAAAATTAAAACTGTGCATTTATCACTCACGTTGTGAAAGCATAGTGACAAACTGTCTTTTCGCTTCATCTGGACATCTAGCTTATGTGAGACCTCTAGTGGTCAAGGCAAAGAAAATATCGCCTGGAAAACAATCTCCTTTAAGTCATTACAGCTTTATATAGTCTCATATTGCTGCAAGTTATAATTGTAATCCATGGGAGTTTAGAGGTTAAAAAGAAGGGATAGCCTTTAAAGGGTGCCTGCACATGCAGCAGATTTTGTTGAAGAAGACTGAAAATCAATTCCATTCATCTGAATGGGGCTTGCAGAAATCCATGTGCTTGCTGCCAAAACAACTCCATTTATATGAATGGAACTGATTTGCAGTCACAGAAATTTATGTAAGAAAACCTGCTGTGTGTGAAGGCATGCTTACAGTTCAGCTTCATACGGTATAGGAACGAAATTGGTGTTTTCTAATGTGTGTGCCTTTAGGCTGTAATAGACGGGAGGAAATTTCCTTCAAAAAACTTCCTGTGGAGGGTGTGATAAATTTAGGATCCTTGGAGACCCCTCTGTGGGAACCCCAAAGCAATGAATATAACGGGGGCCCTGTGCCCCTGTTTCTGAGGAATTGAGTGGAGCAGTGGTCACATAAGTGACCATGGGGTTGATAGAGATACTCAAGTTCAGAAGTTGAATGACCCTGTTCTGGTGTTCAGTGTAGCCCCCAGCATTCATATATTCATCAGCTATCCACTGGGATAATCAGTATAACACAATAGTGATGAATTTGTGAATGTGTTAGTTCTAGAATCAAGTTGTCCACCTAGGGGAGGATTGGCCATAGACTTTACAGGGAAATCTCCCGGTGGGCCGATCCCCAGGGAGCTGCCTGAGTCCTCCTCACGGCTGGCCAGTGGAAGTTTTTGGGGATATGCTGCTGGCGGTATTTTGTGATGGACTGTGGTATTTGGGGTGGTTTAATGTGCCACAATATGTATTGCTGGCCCAGCCTTCCATCAGTTTGGACTCAAGTTCAACTACAAAACCTGGCCACTTTTAATATTTTTTTCCAGGGTCACTTTGAATTCCCAGTCCTCTCCTGTGTCCACCATCGTGGTTCTCTGATCGGATCTTAAGCCTGGCATAAAAATGCTTGCTGGTCATCAACACATCTCCTCAGAAAGTAATACCAAGTGCTGGTAGACTTTCTTATCATCATCAGCCGCTTGTTATGGGAAGAAAAAGGACCCTAAACCTATATGAGTGTCCTGTAAAGACTCACATACAGTGTATCCTTCTAGACAAAGTGTACTTTACCATCCTCTGTCTTCCTTTACATAATGTCTCACAGCCTACACGTCAACCTGCAGAATATAGTTAGGGGCAGATTGGCCCCATAGGGAAATTTCCAGGTAGGCCAGTTCCCGAGTGGCCTCAGGAGCCCTCCTCATGGCTGTCGGCTAGGTACAGTACATAACAAACTGATGCTATCAGCATTAATTAATGTTAGGAGCATCAGGTACTCGTGTACCTGGCCAGAACCCCCAGGTGTCGACCTGAATTCAACTGTGCCACCATCGTCAATTTTACCTGAAGGAGGTGCAACATGCAACAACTGATCACTTCAAGTTTATGTAATACATAGAAGTATTAGGTCTGCCAGAGAAAGCGTTCTGAGCAGGGTTCGCCTCTCTATCATGTCTATGGTCTCCCTAATGGAGCACATGGGCATAGGTTATCTTAAGGACACAACACCCTTAAAAGGGATTAGACCATTTATTACCCCAAAATGTAAAAATTTATGCTACCTAAATAACATTTGCACTGTGAACTCCGGCACTGTAATCCGGTCACTGTATCAGGCGTACACGCCGGCTTTCAGTCGGACAAAAAATGGTACATGCAACATTTTTTGTCCAGCCAAAAGGCATATATGCTGGAAAGCGGCCAGATTACCGCAGATTGCATTACAGTGAATGGGGATCCGGCGGTGCACAGTGGTGTCCTGCTATGTTGGATACGGTGAACTCCGGCAGTCTGCTCCTCTGCCAGAAAAGACTGCCGGAGATCACAACCCAGATGTGTACCCAGCCTTAAAAAGACCTGTCTGGCTCGTATCAAAAACTGTGTCCATGGACTGCAACAATTTCACAGAATTCTTCAAATGTTATGACCTCTATTCAGAAAATAAATATTTACTCTCTAAATATAAATGTTTTGTTTCATATTGTTATTAAAACTGAGAAATATAGCAATAAAAAACAATCATGAAAGACACAGACTGCCTTAACTAGGCTCCACCACATAGGTGTTCTTTTAGCCTATAATGGACTAGATCATCAGGGAATTAACCCCTGTGTTCTCTGATTTATACAAAACTGTTTTTCTGGAACCTATAGAAAACTCTTCATACACTGGAGGTATGATTATCTCCTGTAACCTGTATCATTTATTTCCAGGTTTAATGTTCCTTTTGAATGCCAGTTTTCATCTCCTTATATTATATGTTAGGTGGTCAAGGTTCACCACTTGCATAGGCCTATATCTTCAGTTGCCTTGCGATAAAATGAAAAGGTTACAGTGGATGTCATTTACAGGCCTTCATAAACGTGTTGTAAAACCCATACCATATAGCTATAATTAATGAATAGTGCCAAAGAGAAGTGAAAAAGGTATGAAACACATCACACGGAGACTGGCTGTGATGTACTTAAGGTCAAAGCCAGACTACTGTATACATCAGTTAGTTCATATGTCAAGAAACTGCAGACACACATAAAGCTCCCAACGCTTTTAAATGTGTAGATAAAATTTAACATAAAATAAAGGTGTTCTTTCACATAAAGCTGCTTCTAGTGACATCTAGAAATTAATACAAAATCTTTTAAAACCATTTTGGAAACCTGATTGAGCCCAGATTGACAATTACAGTTGACATATTTCTTCAAAATGGACTGTTTTACCTCCTCCCTACAAAATTAATCCAGAACTTGGAAACTCAAAACTTTCCTCTTTAAATCCAGAATCTGTGAATTATTGGTACCGAGCAAAACTATAGCAAATAGACAGCCTATGTGATGTTAAAATGTTAATAATCATCGCCAGCTAATTGGAGAGTGTTTTGTTCAGTTGTCCATGTTGGTCTTGTTCTGCATGTCCTCACCACCCCCAAAAATTAGTATGAATTTCTAAAAAAATAGTTTTATCTTCATGAACTCATGGCTAACTTACCACCCAGTTGGCACAATGTACCCACCACCTTCCATTCCAGTTGAAGCCACATTTTTAAGAAATTATGAGATTGACAGAGTTCAAAACCTATATGAGTTGTTTGCCCAGTCTTATGATGCATTGTTAGGTAAAGCTCATTTTGATTACAAACCCAATTTCCCAAACCCATTCCATAAGACCCACCTTACCAGCGGTCCCTTATCTCCTATATGTTTCTGGGTCCCAACATGCCCCAGTAAAATAGAAGCCTGCAAACCTCGTCTGTGCATTGTAAGTACTAGATCAGCCACAGAGTATGTCATAGCTTTAGGCAACATAAAGATATGGTAGACAGATGGTGAACCATGGACCAGCGGTGCTGTATTGGCAGGAGATTAAAAAAGTAAAAAAGTTGAGCAAGGGCTTTTCATCTTATGATGTTAGAAAAACTTAAATTTTTTTTATAAACAAATCGAGGATTTAATTAAGATCTTGTAACAATCTCTAACAATTCTGATGCCTGCTGAAGTTGTAGAACTTTTTACCCTTGTCGTACGACATAAGCCAAAACCACCACCGTAGTTTTTATCCACGTCTGATCTGCATTTTTTTTGCGGTTTGCACATGGACTCATTCATTTCAATGGGTTCACAAAATATGCAGAAAGCACACAAATGTCTACTGTGTGATGTCCATGACCGTATGGCTGTTCCGTAAGTTACAGAGCATGTCCTATTGCCTTGTTCTGTGGATAAGAATAGCTAATTCTAGTATAAGAATGCAGCATCCACAAGGCTGGCATCCGTATTTTGCTGATTCTGGGTTTGCAAACTACAAAATGGATACGGTTGTGTGCATGAGGCCTTATTGGTAAATTAGAAAAAACGGCAGTGTGTGTATAGGCCTTACATGTTACAATAAGTGGAAGCTACCTTCTGGTGTGTTACACTAAGCGCTGATTTATGAAGTTTGCTGCAAGTACTTGGAGCATCTCGTTGGAATTACGTAGGAGCCGTGTGTTTATGGAACGAAGTGTGCAAGACAGTTTTATACAGAGGGAGCAGAAACCTCCTCAGAGAGCCTACTGAGTACATTTTAGGGACATTAAGAGCGGCTGCTTGAGCCAGGAATAGCCTAGAAAGTCTTTTATGGTAAGAATCAGCCATTAGGTGTAAGAACCTTTTCACTCATAGGCAGCATTTGATAGGTGTATTCAATTCTCAGCCTTTGTACGATAGACACTTGTTTTGTCTCTGAACTTCTGACCTTGCCTTGTCTGTCTCTGACCTCCTGTTGAAACCGCTTTGTCTTCAGTTACACTGACCGGGTTACTGTGGCTCCCTGACAGAAGATCTCTGCCTCATCCAGAGTTCACTTTGTAACATATACTTCACTGGCAATAAGGTGAAAGCTTCGGGGACATTTAACACTTTCTCTTGCAGAGTTAATTGATGCAAGTGTAAAATGTCACATTGCTATTAGCAGAATTATACATTAACTATGAAATGTAGACAACATGCATAGCTTGTTGTTATTGCTGTGGAATAGGAATGACCATATAAAGAGCGGATATCATTACATCAATTTCCATCATTTCATAGGTGAAGATGCAGAATTCTAGTTTTGTAAATTTCAGCTGTGATATCTAGTCAATGTCATCATCGTTTATTATTAGTAGTGGTAGTAATAATTCTATGAATATTTTTACTTTTTACAAACTGTAATCATACAAATCAATAATGCAATTTGGTATTTCGGCTCAACTTCAATACCACTGAGCTGCAATAGCAGGTACTTATTGAAAGAAGGCAGCCATGTTTTCTGATGCATTAAATGAGTTATGACTCATAACAATCTCTATCTAAGAAAGCTAGAACCAGCCCTGTACCTCACATATTCCATGCCTAATGTAAAAAAATGAAAATCAGACATCACATAGTACATGACAATCTTTTTCATACAAACCTAGAACCAGCCCTGTACCTCGCATGGATCCAGAGATCTCCACATTCGTTGAGTGTCCTTTCTGCTGTACCTTGGAGGGCTGCAGCTCTCCCTTTCAGAGTTCAGAAGGCATTTGATGGATGAAACTGAGCATGTGCGGCGATCTCAGTGAGCAGGACAAAGTACAGTAATAATAATAATAAAAACAAAACAGCAGGTGACGCTATACAGATACATTTTATTGAATAAGGGTGCATTCACACGACCGTATAAATGGATCCGCATCTGTTCCGTGGACAAGAATAGGCAAATTGCAGAAAGCACGCGCCTGGTATCTGTGTTTTTTTGCGGATTCGCAATTAGCGGACCACAAAACACTTATGGTCGTGTGAATGCACCCTAACACAGTGGCTATACAAAATTTTTAATTACAATTACAAAAGTATTTAGATACAGGTGCTGGTTTTAAAACTGTGAAACATTTTTCATGGGACAACCCCTTTAAGGGTTGTACAGTGCATTGCGAAAGTATTATATTATATATAATATTCGGCCCCCTGGAACTTTTCAACCTTTTGCCACATTTCAGGCTTCAAACAAAAAGATATAACATTTTAAATTTTTGGTGAAGAATCAACAAGTGGGTCACAATTGTGAAGTGGAACGAAATTTATTGGATCATTTAAACTTTTTTATAATAATAAAACTGAAAAGTTGGGCGTGCAAAATTATTCGGCCCATTTACTTTCAGTTCAGAAAACTCACTCTAGAAGTTCATTGAGGATCTCTGAATGATCCAATGTTGTCCTAAATTATCTATCAGTTTTGCACATCTAGAGACTGAAATTCTTGCCCATTCTTCCTTGCAAAACAGCTCGAGCTCTATGAGGTTGGATGGAGAGCGTTTGTGAACAGCAGTTTTCAGCTCTTTCCACATATTCTCAATTGGATTCAGGTCTGGACTTTGACTTGGCCATTCTAAGACCTGGATACGTTTATTTTTTAACCTTTCCATTGTAGATTTTGCTTTATGTTTGGGATCATTGTCTTGTTGGAAGATAAACCTCTGTCCTAGTCTCAGGTCTTTTTCAGACTCCAAAAGGTTTTCATCCAGAATGGTCCTGTATTTGGCTCCATCCATCTTCCCATCAATTTTAACCATCTTCCCTGTGAAGGGAAAAGGAGGCCCAAAGCATGATGCTGCCACCACCATGTTTGACAGTGGGGATGGTGTGTTCAGGGTGATGAGCTGCGTTGCTTTTACGCCAAACATATCGTTTTGCATTGTTTCCAAAAAGTTGGATTTTGGTTTCATCTGACCAGAGCACTTTCTTCCACATGTTTGGTGTGTCTCCCAGGTGGCTTGTGGCAAACTGTAAACGAGTTTATGGATTATGGATATCTTTGAGAAATGGCTTTCTTCTTGCCATTCTTCCATAAAGGCCAGATTTGTGAAGTGTTCGACTGTTTGTTGTCCTATGGACAGACTCTCCCACCTCAGGTGTAGATCTCTGCAGTTCATCCAGAGTGAGCATGGGCCTCTTGGCTGCATCTCTGATCAGTCTTCTCCTTGTTTGAGATGAAAGTTTAGAGGGACGGCCGGGTCTTGGTAGATTTGCAGTGGTCTGATACTCCTTCCATTTCAATATGATCTCTTGCACAGTGCTCCTTGAGACGTTTAAAGCTTGGGAAATATTTTGGTATCCAAATCTGGCTTTAAACTTCTCCACAATAGTATCACTGACCTGCCTGGTGTGTTCCTTGGTCTTCATGATGCTCTCTGTGCTTTAAACAGAACCCTGAGACTATCACAGAGCAGGTGCATTTATACAGAGACTTTATTACACACAGGTGGATTCTATTTATCTTCATCAGTCATTTAGGACAACATTGGATCATTCAGAGAATGAACTTCTGGAGTGAGTTTTCTGAACTGAAAGTAAATGGGCCGAATAATTTTGCACGCCCCACTTTTCAGTTTTATTATTACAAAAAAAGTTTAAATGATCCAATAAATTTCGTTCCACTTCACAATTGTGACCCACTTGTTGTTTATTCTTCAGCAAAAAAATTAAATGTTATATCTTTTTGTTTGAAGCCTGAAATGTGGCAAAAGGTTGAAAAGTTCCAGGGGGCCGAATACTTTCGCAAGGCTCTGTATATTATCTTTTCTATCTCTATCACTCTAAAGCTATCTGTCTATCTGTGTATCTACTTAAAACCAATAAATTGTTGTAGTCAGAAGTCAGTTACACTTTAAGTGTAAAGTCTTGTAACGTAAAGTAACATTTCAGTAGACTGAGATTCTTTTTATTTCTCATTCAGTTATGTGCCACCATTAATTAGCCCAGACTAGATTGTGCCATCATGTTTTCCTGCTAGTTTAAATTTCAAAAGACAAGGGCAATGAGAGAGAAACATTACGCTACTCTGGTGGCCTGACTCTGAAGACGTCTTTTGTTTTGAGATTTGGATTGAGTGACAGAAACATGAGCCGAAACCCACTGTATCATAGAAAAGTAACAGTCTGAGAATACTTAAGACACCTTCATGCCGTCTTACCTAGGTCACTATATACCAATACACGATAACATATGAAATATATAATTTTACACAACTTAGGAATGAATATTAGCAAAGCAAACAGAACCACCAGAGGAACAATCTGTAAACATAGCTTGGCTATATTCCCATATTATTTTATGGCAGTTGGCAAGAAAGCCATCCACTTACCTAAAGGAGTTATCCCATAAAAATGTTATGCATTCGTTAAACCAGCACTTGGATATGAATACTTTAGTACATCCATGTAATTAAAATTTAAATATAGACACTGAGTTCAATAAAATATGTCTGTATATCGCCATCTGCTGCTTGTTCTTTTCTCTATTTCTCTGCCCACCACAGCAACATCACTGAGGTGGTCGCACGTGCTCTGCTCCATCTTCCATCTGTCACTAGTTCTACAGATGTAGCAGCCCTAGCGATCACTGTTTTCGCATAGCGTTGCTAATGAATCGCAACTTCTCCTCTTTCACTCCTTTCATTTGCAGTAAAAGTACGCTAATTAGGTGAATTGGTACGCATTAGCGTACAATGCGTACGCATTAGCATATAAATGCGTGCGCAGTAGCGTACAATGCATAGCATTAGCATACAAATGCGTATGCAGTAGCGTACAATGCATAGCATTAGCATACAAATGCGTTCGCATTAGCGTACAATGAATAGCATTAGCGTACAAATCATCAGATGCGTACTCTATTTACGATATTGTTCTGCGCTCACGCGATTCTCCTGTGATCGCTAGTGCTGCTACATCTGTATATACTTTTAGAATATGTGAGAGTTACAGGGAGAGATCTTCTGCAGAAAAGACCCCCCTGAGCTTTAGTAGAAGGGACATTCCCTCTGAGCTGCCAGCCTGAAGAAAACCTAGTAGGGCAAGTGATGCAATGCACGGAAGAAGTTCTGGATCCATGTGAGGTACAAGGCTGGTTTAAGCTGTGTTAGACTTATGTCAGATGTCTGATTTTCACTTTTTACATTTGGGAGAAATAACTTATTTTTGTGTATGTTTAAACATATTACATATAAGTAATATAATGCATTATTTATGCTTTATTATGTGATTATTTAATTTATATTTTGAATTTATGTGGTCATCTCAGCTACACCATACCAACTGCCCAGGACCATGCCTACTATACTTATATGGTGAATACAACGCATCCACACAATACTTTTCTTACTTTCTGCCATTGTAGCGTTGTTTACATTGCCCTCCAGATGTATCTTCTGGTAAGAATTTTTGTAACAGGTTTAGATGTGTACATTCTCTAGTAATTGTATGAGAAGCTTTATCCCAATTTTGTAACCAGGTACCATCTTCTAATTAAACCCCAAGGTATTCATTAAACTATGGAGCACATTAAAGGCCTTTTCTATCCTCTCTACATATATTGAAGTAAAGCTCAGTGCTCTCCAGCCTGTGACCTGCAGCCAAACCCAACTCAGGAATAAAATGATAAGACCAAACCTGATTGAATAAAGTGTGACAAGTGTGACATTGTTATACCGAAAATGTGTAAAAGTATATGGTGGCAGCGCAGCCAGACAACACATTGTTACCTCAGTATGGTGAATTGGTGACATTGGGTCTATTTAAGCTACCAATACATTGTCATATCCAATGCTGTTTACTAGCTACAAGACAAGTTAGGCGTCACATAAAAAAAAAAAATTAAAAAAATTGTTAAAACACCAGGCATGTTGCAGAAAGCATTATTTCCAATATCAGTAGCTAGAACATGTAGGCAGTTATCTTGTTGGTTAATTTGTAGGCCTTTGTGATTTCTCTCCACTAGACTATATATACAGATGGGTCCATCATCTATCTACAGATGTAGCCAAGCTACAATTGACTCTGATATCTTTGATAACACATTTCACAAGTGTTATCTTGTGCCATCTTTGACAAAAGCCACAGAAATATATTTCACTTTTTGTGCCTTTTTTACTTAATACCATCAAGTTTAGTTCGGCTGCAAATGTATCTGTACTTAACTTTTCTTGAATTCTTTAAGGACTTCAAGGTCTAAAGATACAAAGTAGAAACAATATTGGGTCATTGTTTATAGGATTTAATTTTTATGGTATTCACTATGTGGTAGTAATGACATTTTAACTTTATTCTTTAGGATAGTTTGACTATGATTTTGTTATGTTTTACTACTTTTGAAAAATTTAAAGGGAACCTGTCATCACCGAAACACCCCCTGAACTAGAGTAAGTGTTGTATAGTGTAAGTGATGCTGAATCCGAATATGTAAGCTTTATCTTCATACTCACTTCCATTCCAACGCTGTGCTCCCACAAACCAACAGTAAAATGCATTCACTGGACTCTTCTTTGAGTCCTCTCCATTATGTGAGTGAGCACTGGAGTCCACTGAGTGCATTTTACTGCTGGTTTGTCAGAGCACAGCGTCAGAATGCAAATGAGTATGAAGATAAAAATTACATATTTGGATTAAGCATCACTTACACTATACACCGCTTACTCTAGTTCAGGGGGTGTTTCGGAGATGACAGGTTCCCTTTAAATGCTCTAAAATAGGACTTTTTTTTCATGGGAAATCTTTGTGTCTATGGTCAGCTTTGGTCATTAGTTATCTGTGACCCTTACAAAAGCTTTGGGTTTTCATAGGCATACCGATATTAAGAACCATAGGTTAGAGTGGTGGTCTAATATTATCTTTAATCACCATTTATTGTTTTGATAAAATATGTCGAATACAAGCTTTTTATTCATGTCACTTTGTAATTTTAAGTTCTTAAAGAGGTTGACCCATAAAAAATATTCTCTCAAACTAGCTCCTCGATCTCGATACTTTTGTAATTGCATATCATTAAACATTTAGCATAGCCACTGAGTTATTCAATAAAATGTATCTGTATAGCACCACCTGCAGTTTGTTTTTTCCTTATTTTTTTGTCCTCCTCACTGAGAAGACCGCACATGCTCAGTTTCATCCTTCAACTGTCTCCTGAGCTGTGATAGGGAGAGTTGAGACACGCCCCCTTAGCTGCAGCAGAAAAGACACTCCCCTGAGCTGTCAGCTTGATAGAAATCTAGCAGAGCAATACGTCTATGGATCCATCTGAGGTACAGGGCTGGTTGTCATTTAGTCATGAAATAACCCTAATCAATTCCAGTGGTATTTTTTTTCCTTAATAATAATAATACTGATAATAATAATAGTAATAATAATAATAATAATAATAATAATAATAATCTTTATTTGTTTATCGCCAACATATTCCACAGCACTTTACAATCAGGGGGTTCATGTACAAATACATAAATGACATAGCAACAGACAAGTCAACAATTAAAACAAGAGGAATGAGGGCCCTGCTCATGTACATCATTTTCTCTATGTGTGGAGTAGAAGCCCAGATCTTCAGTAGGATATTTATTAAGCTAAAAGCAAGGTAGATGTATATGGAAGTAAGGGGGTCAGCACTGAATTGACTTCAGTCAGAAATTCACCACTTTCACTTCATTTGTGGTGTTGACAGTGACTGGTGTGAAGGACATTTGCTGACTTGGTTCCCTTGGCACTCTACTGTCTTTTTTTGTCTTAAATACAATACTAAAGTGATAAGCCCTTTGCTAACAGTGGCTAAGCACAGGCTACAAAAGGTTAGGAAGACTTCAGTAGATTTTTTTTTTTAATCAAGATCTGATATTTAATGATAGTAATAGGTCACCTTGTGCTGGTTATTTCACTTTATGGGAGCTGGGGGATAGGATCATATTTAACCTTTCTTTTATTTGTGGTTGAACAAAGGTTCTTTCATCCATTTCATTCCCAATGATAAATACAATTGTGTATCCATGTACTATATTTATTTGTCTTTGGAATCCTCAAAATGTCATATTCTGGAACATATATGGAACCTAAATCTTTATGGACATTTAAGAAATGAACATGTTCTTTGTTACCCTTCATGTCAGCTTACTAAAGCTGGCCAAACATATTAGACAGTCTAGGCCGAACTCTGCCAATTTTGGCGGGACAGGCCAACCATCTAATGTGTATGGGAGCTTCCCAACTCTCCCCCCATTGGCAAATTTGGGGAAAATAAGGATTGTGAAGTTGGAATTGGTCAAAGGTGTCTGGCAGGAACCTTCTCCCTATTCCTGCTTAAGAGTACATACACCTATATGCTCTGAAGATGTCAATATGGAGATAAATAAAGGAGTAATCCTATATCCAACATTGATGGCATATCAATAGGATAGTGTCAGATAGGTGCAGTTTTTACTTTTGGGACCCGCTTCTCTTTCCAGTATGGGTTCCGTTTACACAGTGGGAGTACCAAAAACATCCAAGCACTGACTTAGCTATATCCAGCTAGTCAATAGTCACTAGACTATTTTTGGAACTTCATAGAGAGAACACCACATTTGCACAGTGTGCTCTTCTTCTCATTAGGGGCCCTGTTCTGAGACAGGAGCAGATCCCAGCTATATCCCTAGTGATATGCTATCAATGTCTGAGATGAGTAAACCCCTTTAAGACTGTAGAAAATGCTAGGACTTCACTAAAACTGAAACTGTGAACATTTGCTTTGCCTGACAAATCTACTGTATACCGAACCATATTTGCACATATGAGATAATAAATTTGCATTATGGATCTATATTTTATCTTAAATAATCCTAATATGGTTCCATAATGCAATACGGTTATAAATGGATAAAAGGATTTTGGCACAAAATCCAAGACTGGAAAGGGACATAAAGCTTCATGAGCTGATTATTTTTTGTACCTTTTTTAGAAATATAAAAACGAACAGTTACAAACCAGAACACATACTGTTCAATTGTGTCTGAATATGAGGGCATTTGGACAGAAAGATTTTAGTAGACTTTTTGCATAGCGATCTAAGACTGGGGAGGAAAATTGGGCATAATGGTTGGATCAATAGTAAAAGAAAATGGAACTGAAATCAATGAAACAGCATGAATTCATCATCATAATAAAAATGTTCTGACATTAGATTAGAGCACAGTTTCTCCTAGCCCAGTGTTCACCTGCTGTATGTGTGACGAGGCAATAGCCGTATTATTATTATTAAGGAAATTAATATTGTAAGGAGGTTATTAGCTTTTCAATGTAGTATTTGCTCTCCAGGCTACAAGACTGTGGGGGGTTTAGTGACTGGAGTTCTTGCTAAAGTACTATACATGATATGAGCAAATGCCCTATAATAGCCAACTTTCTCAGTATTTTTGTTAGTTTTAATATAGGTTTTATCATTAATCATTTCATTATATTGTGTGACCCATGTCCCCAAAAGCCATTTGGAAACAGAGACTGCATATGATTCTATACTTTAATCAGACAATTGCCCTTTAACCTTATTTTTATTGTTTGACAATTAGTTGCATGCAGTCTATTACTCTTTAGATGTCAGGATATTTTTATTAGTACCTGGAAAAATCTACTCAAACACAGATGGTCCATGCATTGGCAACGTCCTACAAGGCTGCAGTGCTAAACATTCTTTCTCTGTACCACCCTGAGCTACTGCTTTGGCCAAATTTTATTTGAAAGTTACTGAGCTCTATAAAATATGTGAAAATTGCTGACATTTTCAAAAGTTTAATTTATTAGTCCTCAGCTGAGGGACCATGGTTCAAATCCTGACTGATGCGGACACCAGTTCACCAGATCAAGCCAGCATCAGGGAATTGTGTGCAGCAGATAATACAAGGTCCTGATGTTTGCCAGTTAGTAAAATATAAATTATGCATATTATAAACATATATTTACTTTTTTTTTTTTTGATCTGGAGCCTAAATTAATTTTAGAGGATGATCTGGAGACTGTTTAATCTTAGATGTCAAATTTATTTTTGAGGTCTGGTCTGAGGTTTGATTAATTTTACAGGATGAAATGGGGTCTGACCAATTTTTAATAATCTGATGTAATTTTAGGGCTCAAATTCATTGTAGGGGCTGATCTGGGATCTGATTAATTCTAGGGGTGTGGTCTAGGGTCTAAACTAATTTTAGGGACTGAACTGGGGTCTCCTTAATTTTAAGGATCTACTTATTAAATGTAGGGTTCTAGTCTAATAATAATAATATAGATCCATTCACATGACCATATTTTTAGTCCACATCTGATTTGCATTTTTTGCTAATCAGATGCTGACCCATTCATTTCGATGTGGCCACAAAAGATGCGGACAGCACACTACTTGCTATCCACATTGGTACAGTATGTCTGTTTCACAACCCATAGTAAAGATAGAACATGTCCTATTCTTGTGCGTTTTGCGGAGGAATAAGCTTTTCTAACTTAGTGTGGAATAGAGCAGGTATCCATGTTTTGCGGACTGCAAAAAGGATACAGTTGTGTGAATGGACCCTAATAATAATAAGTCTTGATGCAAATAGTTCTATAAAGTTTGTGAAACATTAACAAAAGGACACCTTTACTGTTGGTGTTCAGCTCAGACCTTGACATGACCACAGACTCAGATAGGTGGACCTTTACTAAAACTAGTTGAGCATCCATAGTTTTGAGTCTGTACAGTAAAAAAGTCTGGAAGGACAACTCTTGAGAAAAGTAATGTAAAGGAAAGGGTGAATGCTCATCCAGACCAACAAAGCCAAATGTTTTTATAAATGCATAAAGGAACTTACAAGTATATGAAAAGGGAGGGATATTTAAGTCTAACGGTCCCTTTACACAGGCTGACAATTGATAAGATTATCGATAATGATGCTTGTTAGAGATGATCTGGCAGTGTAAATGCACGGCCAATTACACAATGAACGAGCAAAATGCTTGTTCATCAGGTATTTGGATATTTTGTGCAGTACAAAAGATCATTGTCTCCCAGTAGCAGATCATGCTGTGTAAACAATGAGACAGTATGGCATTAGCGATCTTTCCTCCCCATACTCTGGAGGAGCTGGAGGAGATCGCTGCATGTAAATGCAACGGTCTCCTCCACTAGCGAGCAGTAGATTGTCGGGAAGGGACTCTTTCTACCTGGCAATCTGCTAGATCGTTGTCCCCTGTAAAGGAACCTTTAGATTTTGCAGTGCATTGGGCACAAAAGGTTAAACTACATCTTTTGCTTGTTTTATGGACTACTTGGTTGACAGTTGTCCCACTTAATAGAATCTATTCTTTCTATTTTACACCACATTCCCTTTGTGTCCTTATCTTTGACATAAAAACAATTAAATAATAAGGGAAATGTCCTTCTGTTTTTTTCTGAAAGGACATTGTGAAGCATGAGCACTGTTATGTCACAATACCTCCTAATCTCCGTCTTGAGTGACACATAATAAGGAGGGTGCTTTGATGCATAAATACAGAGAAAGCGAATTATTGACATTAAAGCTCTGCTATCTGTTCCAACTCTGGAGTTCAATTACAAGAAAATAGACAGTCAGAACTGTTAACTTTTTGAATGGCCTTTTCCATCATGACACATTTAATTAACAGGCATATTAACCTTTTTCAAAGCCTAAAATAGCTATAAAACAGCAATGCCACTTAGTCAAGTGATTTCATAGGTAGAAATGTTCATTTATGGAAAGTCTAGTTTCCTCTTTTATTATATACCGTGAATCAGTATATAGCAAATTGATGTTCTGTTGCAAATTATGTTTACAAATTATTAAAATGATCATCCTCATTATAAAGCATATTGATTAAGATTAGACGTATAAATAATGTTCTTAATTAAAAACAAAATTCTAAAAAAAAGCAGGTACCATGACCATAATTTTTTTTTCTGAGATTTTATCACAAACGCTACTGTGAATCTACTAGTGAGAACTGGGGTTCCCCATATTGGTGATTATCGAGGTCAAATGGCCATGGCTGCATTTTGTACTATACAGTTTTTTTTAATTCCAACCTAAATAGGGAAGGCTATACAAAACTTTATTTAATATTCTCTAAGTTATAAACTGAAATCATATTGTGTCATCATGACATACGGTATGACAACACACTTTAACATAGTGGTCACTCATACAGAATTTGTGGATGGATCTTCCATATAGGCATCTCAATTTTACATCTAAAATCAGGCTCTCAGTTCTAGGTATATTTCTCAGAAACCATGCTGATTCTTCTCAATGGATTTTAGTAGCCAGCTCCTCTACCTTCAGCTTTGTACCTATTACATAAAGGCAACCTTTATCCTAGACTTCAGAAAGAACGATTGTCTATTGTCCAGCCAATATTGGGTTTAACCATATTACAAAGCTGTGACTGGTAGCAGTGAAGCGGTTTTTGGGTTAAAGGCCCAAGTCAAGTTGACTAGTGGCAACTTGAGAACACAAAGCTAGACGCAGAGCAGATGTTCTCTCAATAGGCTTCTTACGTTCTGTTCTGCCTTGATAAAGCTTTCAGCGTTTCTCACCTGCTTATTTAGCTTGTAGTTTTCATGTACTGGCACACTACAGATAGCATGTCACATTTCTGTTACTGCATATCTCTTGCAACGCCTTTTTGAGGCCAGCAATATTTAATATTAAGGCATGTTTGGCTTCATATAATAAATGTGAATACTCATTGCAAAAATGTTATGGTGAATAAAACTATTTAGTCTAACTCTAGAAAGAAGGATAAATGCAGTAGACCTCTCTGTTAAGGTGCCATACACTTTAGAAAGCTTTTGGCCTACAACTATTCCTCTTCACAGCCCCATTAACATGCATGGTCAGGTCTCAGCTGAGTGTGGATGTGTTCTCAGTAGAGAGAGAGGGTGAACTGCTGCCAGATACCAATGCTTATTTCCAGTGAGATACAAAAACATCAGACATGTTGAAATTCAGGGTAGGTCAGTTCCTACCAAAATCACAGAGCTTATCTAATATGTGTGGCCACCCTTAGCTGTCACTTTGTCTCTTTCTATTAGAACTTTCATTTTCAACTTGATCCTCCAAAGCAATGCACCAAAATGGAATTTTCTTATATTTTTGTAACATCGCTCTTCTATGATAGTGGGTCCTTGAACATAAACTGATTTTATTACCTGGCCTCGGTAATTGCTGCCTCCTGCAGGCAGGTTCTTTGAGAGAGGGGATTATAAGGCAGGGACAGAGAAAGAATATCCGAATTCTGATTTTAACTAGATGAAGGAGATGCAGAAAAAAACATTACCAGGATTTGAGGTGAAAAATAAAGTTAAGAGAGACAGATATGTAATAAATAGATAGATAGATAGATAGATAGATAGATAGATAGATAGATAGATAGATAGTTAGATAAATAGACTGTTAACTCTGCTTATTGTACTTTATGAAAAGTTTATTATCTGAATATCTAGTTTCTACATGACTCCAACCCAACTGAATATACATATAGGGTTTTACTTAATAGTTCAAAGTGGTTTTATGTTTTTTCATTATTATTAGAGATGAGCGAGCACTAAAATGCTCGGGTGCTCGTTATTCGAATAGAATTTTTCCCGATGCTCGGGTGCTCATTTCGAATAACGAACCCCATTGAAGTCAATGGGAGACTCGAGCATTTTTTGCAGGGGATCGGGGCTCTGCACAGGGAAGGTTGCGTGAAAACCTGGAAGCCTCAGAAAATGATGGAAACACCACGGAAATGGACAGAAAACAGCAGGGGCAGCATGCATGGATGCCTCTGAGGCTGCCTAATTGTACCATTATGCCAAAGTCTGGGCAACAGCCTGGTGGTGACCCCCAAGGCAATTGTGCTGACCCAGACCAAGATGGGCAAGGCACATGTGCTGGCACATGTTAGGAAAGCACCCAACTAGGTGCAACGAAGGTCCATCACCGCCTGCAGGTGACACCACTGCTCCTGCTGTGCTATCCCCCGCCCCACGACGCAGGCATAAGCCTGACACATCATGGTGACAGCGTAGTGACACCAACAAGTGACCAAGTTAGATTGAGGTAGGAGGTGAACCACCCAAAAATTTAGCCTGACACAGCATGGCAGTGACACCACCAATGCCTTGGTCAGACTGAGATTGCAGTCAAATGTCTGTAGGTGAGCCTCCCAAAAATTTGTTTTGGAGTGTCCGAAGTTGACCTTCCTAAAAAATTGTTTTGGAGTGTCTGTAGTTGACCCTCCTGTAAAATATTTTTTTTTGTTTTTCCTGTTATTAGTTTATGTACAACCCATGGCTGGCATGGTGGGAATATATAGGTTTGCTTCACAGATGGTCCACTGCACCTTTACATTTTCTTCATCATTGCCAATTACTTTTTCACCAACTGTTGTCTGGCAATGATAAAGGGGAAGGTGAATCCACTGCCGAAGAAAAGTGTCATCCTCCTACAAGTCTCCACTTGTTCTCAATTGAAAAGGGGATGTTCTTGCCGTGGCCTTCCTCATAGTGGCCGCTTCTGCAGACGACAGAGGTGGTGTACCTACGGACAGCCTGACCGAACATGATGGCAGACGGGGAGACACTCCCTCATGTAAAATTGTTTTTTGAGTGTCTGTATTTGACACTACTAAAAAATTTATTGGAGAGAGGGCCTGTAGGTGGCCCTCCGTAAACATTGTTTGTATATAGCGCCAGTTGGCCCTCAGAAACATTGCCTGTTGGCTCAGCGTTTCTATGCGAAGAGGAGGAGGAGGGGTTGGAGGAAGAGGCATAATAAGTCTGAGAAACCGTGACCAAGGTAGGCCCCACAGTCCTTGGTGTGGGCATTACATGAGTGGCCCCAGGGTCAGACTCGATCCCAGCCTATACCAAGTTAACCCAATGTGCCGTCAAGGAGATATAGTGTCCCTGCCCGCCAGCACTTGTCCACGTGTCCATGGTTAGGTGGACCTCATCACTAACCTGATGCCTGATGCCTGATTTGAATCCATACTTTCCGTGGGGGGGGCAGGCTGGGGAGCTGGAGGAGACAGAGGTCTACTCCCTTGGCTAGCATGGGTGGACTGCATGGAAGACTGGGTGGTGGATAAATTACTGGACGCATTGTCCGCTATCCACGTCATCACCTGTTCGCACTGTTGTGGTTTCAATAGTGGTGTACCACGTGACCCAGTAAGTTGCAAGATGAAGCTAGGGAGTGAAACTCTGTGGCATTCCACTGCTCCCTCATCAGCATGTACAGTGTCACCCTGCCCAGGACCACGGCCTCTGCCCCCTACACTACTTGAATGCCCACGCCCACGCCCTCGACCCTTAGCCCTTGGGTTCAACATTTTGTATATTCACCAAACTGTCGAGTTAATGTCTGAGGCCAAAACCGTATTCAGTAGACAGTAGAATTACTATCTGAGGCAAAAAAAATTATTCTCTAGACTGCGGCTAGTGTATCGCACACCTCACAATTGTTCACTGGACTGTAGTTTATATAATTGAGTGAAAAAAATTATTCTCTAGACTGCGGCTAGTGTATCGCACACCTCACAATTGTTCACTGGACTGTAGTTTATATAATTGAGTGAAAACAATTATTCTCTAGACTGCGGTTAGTGTATCACACACCTCACAATTGTTCACTGGACTGTAGTTTATATAATTGAGTGAAAAAAACGTATTCTCTAGACTGCGGCTAGTGTATCGCACACCTCACAATTGTTCACTGGACTGTAGTTTATATAATTGAGTGAAAAAAATTATTCTCTAGACTGCGGCTAGTGTATCACACACCTCACAATTGCTCACTGGACTGTAGTTTATATAATTGAGTGAAAAAAAATATTCTCTAGACTGCAGCTAGTGTATCACACACCTCACAATTGTTCACTGGACTGTAGTTTATATAATTGAGTGAAAAAAATTATTCTCTAGACTGCGGCTAGTGTATCACACACCTCACAATTGTTCACTGGACTGTAGTTTATATAATTGAGTGAAAAAATTATTCTCTAGACTGTGGCTAGTGTATCACACACCTCACAATTGTTCACTGGACTGTAGTTTATATAATTGAGTGAAAAAATTATTCTCTAGACTGCGGCTAGTGTATCACACACCTCACAATTGTTCACTGGACTGTAGTCTATATAAATGAGTGAAAAAAAATATTCTCTACACTGCAGCTAGTGTATCACATACCTCACAATTGTTCACTGGACTGTAGTTTATATAATTGAGTGAAAAAAACGTATTTTATAGACTGACACTGCTGTACAGCACACCTCACAATTGTTCACTGGACTGTAGTTTATATAACTGAGTGACAAAACGTATTCCCTAGACTGCACTACAGATCCCAGCAAGCCAAGGTACAGCAGCAGCAAAAATGAGTACTGAGAGGACTTTCAGCAATTTCATTGGGGTCTGTGTGGACCATGTGCTGCCCCCTTTCTGCCACCAGTGCACAGTGTGCAGCCAAGATGGCGGTAGCTGCACTACAAGTCTCAGCCAGCAGCCGAGAGGAGGACAAAAAAAAATGTCGTTGTAGCCCTTAGAAGGAGCGTTGGGTTCTTTGTGGATGATTCCTGCCTAACCAGATTCTAATTTCACGCCCTAACAGTGTGCAGCCAAGATGGCGGTAGCTGCACTACAAGTCCCAGCCAGCAGCCAGGAGGAGACCAAAAAAAAAAGGTGCTTGTAGCCCTTAGAAGGGCTGTTGGGTTCTTTGTGGGTGATTCCTGCCTAACCAACAACTAAATTCAGGCCCTAACACTCTCCCTGACAGACAGCAGACATCAGACATCCCTAATCTCATGCAGACGGCGTATGATGCGAGCAGCGCGGGACCAGATTCTTATATTCCCAGGTCATCTGATCTGGCCAGCCAATCCCTGCTATCGACTTGTAGGGGCCCCACGTGATGCTAAGAGGTACTAAAGACTCTCCTGCATGTTGATTGGCTGAAAAAGGTGGCTAACATGCAGGAAGACGAAGTTGCCATTTCCTCGAGGATCGCGATATGCTCGTCCGAGTAGCGAGCATATGCGAATACCCTAATGCTCGAACGAGCACCAAGCTCGGACGAGCATGTTCGCTCATCTCTAATTATTATCCATTACCGACTGGACAAGGCACATTTTTGTTATACTTGATTCTATCTTTGTTTTTTGACTACAAGAATTTTAAGGATCATTTCTAAGGGTAACCCTGTGTCAATCAAGCAGTTTTACCTGCTGAGAACTATTTGTATGACTTTCAATTTTTGTTCTTTATAAACTGATCAGGGACTATGAGACTTTTTTGGCAAGTTAAGCTTTTAAAAGTGCTGACAACTTAGTTTGGCCTCAGCATTGAAGTGAGTGACCTCTGTAAGTCTTAAGAGTCAATATGAATATGACAGTAATTTTCTTTATACTGTGCAAGGATAGCCAATCCAGACTCAGTGCAGTGAGAATGCAGTACCTATTACATATTCTAAAAGTGTTATCAAGTTTAATTTATGCAATAATCTAAAATATTGTCAATGAAAACGTACCATGGGAAGACAGATCAGTGTCACCTCTCAGCAGTCACAAAATATCCTTATAAAATTAAGTCATATTTAATATTCATTGTATCTTCCTATTGTTGATGATTCTATGTGGAATAGTTATATGCAATTGATGCTAAACTACAAACCTACTCTGTCTTTGTCATTTCAGATTCGAGTTGATGGCCCCATCACTGGAGCAGTACAGTATGAAACCATCCAAGTGGTAGACTCTGGTCCTATTTTAAGGGATATGGCCTTTACAAAGAATGAGGAACAGCTCTTTGTCATGTCTGAGAAGCAGGTTGGTTGATTTATACAGTATGTCAAAGCAGTTTTTCATTAAACAACATTGCCTGAAAGAACAATGTCGGCAATCACAGTTTAGAAAACCCCTGTTAGATAATATGGCGGGTGGAGGACGTGTTCTGTCCTGTATTACACAGACAATCCATTGATTTGAATGACCACTGTGTACCACTGTGGCTGATGCTCAGGGGAAATTGACCACTTAAAGGGGTTCTTTACCTTTTTGCTACTAATGACACCCACCAATCAGATACTATTAATCTATTACAAGGATCATCAGTAATAAAAAGGTTTAATGCCAGATTTCTACACAGATAACAGTGGATTGCCGGTGGTCTCAGGTGGACATCTGATTATTGTCAAGTGACCCTTTAATGTCAGGTAGGGGTGGATTTGGCATTTTTGGCGCCCCAAACAAAGTTATATCTGGCAGCCCCCATCACACTACAAAGCTCCATTCCAACAGATTGCTGTATTCCATGCAGTCACCCAGTTAAGCTTGGGCTCTGTTGGCCTACAAAGACCCACTCTAGGCACTTCTGCTACTGCTCTACAGCTGGGAAGATTTCCCTATCCTTCCATGTGCTCCTGTGCAGTTGAACCAGCTGCACTGTCCATGTGTCTGCCGCTTTTCTCATTTTTTTCAGCCAACTGCTTGTGGCAAGAAGGGAATGCCCTGATCTCAGGAGCCCCTAACATTTGCTTGATTTGCATGGTGGTAAGGTCCACTACTGATGTCAGCTATAACCTATACTGTAACTGCCAATTTCTTTAAATGAAACTTGCTAAAAAATGTAGGCCTCCAAACTGCCAACAACCTTTAATCCGGTTTATTAGAAGCTTCACAGTGATGATTGTATATTCTGAGTGATTTGGCATAAGGAAGGAAAAGAAATTTGAATTCTATATTCCAATGCATGTAAGGAGTTATGGGGGAGGAACTGTTCCTTGGTAGAGTTACATTGGCCAGTCCCGCTCCTTGCTTTATTGACATACTGGGTTGACATCCTGTAGGCAAGCCACCTCCAGCAGCAGGTGGCAGTTTGGGGCCTAAACTCCTGAAGACAAGTTTTCTTTCTTTAAAAGAAAAACATCTAAATATTTCAATTTTTTTTACCTTGAGATGTACTTTACAATAAACATGATAACAATTACCCAGTGATGACCTGTATGATTCATCTTCACTTTATATGTCTTTTGTAGTTAAATTGTCCTTTGCCAGATGCCTGTGGTTAAACAAAACATAACACCATGTGCTCTGGGAAGTCTAAAGCTGGCAAGACTCCAGTCATGCCTTCTGTACCAGGACAGAAACACATGGTTTTACACCCATCATCTGCTTAAAACTTCAAATAAACATGACAGCTGATCTCTGTGCACCAGAAGAGTTGCCCTTGATAGAAGTTGATGGGTAGGACATGTATGACCTACCAATACAGGCAGGTTCAACTTCATCTTAGAGAACCTGATCAGGGAATATTGTGGACACTATTACTAATGAGATTTCGAGAGCATATGTTCAGTAGGCTATTTCTTAGTGCACAATAACGTCTGATTCTCCTATGAGAACAACTCTTCAGACATTGCCATGGTTACTACATGAAGTCTGGTGAAAGGAACGATTAGGTGTCAGGAATGGGAAGGACACAGTGGTGTGAACAGTAGGGAAATGCAGCAAAATGTGTTGCATCCAAAGAAGTTTTAAAATTAATGAGGACCTTAGAGCGGAATAATTGCTGTTCTGTATTCTGGCTTATGTTTTGTTTTCTCTTGATAATTAATTATGAAGGGACCTTTTCTACATGTGATATACAGAGTGCATTGATGACTCGCTGTGAGCCCATTCCACACATGATCAAGGAAAAAATGTTGTTAGCGATTTGCAAACAGCATTGAACAGCAAAAGCAAATTCATCATTTCTAATGGTTTAATTCATTTTTGGAGTCTAGCTGTTCTGTTTCATTTCATTGGTAAAAGGATTGTACATTTCTTCCAGAGACATTTTTAATGCTCAAAATTATAAGGCAGTTTTACCTGAAAATGGAAAACTTCGAGAGCAACTGTAATAGTCCACGCGCTAGGTGTAAACATATAGGTTTTAAAAATGACATTTGACAATTTGTTAATTAGACTTAACTCACGTTGAATTAAGAAAATTAATGTGTGATTCATCTAATAGATAATATAGAATATATAAATTGCACAAATGGTATGTGTCAGGCTAATGCTACCGATAAAGGTCTGCTAGTGAATTTGAAAAAGAGGTTTGGTGAGTCACTAAAATGTTTATGGTGCTGATCAGGAATTCCTGATCTTGAATATCCATCATTTCCCATTTTAGATCCAACATTCTGTATAAATTAATTTCTTAATATATTTATTGTAGTCAGAGCTCAATTTTTCTGAAACAGAGCTCCAAATCATCTGCCTGGCTTCAATGCAATGCAACGAACTTTGCATAAATCAATAGTGCTTATGAAACTTTGTAATATATCTGAGAAAATGCATCTTTTTCCACTTATCAGGTTCCTAGAAAACTCTCCCATAGAAGTCAATGAGGTCCCCTCCTGACCATTTTGTCTATGGACCATGTGGCTGGCCATAAAGCAATTCTTTAAATGCTTTCTAAATACTGTTAAGAACAGCTCAGGCAATATAGTCCCCTCCCCCCCATAATCATGTTCATGTTTCTGTAACCAGAAAATAAAAACTGATTAGAATAAAAGGATATGTTTTGTTATGTGGTTTTAACTGGCAGAAAAAAAATGGTGACACATTTGTTTGAGGTCCAGAAGCACTGAAAAACTGGAAGAGTTGTTTATCTGTAGCTCTCTCTTTTTTGTCTATAATGAATATATCTTTTGCATCAATATAAAAAACATTTCCTGCAGTTACTACCACCTCCCACTATTGTGTACTGCAGTGCCAAGTACCATAACAGACCTACTTGAAAGAAGTCCACCTTGACTCAAATCCTCCACACCCAATCTTACATGTTAAGCTGTGACCATTCTGTATAGAAATATAGGTCCTAATATACTATTGTTCATGCAGCCGAATACAGTCTTTGTGTTGTTCAACCAGAAGAAAAAGTTCTCTGTATCATTTTTCCCATCTTTAGAGATTTTATTTTGAACTTGAATTTTATTGTCAGGAGACAAATTTCTAATCACACAGTGAAAATCATCATTTCTATTCTTCCCCTGTTATGTTATGGGTTCAAGTCGTAGATAAGTGTCCAAGATAAGCAGACATTTCCCCGACAGAATCCTAGAAACTAATCAGCTTTGACATTGTTTGTTCTGCCCTCAGGATCATTTGATGTTCTAGATAGTCTTATAAAGTAAAAATATAAAACTATGTTGAGAAAATGTACTAAAAGAATTTAAAGTCTCACATAATCTTTAATATTCTGCTTTAATTGTTAGTTTACAAATATTCAACTAGAATAGGGATTTGTGTAAACCTTAAGATGCCAAACTGCTGAAGAACTTTCATAGGTATATTATCATTGATATTATTATTATTATTAATATCGCGGGTTCGGCATATCGCGGATCGGATTGACAGATTGCTGGGTGGGGCTGGGGAAGACCCGGCGGTCATTGTACACATTGGCACCAATGACAAAGTCAGGGGGAGATGGAAGGTCCTTAAAAATGATTTTAGGGAACTAGGAGAGAAGCTCAAGTCCAGGACCTCCAAGGTACTGTTTTCAGAAATACTACCAGTGCCACGAGCGTCACTAGAGAGACAACGGGAGATTAGGGAGTTAAATAAGTGGCTCAGAGGCTGGTGCAGGAAGGAAGGGTTTGGGTTCATGGAGAACTGGGCCGACTTCTCTGTTGGCTACAGACTCTACAGTAGGGACGGGCTGCACCTTAATGGGGAGGGTGCAACTGCCCTGGGGGAAAAAATGGTTAGACGGCTGGAGGAGCTTTTAAACTAGGATCTGGGGGGAGGGTGGGGGGTAATACTAATAAGGGGGTAGATAGTGTAGATAGAGAGTGGGTCATAGTCGGGGAGAGTGGGGGTTAGTGGGGGTTGGGATTAGTGAGGAATGTAGGGAGAATATTGGGCAAAACATCAACCAAAGTAACCCAAAAACCCTGGATATTCACTTCACAGGTAATAGTAATTTAAAAAGGGGGGTAAAAAATATACATAGATCTCTTAAGTGTATGTACACTAATGCCAGAAGCCTGACTAATAAAATTGGTGAACTGGAATTAGTGATGTGTGAGGAGGACTATGACATAGTGGGAATAACTGAGACATGGCTGGATGATACCTATGACTGGGCAGTTAACGTACAGGGTTACAGTCTTTTTAGAAAGGATCGCCAAAACCGGAGAGGGGGAGGGGTCTGCCTTTATGTAAAGTCCTGTCTAAAGCCCACACTGCGGGAAGATATAAGTGAGGGACATGAAGATGTGGAGTCACTGTGGGTAGAAATAAATGGAGCCAAAAACAATAATAAAATACTAATAGGAGTTTATTATAAACCACCTAGTATACCAGAGCCCATAGAAAATCTACTTCTAAACGAAATAGACGAGGTGGCAAATCATAATGAGGTCGTTATTATGGGGGATTTCAACTACCCAGATATAGACTGGAAAACTGAAACCTGTATATCTCATAAAGGAAACAGGTTCTTGGAAATAACCAAAGACAATTACCTTTCCCAACTGGTTCAGGACCCGACTAGAGGGACGGCCATACTGGACTTAGTATTAACCAATAGACCTGACAGAACAACAGATGTGCAGGTCGGGGGACTCCTAGGAAATAGTGACCATAATATAATAACCTTCCAATTGTCATTTAAAAGAGCGTTTCTTCAGGGAGGAACAAAAATACCTAACTTCAAAAAAGCTAAATTTAGCCAACTAAGAGAGGCCATAGGCCTAACTAACTGGGACAAAGTCCTCAAAAATAAAAATACAGCCACAAAATGGGATATTTTTAAAAGCATCCTAATATCTAATTGTGAGAGGTACATACCTTATGGGAATAAAAGGTTAACCCCTTAACGCCGAATGACGGCTTATCCCGTCATGGGCAGGAGCCGCTTGCCGCCCCATGACGGGATAAGCCGTCATGGCATTAAACTGTCACCATGTCTGATGACATGGTGACAGTGCTGAGACCCCGGCTGTTACTTACAGCCAGGGGTCTCAGCTAACCAGCCCGGGACCAATGGGGGCGGTCCCGGGCTAGCGATCGCTGTGATTGGCTAGTCTGTTCAGACTAGCCAATCGCAGCGATCGTAGCTGCAATAAACTGTAAAATTAAAAAAAAAAAAAAAATTATCAATATAATATATATATATATATCCCCCCCACCCCACTGTTTTCTCTGATGGCCGTTTGGGTGGGTGGGGGGGGAGATATAGAGGGCGGGCGGGCGATGTGCGGGCGGCTGCGGCGTGAGTGCCGCCCGCAATGATTTCTCAGGATGGCGAGCGGTTATCAAGCAGAGTATCAGCATACAGCTGATACTATGCTTGAAACTGTTGACATCGGTGCTGGCACCGATGTCAGCAGTTTAACCCCTTCCATGCCGCGGTCCGTAGGGACCGCTGTATGGAAGGGGTTAACAGGGAGGGAGCTCCCTCCCTCTCCCATCGGGTGCTGGCAGCGCCGATGGTGTGGCCAGATGAGAGGGAGGAAGCTCCCTCTCCCTTCCATCGGGACGCTGCTCTGCTGTGGCAGCGTCCCGATGGTTACCATGGCAACCAGACGCTTTCAGAAGCGTCTCGGTTGCCATGGTGTAAGCTAAGCCTCATCAGGCTCCTGCTAAAGGCAGGAGCCTGACAAGGCTTAGCAAGAGTGAAAATGCACTGCAGTACACTATATAGTGTACTGTAGTGTATTATAGAACAATCAGACCCACTGGATCTTCAAGAACCAAGTGGGTCTGAGTCTAAGAAAGTGTAAAAAAAAGTGTAAAAAAATAAAAAAAAGTGTAAAAAAAAAGTATTTAAAAAAATCCCTTTTTCCCCCCAAAACTCAAATTTGAAATTAGTAAAAAAAGATAAAAAATACCCCAAGCATGTTAGGTATCGCCACGTTCGTAACAACCTGCTCTACAAAAATATCACATGTCCCAACCCCTCAGGTGAACACCGTAAAAAAATAAAAATAAAAACAGGTTAAAAAAAGCTATTTTTGTCACTTTACATCACAAAAAGTGTAATAGCAAGCGATCAAAAAGGCGTATGCCCCTCACAATAGTACCAATCTAACCGTCACCTCTTCCCGCAAAAAATGAGCCCCTACCTGAGACAATCGCCCAAAAAAAAAAAAACTACAGCTCTCACAATGGAGACACTAAAACATGGATGTTTTTTGTTTCAAAAATGAAATTATTGTGTAAAACTTAAATAAATTAAAAAAACTATACATGTTAGGTATCGCCACGTCCGTAACAACCTGCTCTACAAAAATATCACATGAGTTAACCCCTCAGGTGAACACAGTAAAAAAATAAAATAAAAACAGGGTCAAAAAAGCCATTTTTTTGTCACTTTACATCACAAAAAGTGTAATACCAAGCTATCAAAAAGGCATATGCCCCCCAAAATAGTACCAATCTAACCGTCACCTCTTCCCGCAAAAAATGAGCCCCTACCTAAGACAATTGCCCAAAAAATAAAAAAAACTACAGCTCTCACAATGGAGACACTAAAACATGATTTTTTTTTGTTTCAAAAATGATATTATTGTGTAAAACTTAAATAAAAAAAAAACTATACATGTTAGGTACTGCCACGTTCGTAACAACCTGCTCTACAAAAATATCACATTAGTTAACCCCTCAGGTGAACACAGTAAAAAAAAAAAAAAAACAGCCAGAACAGCCATTTTTGTTTACCTTGCCTAACAAAAAGTGTAATATAAAGTGATCAAAAATCATATGTTCCCCAAAATAGTATCAATAACACTGTCACCTTATCCCTTAGTTTCCAAAATATGGGCACTTTTTGGTTGTTTCTACTGTAGGGGTGCATCGGGGGGGCTTCAAATGGGACATGGTGTCTCAAAACCAGTCCAGCAAAATCCGCCCTCCAAAAACCATCTGGCGCACCTTTCCTTCTGCGCTTGGCCATGCGCCCATACAGTAGTTTACAATCACATGCGGGGTGTTTCTGTAAATCGCAGAATCAGGGTAATAATTTTTGAGGTTTTTTTTGCTATTAACCCTTGATTTGTTACAGGAAAAAAATGGATTAAAATGGAAAATCTGCAAAAAAAAGTGAAATTTTGAAATGTCATCTCCATTTTCCTTTAATTTTTGTGGAATACATAAAGGGTTAACACAGTTTGTAAAATTAGTTTTGAAAACCTTGAGGGGTGTAGTTTCTAAAATGGGGTCATTTATGGTGGTTTCTATTATGTTAGCCACACAAAGTGACTTCAGAACTGAACTGGTGCTTAAAAAAATGGTTTTGGAAAATTTCTAAAAAAATTTAAGAATTGATTCTAAAATTCTAAGCCTTCTAACATCCCCAAAAAATAAAATTACATCTACAAAATGATGGCAACATAAAGTAGACATATGGGACATGTAAAGTAATAACTATTTTGTGAGGGATCACTATCTGCCTTAATAGCAGAGAAATTCAAAGTTTGAAAATTACAAATTTTTCCAAATTTTCTGTAAATTTAGGATTTTTTTATAAATAAAGGTGATTTATATTGACTCAAATTTACCACTGTCGTGGAGTACAATGTGTCACGAAAAAACAATCTTGGAATCAGTCGAATCGGTGAAAGAATCCCAAAGTTATGAATTGATAAAGTGACACATGGCAGATTTTAAAAATGTGGCTTCGGCATTAAATGTAAAAGTAGCTTCGGCCTTAAGGGGTTAAGGAACAAGAAAAAAACCAATGTGGATAAACAGAACTGTAAAGAAAGCAATAAATGACAAACAGAAAGCATTTAAATCACTAAAACAGGAGGGGAGCGAGGAAGCATTGAAAAACTACAAGGAAAAAAATAGAATATGTAAAAGACAAATAAAAACAGCCAAACTAGAGACCGAGAGATTAATCGCCAAAGAAAGTAAAACTAACCCTAAAATGTTCTTTAATTATATAAATGGTAAAAAGTATAAACCTGAAGGTGTCGGCCCCTTACAGAGTAATGAGGGGGGAGTTGCAGAGAGCGATGAGTAGAAAGCAAAGCTACTAAGTATCTTTTTCTCCACTGTATTCACTGAGGAAAATAAACTGTCAGATGAAATGCAGAATATAAAAGTAAATTCCCCATTAAAAGTGCCCTGTCTGACCCAGGAAGAAGTAGAGCTGCGTCTTAAAAAGATTAAAATAGACAAATCGCCAGGACTGGATGGCATACACCCCCGTATCCTAAGAGAATTAAGTAATGTCATCGCCAGACCCTTATTTCTGATATTTAAGGACTCTATACTGACAGGGAGTGTTCCACAGGATTGGCGCATAGCAAATGTGGTGCCAATATTCAAAAAGGGTCCAAAAACAGAGCCCGGGAACTATAGGCCGGTAAGTTTAACATCTGTCGTGGGTAAACTGTTTGAGGGTTTTCTAAGAGATGCTATCTTGGAGTACCTCAATGAAAATAAGCAAATAACTCCATATCAGCATGGCTTCATGAGGGATCGTTCATGTCAAACCAATTTAATCAGTTTCTATGAGGAGGTAAGTTCTAGACTAGACCGCAGCGAATCAATGGATGTCGTATATCTGGACTTCTCCAAAGCATTTGACACTGTACCACATAAAAGATTAGTATATAAGATGAGAATGCTTGGCCTGGGAGAAAATGTCTGTATGTGGGTAAGTAACTGGCTCAGTGATAGAAAACAGACGGTGGTTATTAATGGTACATACTCAGATTGGGTCACTGTAACTAGTGGGGTACCACAGGCATCAGTATTGGGCCCTATTCTCTTCAATATATTTATTAATGATCTTGTAGAAGGCTTGCACAGTAAAATATCAATTTTTGCAGATGACACTAAACTGTGTAAAGTAATTAACACAGAAGAGGACAGTACACTGCTACAGATGGATCTGGATAGACTGGAGGCTTGGGCAGAGAAGTGGCAGATGAGGTTTAACACTGACAAATGTAAAGTTATGCATATGGGAAGGAATAATGCAAGTCACCAGTACATACTAAATGGTAAAATATTGGGTAACTCTGACATAGAAAAGGACCTAGGAATTTTAGTGAACAGAAATCTAAGCTGCAGAAACCAGTGTCAGACAGCTGCTGCCAAGGCCAGTAAGATAATGGGCTGCATCAAAAGAGGCATAGATGCCCGTGATGAGAACATAGTCCTGCCACTTTACAAATCAATAGTCAGACCACACATGGAGTACTGTGTACAGTTCTGGGCTCCTGTGAACAAGGCAGACATAGCAGAGCTGGAGAGGGTTCAGAGGAGGGCAACTAAAGTAATAACTGGAATGGGTGGACTACAGTACCCAGAAGGATTATCAAAATTAGGCTTATTCACTTTAGAAAAAAGACGACTGAGATCTAATAACTATGTATAAATATATCAGAGGTCAGTACAGAGATCTCTCCCACGATCTATTTATCCCCAGGACTGTGACGAGGGGCCATCCTCTGCGTCTGGAGGAAAGAAGGTTTGTACACAAACATAGAAGAGGATTCTTTACGGTAAGAGCAGTGAGACTATGGAACTCTCTGCCTCAGGAGGTGGTGATGGTAAGTTCACTAAAAGAGTTCAAGAGGGGCCTGGATGTATTTTTGGAGGGTAATAATATTACAGGTTATAGTTACTAGAGAGGGGTCGTTGATCCAGGGAGTAATTCTGATTGCCTGATTGGAGTCGGGAAGGAATTTTTTTCCCTAAAGTGGGGAAAACTGGCTTCTACCTCACAGGGTTTTTTTGCCTTCCTCTGGATCAACTTGTAGGAAAACAGGCCGAACTGGATGGACAGATGTCTTTTTTTGGCCCTATAAACTATGTTACTATGTTACTATGTTATTATTATTATCATTAATTATTATTATTATTATTATTATTATTAGGGTTTTCTTTTTATTTGATTAAATTGGATTAGAACAGCTGCTTCTTTGATTTTATTCAGCTGCAAACCGCATCATTGCACCATCAGCCAAAAATAAATTAATTTACTTAGTTTTTCTTATCTGATTTTGGAAAATCCTGTTGGTGAATGGATCATCGCTGGTTTTTGGTATGTTATATATGTATATAGCATCACTAAAAGATTTATAGAGTTAGGTTATCCATGTGTGCCCCCAAAAAAGAATGGGCACAGCTGACATAGTGGGGATCTACTAAGCTACAATTGAAATAATTCTTGCTTAATTTATACCTAATTATTGGTGTACTTTATTTGCACAACGTTATATTTATTAGACACTTGGGCGAAAACAGGTGTTTATTCAAATGTGTTAATGTGCAGCAAGACAACCAATAGGTAATGCAAAGTATTATACCAATGTCTAAAAAAAGTCACAGTGATCTGGAGTGAAAATAATTAGCATGCCTAACTGCGTTCGCTTCCCCACCCACTTTTCAAAAGTGGTGTAAAACCGCAAAAATGCACATATTCTGGAGGAAAATGGAACTTATGCCAAAACTTGCTACTTTTCTTTAACAGTATTTGTTGGTATACACGGTTGAAACATCACTACCCCTTAGTTTACACTGTCTAAATATTACACAGGATAGGTAAATCTGCCCCAAAGTATACATTTTGTTCTGTTACTTAATGGGAAATGTTGCCTAAAACAGATTTATGTCACACAGTTATAAAGAAGAATATTACGCGCTAGTCAGCTAAATTGGTGGAATTGCTACGTAGTGGCTGGAGAGAGCGCTTCACACATACTTTTTGTTTAGCTTTTTTTTCATCAGGAGTAGTAAGTATATGAAGTTTTATTCTGCCAAATTCTGCTACTGCAAGTGTCCATTGCAGAGCTTCACTGCAAAGTGCTCTCTGCATTGAACTGCATCACAGCTAGCTTTGACATCCAACGAGGAGACCACTACAGCTTTCACTGAGAGCAGGAGGAAAGGCTGTCAAACAGCTGAATGCAAAGAGCACTTCACAGTGAAGCATCGTCTCCTGGTCACTTGCAAAAGCAGAATCTGACAAAATAAAAGTTCATATTCACAATACTCCTGATAATAAAAGTTCTATGTTCTAGGTATGATGTGTTGCTTTCCCAAGCCCCTGTCTAGCATCAGAAGTTTAGCATGGTCAAAACTGCTGACAGTCATCTTTTAAGGTAAGCAGAGGGAAGAGAAAAAAAACATAGAATTAGCCCATGTAAAAGTGCTGCAAGGCAAAAGTAACTTGGCTAGTCAAAGTTCTGAAAGAAACACAAATATTGAACAAATATGAAAGAAACAGTATGTAAAAATATGGACACAGGATTAAAGGGGTTATCCAAGATTATTAAATGCCCTCCATATGACAGGACCCTCACAAAGAATATACTTACCTGGCTCCCCACTCCCTGTGTTGCCCCTGGTTCACGCACCGCCACTACAGCTTCTCCCCGTGCGCGATGCTAAGGAGGCTTGTCCCCGTCCCCACCTGTTATTGGCTGCCCCCCAAACACTGAATGTTTTCATCCACGCACGGGGAGAACCAACATTTGTGGTGCAGGGACCAGGAGTGGTGCAGAGAGCGGGGAGCCAGGTAAGTATATTCAGAGTGAGGGGCTTGGGCATATGTGGGGCATTTAATAGTCTTGGATAACCCCTTTAAGGTAAATATTGCCTTGTGATTATTGAGGCAAAACATGTGTGCGTAGGGACCCCAGTACAATGTTTTTTTTATATTGCACACAACAATTAGCAACAGACCAGTAGATGACCCTGAAGTCTAAACATAGTAACTTACGAAGTTCTACCAGCATGGTTGAATTGACATAGTCATTTGACTGTGTGTGTCTGCACTTATATATTTTTTATCACTACAGAAACAACTCATTTCTGCTATGGTTTAGTGATTGAAACATAATGCTAATAGATTTTCACTTTAGGTAAGTAGAGGTTAAGGCTTTGTGTAACTATAAAGCAATGTATTTATTTCCCTGGTTGTATTTTCTTCATGCCGACATTATCAGTCGCGTCTTTCCAACAACATAAGGATGGTTGACCTTGATATTATGGCATGTTTCTGACTTTATAGACATCACAACTGCTTAGCACCAGTTTGATTTCAGCACAGTATATCACAAGCCTCCATATTTCTTTTTCTCTGGCAGACAATTATCTCCTCACACGTTTTAGAATGAGATAATCCTGGTTCTCAGCAGAAAATTCCCCTCTTCACCTTTTTTATTTGCCCTCAGAGAGCCATCATAAGGGGCCCTGCAGAATTGATTTATCATATTGAGTGGTCATGGTGTGATAAGATATGCCTGATTAATCTTGTAGAGACAAAATCTAATAATTAAGCTACAGCGTTTCAATCCTATTCACAGAAATATGCTAATGTGTATTGATTTCAGGCAGGGCTTTTCTTTTTATTAGCACACGGAGAGTCGAGGATATGGAATTTTAATTGATGGGAAAGCTTCTTTATGAAATGGTTAGGACAATGGGCATATGTGAAAGCAGACAAAAATGAAGTCACTTTTGGAATATCCTGCTACTTATAACACGATTACTATGCCTATTGAATTAATATGGATTAATTGCCAGTTCTGTTTTTTATTTCATCAAAGGTTAAACTGTTCACATCTATCTATAATACAAAAGGCTAAACAGATACTCAATAAGACTTTTCTGTTAAGAGTGTCAAGTTTTGTTCCACACCTCTTTCATTAATATCAAAGCAATTTATTTTTTTTCCTCAATGCTGGTAAACATTTCCAATGCTTTTAATTTATCATCCCAGCCTGTAAAGTAGCTAAAGACTAGAGATGTGCAAACTAATTTTAAGATAATTGGATTTAACCTGAAATTTGTAAAAATTCTAAGCGGATCCAAATCCAAATTTATAGTGATTCTATTTGGTTAAATGACAGAGAGAGGTAGAGAGAAAGAAATTAATTAAAAAATTAACATTCCAGGTCACCATGTGATGAAAAGGCATGGCTCCTGGTAATCCTGGGTGGCACAAGGGAAGGAGAAAGACCCCCCCCACACACACACACTCATGTTAGGCTACTTTCACACTAGCAGCAGGCCTGATCCGGTAGGTGAAGGGTGCTGCCGGATCAGGACTGCCGCAGACTGCCGCAGCTCCTGGTAATCCTGGGTGGCACAAGGGAAGGAGAAAGACCCCCCCCACACACACACACTCATGTTAGGCTACTTTCACACTAGCAGCAGGCCTGATCCGGTAGGTGAAGGGTGCTGCCGGATCAGGACTGCCGCAGCGACATGTGTGGAGCCGGAACCGCGCTCCGGCCCCACACATGTCACACAGTACATACATACACACAGACACACACACATATACACAAACAAATACACATACATACTTACATGCTCCCGGCAGGTCTTCAGAGCGCTGGAGGAGCAGGACGGCTCGCACAGGTGACGATTCCCCACAGCGCCCTCTGCTGGGCGCCTGGTGGAATCGTCATCTGTGCGCGCCGTCCTGTCCCTCCGGTGCTCTGAAAACCTGCCGGGGAGCATGTAAGTATGTATGTATATATGTCTGTGTATGTTTATGTGTATGTCTATGTCTGTATGTGTGTATTGTGTGTATGTGGTGACGGATCCGTCATGAACTCCATTGAAAGTCAATGGAGGGCGGATCCGGTTACCATTGTGGTCACACCAGACGGATCCGCCCCCATTGACTTGCATTGGGGGTCATTCCGGATCCGTCTTGGTGCGGATGCCTGGACCGGAGAGCAAACCGCAACATGCTGCGGTTTGTTCTCCGGTCTGAAGACGGAACGGAATGCTTTCAGGAGCATTCCGTTGTCTTCAGTTCAGTTTTGTCCCCATTGACAATGAATGGGGACAAAACTGAAGCGTTTTATTCCAGTATTGAGCCCCTATGACAGGACTCAATACCGGAATTTTAAAACGCTAGTGTGAAAGTAGCCTTAGTTAGAGTTCATGCAGACAAAAGAATGGCTCCAACACTCATCCCTTGATAAAAAAATAACACTACTTTGTGTTATTGTATTGTTAGTGTTATTGTATTGTTAGTGTTATTGTATTGTTTGTGTTATTGTATTATTAGTGTTATTGTAGCTATATTGTAGTGTTTGACTAAAAGCCCTTAACTGCATCTTGAAACTGCTTGAGGATGTATATTTTCGTATTTTAATATGCTAGAATGCAGAGTGGTTTTTTGAAAAAATTTTTTCATGGAATGAGTCCTTGAGTCAACATTCCTTTATCTACATTGACATTTTAGAAACAGTGAAAATGCCCAATTTTATTTTTCTAATGGAAATATCAATTTATTTAAGATGACGGTAATTCTCATACTTCAGTGATAAACATATCTATACAATGATGTACCTCAGATTTGTTTCTAAAGAGGTTCTCCAGTCATAAATATTCATTTGGACAGTTTGGCAAAGTAGTAGAAATGTATTGGTGATATTTTAGTACACTGATTATCAGAGGGGATAGTGTCTTCGCTATTGACAAGGTCAGCAATTGCTTGTCTACAACCTCTGTTCTATGAATTTATAGGGGTTGGGATGACACATTCCATATGACTGCAAAGTTTACAGATACATTTAGTATCTAAAATATTGACATTAGCCTCTTAACATTTTAAGATAAATGTTCTCAAGTTCTGTTTGATATTTAGAGATAAAAAGACAGATCTTTCCATCTTTCATGATGCTGGTTTCTTTGAAGGAACCCATGTATTTTAACACTGTGTGGCTTGCTTTGACTGCTCTATTGATGGTGTAGCCTTCAGTTAAAAACCAATATAATGAACAAGTTCAGTACGTCATTCAATGTTGCATTGAAATTTATAAATATCTTCTTACCTAATTAATGATAATTCAATGAAGTAAAATGGACAATGAATTACAGTAGGTCTGGGGTTTGACAGCAAAACTTATCATTCATTTACTTTTAGTTGCACGTAAATGTGAATCCTTAAAAGAATATCTTCCAAAGGTGCAACCACCTTAAACTTTATATAATTTCATCTTGATGGTTAAAGACTATGAACGCTATCATGGGTATTTTTTTATGATTGCGTTTTATTCATTTTAGGCTACAAATATTTTTTTTAATTGGCCTTTTTTAAATATATTCAGGAGTTTTTGCCATAAAAGGTTAACTCTTTGCCCAGCTGTGAACTTCTTACTTTAACTTTCACTTTGAATTGTCCTATATTATTGAAAGATGTAAATACAGAATATACAGAATGTGCATTTGTGGACTATAGATATTGTTTCAGCACCAAGTTATGTGAACAGCTCCTGCATGTATGTGTTTCTTCTACAAAGACACTTACAGTGTCTATAGCAGGGGTCAGCAAGTTCTAACAATACAGGTGTTATGAAACTACATCTCCCATCATGCACACTTGCTTGGCTGTTCTCTAAACAACACAAGTGGAAGGAGCATGCTGGGAGTTGTAGTTTCCCAACAGCCGGAGTGCCGAAGGTTGCTGATCCCTGGTCTATAGAGTGGTGGACTGAGCTTATGGTAAGACATAAGGACACATATAATAGCTACTGTGGTATAATTATAAAAGCATTCCCATTTCCATGTTGGTAAATAACACTAAAAAGACAGAGACAGTATAGAGCTCTACCTTTCTCTATTGAGCACAGCACTTCTACTGAACTAGGGTCTCCTGATATCAAAGCAGGCTGTTCTAATTGGTATACCTTGTGTTTATTTATGGTATTAGTGCTTATACACCGTGTTCCAAATTATTATGCAAATTATATTTTTCTCTGATTTTCTTAAATGGTCAATGCAAATGACAGCCAGGGGTGAGCAAATCGAGCTTCGGGTCCAAGATCCTAAGTCACTTAATTCAAAAACTTTATTGTAATGCTGTATGGAGACCTGACTCTATACAGCATTAAAATGTATGTGATTCGGTGAGGCAGAATTCGTTAAGTCTGAAGTCCCACAATAACATTGGGACTTGATTCTACGATTTTAAAAACTTTTTAAATCGGAATCTGAAGTTGACTTCGGTACCAAAGCCGACTTTGGATTACTGTTTAAAGTCATAGAATTGAAGCCCAATGTTATTCACTGAAGTCTTGCAGAACTTTGGATGTAACGAATTTTGCCTTGCCAAAGCACATACATTTTAATGATATATACGAAGACAGGTCTCCATACAGCATTAAAATGCAGTTTTTGAATGAATCGACTTCGAATCCTGGATCTGAAGCTCGATTCACTCATCCCTTACATTCAGTATGATTTTCAAGTCATCAACTGTTAGAGTATAAATCAAATTTTATTGAACAGACATCCCAATGATAACAATACTTTTTATATAAATTAAAAAACTCAAAATGCATTGTTCACCAGGTCAAGTTACATGTTAACATAGGACTCCTTCTTTGATATTACCTTCACAGTTTTGCATCCATTGAACTTGTGAGTTTTTGGAGAGTTTCTGCTTGAATTTCTTTGAAGGATATCAGAAAATCCACCCAGAGCTGCTGTTTTGATGTGAACTGCCTTCCACCCTCATAGATCTTTTGCTTTGGGATACTCCAAAGGTTCTCAGTAGGGTTAAGGTCAGGGGAGGTTGATCATAAACTCTATATACTTTGCTAAGGTCATTTTCACACCTTCAGGGAGCCTAAAGGGATCTACTAGCTCTCTCCTCATGATTCCAGCCCAAAACATGACCCTGCCACCTCCATGCTGTTATCGTAGCCTTGTTGGCACATGGAGGCCATACACCAACCATCCACTACTCCATCCATCTGGACCATCCAGGGTTGCACGACACTCAACAGTAAACAATACTGTTTGAAAATTAGTCTTCATGTATGACTGGGGCCACTGCAATCGAGCTCTTTTAAGCTCTTAATCCGATGAATTTGTCTGGCAGAACCCTTACTCATTGTGCCTTTATCTGAACAAACCCATCTGAGTCCTGAATCAGCCACAGATCTCTTCACAGTACAATGATCACACTTCATTTTTCCTGAAATATATAATGTTTTCATACCTTGTCCATGGCATTGCACTATTTGACGCTTTTCAGCAGCAGAGAGATCCTTTTTCTTTCCCATATTGCTTGGAAACCTGTGGCCTGCTTAATAATGTGGAGTTTTCCTTTAATCCTTATGACACTTAAATCCAATTTTCCAATCATTTGGAATGGGGTATAGAAGAACCTTGTGTAAGAAACCTGGATACCTCCTGTTGGTGACCGATATTGAATGAGAACACCAAAGAAGAAAAGTGCACTCTGCGAACACTATATAGTTAAAAACATCAGCTTTATTGTACATCATAAGTAAAAATCACACATATTTTGTAAAGACAAAACCACCACATGACAAGACATCTACTAGGGTCAAAATTAACACAATTGGACCAATACAGATACATCATACAATGCAGTAGGCACCACAGACACCAATCCCAACACTTGTTTCACGTTGCTTCCTCAGGGGGACAGATATTGAACGTGTCTGGCCACTTTTGGACCAGACTATCTCAAGATGGACTAAATTTGTCACCCAGAATGAGCTACAGTGATAAATCTGGCACATTTTTTTATTATACAGTATAAAGTTACACCATCTTAATCATAGTATTTTAAACTCTGCGTGTGTGCATCATGTAGGCAATTCACCCTGTGGATTGTTAAAGGGGTTGTCCAGTCAAAATGGAAATAAAAAGTTAGGGTCCCACTACTGAGGTCTCAAGTAATCAACTGTTATTTACACATGGCTGAAATATAAATGTTGTTTTTAATTGATGGCCATATAGCCACTCTTAAAACTTTACTAGTAAGTGTGAGTCCCGATTGGTGTACCTCGCTCTTTCAGCTCAACATACCCTAATAATTCATCTACATTGGCTTGTGTTTACAGTTTTTCAGAACATGTTTGGAGTTGTAGTTGCAGAATTGGATATCAAATAGCTTTTGGCATCCAGAGGTAGTTGTACAAAGATAGTGATTTAAGTATTGCGGAGAGAGTATGTCAGTGAACATTCATGTAAAACCTGCTAATAGCTGAACAGGAGCAGGTGCACAGAGCATTTTCTTATTACAGAATTTCACTGTCCATTTGGTAATGCACAAAATGGGACTCATCAGTAATGCTCTTCAATAAAAGTGACCATGCTATTCGGAAATGTTAACTCTAGTCTTTTTTTTATTGGTGTGTTGTTTGCCCCCTGCGTTATAAACATTTGATAACATAACACCCTGCTAACATTTCACAGACATATTATGTTTAGAAGTCTTTGCCACCGCTAGCGTACCAGATGCTAAATTCAGTCTTTTTTTATTGATCGGTAATTTAACCCCGTAATCGTCTGAGCTTCAAGAAAACCAATGTGTCATGTATGATTTTTATTGATTTTCAGTTAACATTATGTAATGTGAAATAGACTTTTTTTCTGTTTTGAAAAATAGACTTTTTTTCTGTTTTGAAAAATAAGCCAAATGCTCTAGGGAAGGGGGTGATATCATTGGCTGCTCCTGCATGCTATTGTTCCATCAACACAATACCATGCATGCTTCTTATGGGTTACAGGCTTTATTCTTTTGTTACGCACGGTTGTGCACTATATTCAGAAGCACGGCAGTAATGGAGGGAACAATTCATTGTGTTGTCTATTTAAATGTAGTTTCAGTAAGGTGATTCATGCGTGTATACATAGGGAGAAAGTAATAAGTGAATCAGGATACGCATTACAAAAGTGCCATTATTAGGGCAATCAGTGTCGCTCCAGACTATAAGGAACAGGTTACGCTATTTCTGGCTTTGTTCTTTTCTGTTACATTTTACCTGGGGGAAACAGCAGCAGCTTCTATTGAAGATAATTGTTTCAAACTAAGGATGTGATGAGCCCAGCTCTGCTACTCATACAGTTATCAAATTATTTCTGCATGAAGTTTTCTGCATTATGCATTACAGAGCACCAGCTAGTGTTTTATCTATAGCGTCTGTGTTGTTTGTGAGCCTTTACAATATAAATGTGCACATTATGGTATATTAGCACAGTTTTTGTGCAGTTATACAATAATGTGGTCAACCTTTTATTTCTAAAAGAGGCATTAGCTTTCAAAAGCAGTGATTTTTTTCTGATGACAAATACTGATTGTTGGTATAGAAATAACATAATACTATATCAAAGACGTTAATCCCTTTGCTGTTAGGAGTCTGTACCCAATTTGCACACTGGATATTCTACCTATTTTCTCTGCTATGTCTGTCTCGTGTAGCTTATGTTTCGTTATGCAAACCTTGATCCTAGATGGCTGATGTCTTAGATCTGTGCTACATGATAACCTGCTGGCCATTTCACCAGAAGCAAGATCAGTGCTGGCCCAATGTAAGGTTTAACCCTATAGCTGATTTAGGATGTTCTTTTCACCATATCAGAACTAAGATGTAAAGCTAAATTTTACTGAATGTGCTGCAGTGGACTTGAACTGGTAACATACAAGATCCTTTACAAACAACTTGAAGGATTCAATGATTAGTCCTGCTCTTTAAGAAACATCAACCGTTGAAAATGCACAAATATTTCCAGCAATTCCTCCCTTTTTCTCCTCCTTTCCTTTGATAGTGTTTGTCTCATATTACAGTTAAAACTGAGAAAGAAATAAATGAATACAGTAGTCCCTCAAGATACAATATTAACCCCTTGACGACCACCATTTGTGTATATACATCCTAACTGCACATGCCCCGTGCAGATAGCATGTATATACACGTGCAGGCAGCGCTTTAATACCAGCGCTGGAGCAGGTCGGGTCCCGGCTCACAAACAGAGCGGGAACCCTGAGGAGAAGACAGGAGCCGTTTATTACCGCTTCTGCCTTCTCCTGTGCCGGAGGACAGCCTTACCTGAAGGCATGCTGGAGGAGGCAGGAAGAAAGCGGCAGCGCCGCTTCCTGTGCTAGTCCCGGCGGTCACGTGTTCGCCGGGTGTCTCGGGGCCACAGCAGTGCTGCAGGGTCTAAGGAGACCCTGATCAGCTCTGCCTGTGCCTAATGAACTCACAGGGGGCTGTTTTCCCCCTGTAACTGGGGCTCCTGTGGATGCCCCAGTTACAGTGGAAACAGTGCACAGTGGGAAAAAAAAGTGGAAAAAAAAAAAAGTCAATGGTCTCCAGAGGTCTTTTAATGACCTCCTGGGGGACATATTATTTGTCAAAAATAAATTATTATATAACTTAAAAAAAATAATAAAAATTACAAATAAAAAGTGTAAAAAAAAATTAAACACGCAGTCGCCAACGGAAACCGTCAGATAACTAAGACAGATAAAACAAGTTCTTACATATAGCAGTCAGGAACAACTGCTAACTAGTAACAAATACAGCTATTTTACCAGAGAATTGACCATGATTAGTTGGATCTGAGTCTGAGGCATTGTATGTTGAGTCTGGTTTCAACTTACGATGGGTCAGAAAAGACCATTGTATGTTGAAAATATTGTATCCTGAGGCCATTGTATCTTGAGGGACCATTGTATTCCGTATGTGTATGTCAGGAATTTACACAGCAATGTCCTTGTGCGTTACTGTTCCACAAGGGTTGCCATGCTAGCCAGCCAAGCTCCAGCTGGTTGACCTATTACTGAGTCTAGATGCTGGGCCAATCAGATGATTGGCTCGGTGTCTAGTCCGAGAATTCAGTGGAGGATTTAAGTCAGGCACTTACTGCTTGTCAATGCCTGTGATTTTGTTTTCCTGATTCCTGTTAGTTCGGTGTTCTCAGAACTATGTTGCATTTCTGTTGAACTTTGTTTCAGGATTTACCCCTTGCCTACTTATTAGGTTTCTACTGATTCTCCAGGTTTGACTCCTTGGTTTGTTTCTAGATTAATCTCTGTATTCCGGTTAGACTTCTACTGTTTCTCCTGGCTTTGACTTCTCAGCTTGTTTCTGGATTAACCCATTGTCTTCTGTTTTAGTTTCTACCGACTCTCCTGGCTTCTACTTTTAGTCATCTCTGCTTTGCAGGACAACTATCTGTGAGCCCATTGCTGTTGTCTTTCACCTAACTCTTCAGATATAACCTGAACACCTTGCAACCAACCTTGAGGCAAGCCCTAATGAAGGTGGTGAAGGCAGATAGGTAGCAGATTTAGAGTTTGCTGGTGGTGGTGTCAGACAGTGAACCTGCTGTCTTATTCTATAGTCTTATAGTATTCCAGGAGCTCAACCATGTCCCTACTGGTCCTCTTCACTATTCTGTGTTTGTCTGTAAGGGAACTAGCTAGATCGGCAGTCTCTTTCATCCGGCTGTCTGCAATAGGACAAAAATATTATTATCTAGGTCCTGTCAGCTCCCATAACATTTTTGTTACATTGAAAATTTCTATTCCCCATAAACTAACAATTCAGATAGAACTCTGATTTGAACTGTTTCTCTGTTATTTGTACTAGAAATATAACAGAAAATTGACAACTGGATGTTACCAGATGGAGAGTGGCAAACTGTGGTGGCATTCCACTTTGACAAGATAATGGTAACACCCACTTGTCACTGTATTCATAAATTTTAAGGTAAGATAGCAGAGGAACAGCTCATAAAGAGTTCTATAAAAACATGATCAAGAAATGTTATTTCATGGGGAATACAAGTATTTACTAACAAGACCTTTCAGGAGAGTTTGCAGAGCCTCTTTAAGTCCCTCTCTCTCTTGGAAAAGCTCCACACCCACAGACCAGTAGGCGATTAACTCCTGTGTTTTTTGCAGGATTTCTGCAAGGCAGAAACAGTGCAGAAAAACAGTGGAGGCAAGCTTATCTCCTGTCTACTTTTATGATTAGTTTCTAGGTTTTTAGTTCTTTTAGATTAATTTTTGTAACTGCTTCTGCTTCTGTAAGTCGCTCTTCTGTTTATTGGATACAGCAATATCAATATAGTGGCTGGCCCATAACGATGAGCCATAAAATATAAGACCCTAGTCATGTTCTGTAAGGTTTTGTAGGACATTGCAGCTTCAGTCTTAGAAGGCTAAATAATTGCTTTTTTAAATGACATTGTCGCACTGCTCTCCTTTCTTAAAGAGCCTAAATAGGTGGGATCCAGACTTGGGCATTTATTTAATGGTGCTTTGTGGGAATAGAATACAAAAATAGTCATAAATGTGTGTATAAATGATTTCATAATCTTTTTACTTAGAAACATATACATGTTGTAATTAGAGATGGTCACTGTCCAGTTATACTGATATAGGTTGTGTGCGGCTCTAGATATGGGGTACGTAATACTGTGCATTCCTATTGCCTGTTCAGGTTGACTAGACACAAACCTGAGCCTGCATGTTGTGCTTAGTAAGCCTGAAAGGGTTTTGGAGGAATAGATAGAGGATGCAGCATCAGTAGATGATTGTGTAACAGCACAGAATCTCTCCTTGGCACAGTCAGTTACTGATGCCTCCAATATGCTGTCAGGCTGACTGAACACAACACACATGCTCAGGTTTGCTTCTAGTCAGTCTGAAGAAGAAGCAAGAATGATGTACAGTACTATACTTCATCCTCCCCTTGGTCTCAAATACTACACAACCCATTCTATATTTATATTCTAGCATGGGCTTCTCACAGTATAACAGAACGGTGACCATCTTCATTTACAATGGTGATACCCTCCTGGACAAAATGATCATATGCTTCTAATTTATTTATGCTGGCATATATATATATTTTTTCCTTGCATAATTCCTTTAACCAGAGTTTCAGATCATTCACCAGCTTTATGTCACTAGTGAAAAATGCTTACTAGTATTCCATGTTTCCAACTTAATAGCGATATAAACAAAAGAAAACTCGTATATTTTTCATAGTTACATAGGTTGAAAAATGTCACACATCCACCATGTCAATCAAGTCAATCTCTATTACCTGGGGAAGAAATCGTAATAAAAATGAGCCTCAGTAAAGCGGAGCCTAGATGATGATAAAAATGAAGAGGCACTCTAAAGATAAATGAATTTCACAAACTTTGTCCGATTTCTGCTGTCAGATTTGTTTTGGTCTGGATAAATTCAACCCAAGTTGAAACAGTTCCCCAATTATCCTGAAAGTGTATTGTACTCTGGAGACTCGTAGGACCATATCCAATCCCTTTAAAGATCTTTAATTAGAAAGGTAGCACTAGTAATCACAAAGTGACAGTGACATATATGGCTACAGTTAAACAGATGGTAGCCGGTGGTAACAAACAGCCTGTTTAATATAACACGCTGTACTGTGAGATCTTTTTTAAAATTTAAAAATGGTCCAAAAATGATCCTCTTTTTGTGGCCTTCTCTGTCTTTTGATCTGTAAAATGGTGGCTACCATTTTGAACAATTTGGGCTGGATGAGTCATAAAGCTTTTGGATTCCCCTAGATTATATTCTTTTGTAGAATCAATTTGCTCATCTTTAGTGTATTCCAAAATATTCAAATAATGTGTGACAGTTCTTTGAATTTATAAATTGTATGGCATACCTCTGTATGACAGAAGCAGCTCTCAGATAACTAGAAGTCTGGGGCAAAAATAGCTTTGTTTACAACTGCATGAATAATTATATGGTACATTTGCAACAGGTTGTATAAAAATGTATTATATTTTTCCAGGCTGACATGTTATAGATGTTCAATGGTATTTTCTTCTGTTATATTCATCCAACCACTTTGTATGAACTCTTTTCATCAAAGCTACCTCTAATGAAACGATCCACAAAATGTCCCTGAAAGCATTCAGCTTTAATTTTTTTTTAGCTTTTACAGATAACCAATGCTCCATTCTAAGTCACAGTGCACTTATTCTAAGCACATATATTTCATTTTTCCTTTTCACTCTAACCAATAATGTATTTCAGATGCATTTTCAGTGGTTATAACAATAAGTGATTCCCATTTATATACAACTTCCACTCCACAACATTCAACTAAATTACACATAAATGTTCTTAGCAAAGAGACTATATTCCGCTTTGTATGCTTGTCAATATGAAATATGCAGTGTTGTTTGGAGCAGGCCTTTGTAAACATCACCAGATTGTAACTCAAATTTATTAAAAGGGTTCTCCGGGAATTGAATATTGATGACCTATCATCAGGATAGGTCACCATTATCAGATCAGCCCAGGTCCACGTCCCGACACCCCCACAGATCAGCTGTTCAAAGAAACTGCAGCACTCCATGAACACTTAGGCCTCTTCCTAGGCCAGTGACATCACCATACATAAAGTCAGTCCTTATTCATAGCATATTTATAACACAAAATGTTAAGTCCCAACATGCCTGAGCAGTCTGTAGCTTTCATATAAAGTCAAATGTCTTGCTGTTAAATAGGCACATTCTTGGAAGATGGAGCCTTGATACTGCAGGTGGTCGAGTGCAAACTTAAGTGAAATGAATAGTCTAAGGAATCCTCACTTTCTTCACCAGAAACCCCGACAAGGACAAAGTCAGATACCGAGCTCATGATCCAAAGAGTGGTCACAGAGGGAAGTCACAGCAATATCATTGCTAGCAACACATACAAGGGGCAAAGTCCAAGATAGGAAAGCTGGGCCTATACACAGGCAAGCTATAGTAGGTATGAGCAGAATAGAAGCACTGTGCAGAAACAAGAACTGATTTGCCAAGGGTGAGAAGGCTCTTTCCTGCTTAAAATAGGCATTCCGGTGGTCATGGAAATTTGCCACACCTATTAATAGAGAAATGACAGAGGAGGGAACTACCAATGCAATGACTACTAACAGACATGGGATTATAGAGTCTTTATTTGTCTAGATTATAGCTCTAACTGATCAGCGGGAGTTCTGCGAGTTGGGTCCCCACTGATCTGATATTGATGACCGATCCTGCGGATAGGTAATCAATATGGTAGTGCTGTACAATACCTTTAACTCCCATTGCTGAAATCTCAGTTTTATCTCAAATATATAGCTATACATACATTAGTAAACGTACAAGAACAATAAAGTCACATAGCTACTACACATAAGAGCTTCTGGCAGGAACACCATTGGGCACAGCTTCAGGCCAGTGGGACTATTTCATGGTTATATATTAATGATTCTACAGATTTCACTTAATAATATTGTGATTTGGCAAGACCATCGTTATCACCTGCCTTTGCGTTATGTGGAGTTTTCACGTTCATCTGTTATTTCTGAAATAATAATAAAGAAATTGTACAGAAATTCTAATGAGGTGTTTTTGTTGTTTCTAGTTTCAAGTATGCTTTAATATATCATCAAATAAAGAAATAAGAAAAGCTGGATATGGGGGTTGATACGTACACACAAATCTTAATGTTTGACATGTATATTTGATGAATTGTCTTTGTGAAATGCTGCTATAAATAACTTAAACAGGTAGATATGCAGCTATATGAAATGAATAAATCATGTTCAAGACACTCAATAAATAGTAATCCAGTATCCAAAAAACAATAAAAATGAAATAATGCCATAGTGAAAATAAAAGAAACCTAGTTATGCATTTATTCTAGTAATTCTGTGTATATATGTATCTATGCAGACAGTCAGTGTGTCATTTTTTTCTGAGTCTATTTTTTCCACTACCTTTTTTTCAAAAAGTTTTTTCTCAAATTACCAACTTTATATTTGATGCACCCATTTGCCTAATTTAAACTCACTTTTGGTGCCTAAAGATTTCTTATGTCTTGACATACTACTAAATCGTTACAAAAATAACATTTACGTACAACATTTTTGTTTTGATATTTTTTTTTACCCTTTTTTGTTGCATACACAGTAGGGTACACAGTAAGTTCATATCCTTTTGAGAACATGAAATTGAATACATGGCGCTTGTATAGTTCTCATGGTCCTAGCTTTTCATTATATTGTGTCCACTTAAGAGACCTTGAAGATTTTGCCTTAAAATTGAAGTGCTTCACTTTTATTTTCCATTCCCTTCCATTTGATAATTTAAGTAGACTGATATTGTAATATGTTCTGTACAGTGGCAGAACTGATGAAATCCTGGAAATTTACCACTTGCTGCAAAATATTGCTTGCACAGAATGAAACCTTGAAATCAATAAAATCTTGAACTGGCTTTTATTGATTTTTTGATCATCCGTCAGTTACTAGCAAGTGCTTCAGAAGTGAAATGATGAATAGTTTCCTTCTGCCTCTTGTAAAAGTAGTATGCAGAGTGGAGGCATCTAAGAGAGCAAATGGGACATGCAACAAATGTCATCTTACTGAGGGAAGATAAGAATGTTTTATAATCAATCCTATAAGCACAGTAATATAAAGGCTCCAAGTTGACTTCTGCTGCATAAAAACATTCTTCTGTCTTGATTCCTAAGGAAACTCAGTGAATCAGTCATTGCAAAAACCCAATAATTCAATAATTTGGGATATATGCAAAGAATTAAAACACTGTGATTACTTGAAGATCGTATTTGAAATAAGTGACACTTTCTTTTAGGCCCCATGGAAACTACAATATTTTTGGTCTGCACTCGATCCACATTTTTTGTGGATCTGATGCGGACCCAGAAATTTCAATGAGGACAGAAAAGATGCAGGCAGCACACCATGTGTTGTGCGCATCCATATGTCCATTGTCTGAATGTCCATTCTGTGGCCCAGCCAGTAAAGGAAGCAATATGGACAATCACAATAAATTAGTAAGTGCCCTGTAGTAATTTTATCTACATGATAAATGCCACTTGCTGAAGTGAGACAAACCTCATTACGTATTATTTTGGGAGGGAATTTAGATGTTGCCAAATGTCTTGTACTAGTATTTCTCAGTAGCACTGTGTATTTTTTCATGCCATGTAGGGTGAACAGGATCATTTTTCACACTGAAAAGTTCCTTCCTTTCCAATTTTAATTCTCACCTATAAAATAAAGACAGATTTACAGGTCAGCTGCTGCCCCTTTCTTTCTACCTGTCCTTTAAGATCTTTCTGTGAGACATCAATTCATATGAAGCATTTAACTGGGACAGAAAGTATTATGCATTAGCCTGTAAAAAATAGCCATACAATAACTCTATGGAAATATATGGACACTACAGAACAATAGCTTGCTCTCTTTATATTGTGCCTTCTCATATACAATTCCTTAAACCACCTCTGGGACCCACACCTACACAAAAACTGAACCGCAAAAGTTGAGGAGGGCACAGCCTCCATTCATTCCTATAGGGCCATTGGCTTGGCTATTTACGTCGGCTCCATCGAAATGAATGGGACTGGTGGACACAAAAGCAGAGTGCACTCCTGTTTACTACTATGGGGAGAGCACTTGGTGGTCACCGGACCTGGGAAAACCTGGGGTCCTCTGGCCACCACCTTCCGCACTCTGTTCTTGATGTATGTACGGGTATGCCCCCATTGTCTCAAATGGGAATACCCCTTTAATGGTAGGGATGAGTAAATTGACTCACAAACAGAATTCACTAGAAGTTTCTAAAGACGTTTGTAATACGTCCAGCACCGGTCACCGTTTCAAAGATCAGAACCCACAGATAAATCAGTAATCAATAATATACAGAGTGGGCCATTTATATGGATACACCTACATTAAATGGGAATGGTTGGTGATATTAACTTCCTGTTTGTGGCACATTAGTATATGGGAGGGGGGAAACTTTTCAAGATGGGTGGTGACCATGGCGGCCATTTTGAAGTCGGTCATTTTGGATCCAACTTTAGTTTTCTCAATGGGAAGAGGGTCATGTGACACATCAAACTTATTGAGAATTTCACAAGAAAAACAATGGTGTGCTATATATATATATATATATACACTCACCGGCCACTTTATTAGGTACACCTGTCCAACTGCTCGTTAACACTTAATTTCTAATCAGCCAATCACATGGCGGCAACTCAGTGCATTTAGGCATGTAGACATGGTCAAGACAATCTCCTGCAGTTCAAACCGAGCATCAGTATGAGGAAGAAAGGTGATTTGAGTGCCTTTGAACGTGGCATGGTTGTTGGTGCCAGAAGGGCTGGTCTGAGTATTTCAGAAACTGCTGATCTACTGGGATTTTCACGCACAACCATCTCTAGGGTTTACAGAGAATGGTCCGAAAAAGAAAAAACATCCAGTGAGCGGCAGTTCTGTGGGCGGAAATGCCTTGTTGATGCCAGAGGTCAGAGGAGAATGGGCAGACTGGTTCGAGCTGATAGAAAGGCAACAGTGACTCAAATTGCCACCCGTTACAACCAAGGTAGGCAGAAGAGCATCTCTGAACGCACAGTACGTCGAACTTTGAGGCAGATGGGCTACAGCAGCAGAAGACCACACCGGGTGCCACTCCTTTCAGCTAAGAACAGGAAACTGAGGCTACAATTTGCACAAGCTCATCGAAATTGGACAGTAGAAGATTGGAAAAACGTTGCCTGGTCTGATGAGTCTCGATTTCTGCTGCGACATTCGGATGGTAGGGTCAGAATTTGGCGTCAACAACATGAAAGCATGGATCCATCCTGCCTTGTATCAACGGTTCAAGCTGGTGGTGGTGGTGTCATGGTGTGGGGAATATTTTCTTGGCACTCTTTGGGCCCCTTGGTACCAATTGAGCATCGTTGCAACGCCACAGCCTACCTGAGTATTGTTGCTGACCATGTCCATCCCTTTATGACCACAATGTACCCAACATCTGATGGCTACTTTCAGCAGGATAATGCGCCATGTCATAAAGCTGGAATCATCTCAGACTGGTTTCTTGAACATGACAATGAGTTCACTGTACTCAAATGGCCTCCACAGTCACCAGATCTCAATCCAATAGAGCATCTTTGGGATGTGGTGGAACGGGAGATTCGCATCATGGATGTGCAGCCGACAAATCTGCGGCAACTGTGTGATGCCATCATGTCAATATGGACTAAAATCTCTGAGGAATGCTTCCAGCACCTTGTTGAATCTATGCCACGAAGAATTGAGGCAGTTCTGAAGGCAAAAGGGGGTCCAACCGGTTACTAGCATGGTGTACCTAATAAAGTGGCCGGTGAGTGTATATATATATATATATATATATATATATATATTTTTTTTTTTAATATAATTAATATATTTTATATATATCACTTTGACATTACTAATGCTGCCTTGATGTTAGAGACCTTGAAAGTGGTTGGAAACAGTCCCAGGAAACCTCAGATTGCCATGCATGTATTTTCAAGGCAATTGGCACTATACTGCAAAGGGCACTTTTACTTTGGGTCAAATTTATTTGTACCAAATCTAATCCGATGGTCGATTCGACCAAATCAAACGGGAAGAAAATTTTGGCAAATATACTCTCTACTATCGTCTTTTTCTCCAATACCATTCTTGCCGTGGTGATATAGGTTATTCTAATGCTGAAACTTTGGGACTGAATCAAATATTCTTGTATTATATATCAGACACTAGTAACCTTTATTTATATTGCATAAAGGTGAAAACTCTAAACCAACTGTATTACTAGATGTTCAAAAAATTGTCAGAAAGGAATACAATTGTGAATTTATAACCATCACAGATGATACTAGACCCAAATATTTGGTGCTTTTACATGGTAAATTCAGTGCAGTGCAGAGTAACTGACAAGGGCAGCTTCATCCACATTCATGGCAGGAGTCAGTTCAGCAACCCTGCAATAATCAGAAAACAATATATCTGCAGCATTAACTGATTCGTAATAAACCCTTCTAGGGAGAAGCCTCTTTTTATTAGGCTGTTTTAAAGGAATAAATTGCTGATGACAGAAAAGACAGCGTTACAGCATTTTAAATAACAATCTAAATTCAATTATTGTGAGAAGCTTTTTTTCTGCATGGTTTGGGGACTAGGAGCCTGCATCACAGTTTGAAGGGCTTGTGGATCTGTCTGCCCATGAGGATTTTCTTATGGTATGTTGCTCTGAGGTCTTGTCAGTTTCATATTAAATTAGTTTGTTTCTTGAAAACCATAAGCAACAGTTTCAGAAAGTACAGTATATTGGGAAATTGCAAAAAAAAAAAAAAAGGAAAAAAGGAAACCCCTTAGTGTTTAATTTATTATTCAAACATTGAAGGCACCACCATTATCTGTGATGGAAATACCCATACGATCATTTGTAGATGGCCTGAAATATTGTTCTGCTTAGGGTGAGTTCACATCACTGTTATCGTTTCATAGACGAAAGTCATAACAGAAGTCTTTAAGGACTTTTTTCCGTTCTGCATAAAGGAAACCAGACGGATCCATTATGCTGCCCTTAGACTTCTACTATGACGGAAAGCGAAACGGAATGCCTTTTAAAGGCTTCCATTTTGCATTCTGTTATAATACAAGTCTATTGGCAGCATAATGGATCCGTCCTGGTTTCCGTTATGCAGGACTTGACTCCTGCATAATGGAAACCAGGACGGACACATTATGCTTGCCTATATACTTCTATTATGACCGATCAAAACGTAATGCCTCTTAAAGGTTTCTGTTTTGACTTCTGTCTTATAGATTCCGTTATTTTCCATTTTAACCATAACGGTGATGCAAACTGACTCTTAAGTGCAACTTTAGGTTGGTACTGGCTACAATGGCAGAGATTGGCAGACAAGGATCGTGTTCAGGGGAAATAGTCATAAACAGCGATACTGTACTGTTACAGTCAGTTCATATTCTTTTTTTTAATGCAAAATATGAGATATTACTATTATTAATGCATGAAATTGTCTGCTTATTCTGGTACATCTTGCAAGGGCCTAGACAAATTTTCTGTGCAGTCAGACCGAGGACCAAGTAAGGTACAATGGAAATTATGGCTTCTAGTTGTAGTTCTTGGTAACAGTTTAGTTAATAATCTCTAAAAGATTGTAAATCAGGACACATTAGATTGTGCTTCAAGTACACAGAAATTGGCGCTAGGTTGGTCCATCTTAACCCTTGTAAGGTCACTTTCTTATAATATGTCCATTGTACCTACTGAACCTGTAGAACAAATTGGAATTATTATCAGTATTTTTCACATCTGCGTTTTGCATATCTGAAAGGCTGTTGCATATCTGAAAGCCTCTCGTATCCATCACTGCCAGGTGCTGCCGTAATTCCGTTCGGTCCCATTCACTATAAAGGGGACCTGCAGAGATTCGGTCGCAACCCGGCAAATATGTATGCCAGGTTGCGGAGGGACCTCCACTGGTCCCCATTATAGAGAATGGGGCCGGCGGGTGTCAGCTAGCATCTGGTGGTGCCGGAGATGACTAACACTAGTGTGAAACTAGCCTAAATATTGTGTTGTATATTACATACACATATGAACACAGTCGGCCAAACCTGCTGATCTCAATGGGGTCAGATGATTATCTTTTGTGTATGGAATGCTGCCAGTTCTCCCTAGCCAGATGAGTCTGATGAAAGAAGGAATGGGCAAGTAGAATTTTTTATGCCTGAGCCTTTTGTTCTTATAGGCGTTAAGACACCGCCAGAGTTTATTGGTGACCAGATGAACCTGGATATGTTGGAGTCAGTAGGAGTAGCTGTTGACCATTCACCTCTCAGTTATTGAAGGCAGGGGCAGACTGGCCATAGACCTTACAGGGGAATTTCCCGGTGGACCGATGTCCAGGGGGCCACTTGAGCCCTCTTCACTGCCGGCCAGTGGAAGTTTTTGAGGTAGTATTTTGTAATGGACTGTGGTATTTGGCTCTGTTGGGGTGGTATAATGTACCACAGTATGGTATCGCTGGGTCTGCCTTCCATCAATTTGGACCCAACTACAAAACGGGGCCACTTTTAGTATTTTTTCCAGGGCCACTTTAACTTTAACTTCCCAGCTTAAATTAGGTCAGGCAGTCGTAAAGAAGAAGAAAGAAAATTAATTTCTGACATCACATTACACTATTACACAAAACATTATACAACTCACTTCTGTATAAAGTTCTCAAATTTCTTAATGGATGTTCATTTTTTAGTCTGTGTTAATGTGTCTTTTGTGTGAAAGGAATTGGAGATAATCCACTTCTGCACTCATAGTAAGGGAATATCAACTATTACATGATTTTAATTACCAAGAATAAAATGCCTGCTCAGGATTTTCATGGTGATTCTCAGGTACGTTGACTCTTGATTAACCTGCAATCTAAGTGTACTGGGCATACTGTTCAACACAACGGGGTGTAGATAATCTCATATATCACATAATTGCCATGATCGTTCTTGATATATCTGTCGCTCATAAAAAAGCATGATTTACGATCTTTGTGGTTTCTCTGTTAGAAACTGGAACTCCCCAATCTCTATGTGCCATCTGGGAGTACATTAATTTGCCTGGCATTGATTTATTATCAAGACATTAGAGAGTGGGACAGCTACGGGAGATGTAACATTATAAGCTCAGGTAGGTGAGAGAAGAATGAGAGGTGGAATATTGCTATAGTGGAATATCAATCTGCTCCACAAACATGGAGAAAAATAGGGCCAGGTAACCAAGAAGTATACATAAACGGTACTTGTTCCCCTATATCAATACAATATAGAAAGCTACCGCTTCTTCATTTTTAGCTCAATTTTTACACCTTGTAAAATAATTGCAATATTTTATTCACTAAAATTTTTTTATAGACCATAAATGAAGGAATTCCATACAGGTGTAAATCTGCCATTTGCATCTTAATCGTCGTTCTTAAAGGTGTCACAAACCAGTCTGAACTCTGGATAACCTTAGAGCTAGACAAGCAGATAATACTGGAATGGTAGGGTACTGATTGAGTAATAAAAATGCAGCATATAATAGAGTCTCGGATAAATTATAAAAAGTCGTTCCTGAACCCTCATTAAATCGCTAGTTATGTCGCCACATTGATATTGCGCATATCAATTTTCATGGTCACCAAGAGCTCTTCAATTGTCATCCAATGTAGAAGTGGCTCAGTGAGGCTTAAATAAAAGATATTGTGTTGTCTTCTGTATTAAAAATACATGTCCTACAACGTAGGTTATGTCTTTAGGGGGGCTTGCAGACAAAGGCAATCTTTAAAGCACATCCAGTTGTATACCGCTAAATATGTATAAGAAAGGCAGCTTTTGGGAAGTGCGTGCATTTTTACAGTGTTTTATTTCTCCAAAAAACAAATTGCACAGTAATTATCTAAATACACATTGGGCTCGTGATATATTTCATCCATTTATGTGGAGCTTTGGGCATGCTTCTACAAGAGCAGTAGTGTACAATATTTGATGAATATTTTTCTCTCCATTAAACTCTGAAGTTCCCTTCAAAGGAACCTTTGTACCTAGAGGGAATGTGTTGCCTGCTTGTGTTGTCCTCCAGAGGAATTTGGTGTGGCTGCGTTCTTGCCCTTTGTAATTCTGTTTCTTAAATTATCTTGCTCCGTACTGAATTTAAGCTCCGTGACTTCTGCCTTTGCTTTTATATTCCAGATTAAACTGCAGGTGCTCTTCCTATTTCTGGAAAACATCAATGTAATTCCTTTGACATTTTCATAGACCAAAATCTATTTTAAATCAAGAGTAACACTTAAGCAATGTGAATACATATAATACATAGGTTTATTAGAGTCACTTGCGACACCTCATATAACGCCCCCGAATGCACCCAAAGTCACACATGATGTATATCTATTTATAGTGTTGTAAAATAATGTTATAGCAATTTTTATGTTGCTGCACTTGTATATGTTGACATAAGAAAAATGACAATTATAAATATGTTCATTGTTACATGTCAAGGCAAAATATTTGTTGGGACATGAGTCCCTCTGTGGTCGGTATTTTATATTTTGTACGCTTGTTGTGATATACCTAGAAGCGGTATGTAACTTTTGCTAGAATAGCGGTCTATTCTATATAATGGATTCTATGTAATGGATAAACTGATTTAAGCACTAGCGTTATTCTTTACTAGACACCAGAGAATTTATGTACCGTATATTTGATTGGGGTCTAATTTGACCAAATCGACCACCTGATTAGTTTTGGGCTCAATTCAATTCGACCTGAATCTATCATGCCTCTCTCTCTTTCACCCTTTCTCAATGTTCTTCCAAATTGAATCACCAAAAATCTAGATTCTGTAAAATTAAAATGTTTCAAAAAATTTGTGTCAAATTAGGGTTCTATAGATTTGGTCAACTCTTCTAGGCACTTCTTCAAATATTACCACTATGTGTGAGGGTGATCATTGTATGTGACATTCTACATTTTTAGTTGTTTTTTTTAAATTATCATTCAATAAACTATATATCTGGTCTATATTTTTTGTGTGTTGCATAGTGTTGTTGTTGGTATATTTATTTAATGGAATTGTTCACTGTGATTCCTCCATGCTGTTTACTGCATGCGTTTCATATTGCTGACTCAACAACTGAAATCCATATAAAACAAAATTGATCCTCAGAGTTGCTGGGATCAACACTTTACTTCACTATAGCCAGGTACAATGGCCCGCATTTTCTAAAGTAAGTGCAACTAAATACTAAACACGTAAATTGTGCAAATTGGCACAGTTTGGTGTATTTCTGGTGCAATTCTGACACATTTGCTTTAGAAAAATCTATGGCACTTAGCTCATCATGGGGGTGTGGCTTAGTAGGAAAGGATGTGGCCTAGTGCAGCAACCTGCAGGGGAGGCAAGGATGAGAAGAATGGTAGTTTATACGCTGTTTTTAGTTGTACTCACACTTGCAATCTCCCTTTGGCACTCTCTGGGGCCCTGCAGTGACTGGAGGGCATACCCTTTCTTCTCACTCTGCTATTAGGGCTTCTGTCTGGTGGTACAGTAGTTGGGGTGCCCTTTATAATGTGGGTTTAGATGAGTGCAAGGCAGGAGTGGAGATGCAGGGATAATAACCAGGCCTGTTTACCAAATTTGACAGTTCAGTAGATCACAGTGCAGTTACATAGTAACATAGTTTATAAGGCCGAAAAAAGACATCTGTCCATCCAGTTCGGCCTGTTTTCCTACAAGTTGATCCAGAGGAAGGCAAAAAAAAAACCCTGTGAGGTAGAAGCCAATTTTCCCCAATTCTCCCCAGTTCTCTTTAAATATTATAAATTTCCCCAGTTCTCTTTAAATATAAGTGTAGAAGCAAAAATGATGGTAGTTGTAGTATTCCCTTTCTATCTCTTTCTTTCTAAGAGCTCTTTACAGTCTTTCATCAGAACTACAGTAATGCAATAAGGATTTTAATATTTTTTTACTGCAGCTTCCTACTGAGGGGGGCATATATGGGTGTCCAGGGGCGGACTGGGAACTTAAAGTGGCCCTGGAAAAATCACTAAAAGTGGTTTTGTAGTTGGGTCCAAATTGATGGAAGGCAGGACCAGCAATACCATACTGTGGCACATTATACCACTCCAACAGAGCCAAATACCACAGTCCATCACAATATACTGCCAGCAGCACAAAATACATCCCCAAAAACTTCCACTGGCCGGCTGTGAGGAGGCCCAGGCAGCTTCTCTGGGCATCGGCCCACCGGGAAATTTCCCTGTAAGGTCTATGGCCAATCCGCCCTTGTGGGTGTCCAATCCATCTTAAAGTACAGGGGATGCTTTAGCAGTATTTCCTCTCCACAGCACAAAAGCCTCCCTTGTGGGTTCTGGACCTTCAAGGAGACTCTACTAGTAAAGCAGCTTTCCTGACAGCTGTAAGCTCAGAAACAGGGGTTCTCTGAGCTTGGGCTTAGTTTCCTTTTTAGAGTCCTCAGACTAGACTCTCACTCTCCAGGGCCCAGACCTAGTCCATCACCTGGTTATCTAATATTAACTGTTAAGTTGCTGATAGAGTACTATTGAATTCACAAGAAACACAACAAATCACAACATTTAACTTATGAACATTGCATTAAATGTTCAGTATTGGTTAACCCTTTGCAGTAGTCATATTGGAATAATATATTAGTAGGAAAGAGGTGTGGGCCAGTATGAAACACTTTGCACCAAAATTACATTAAAATTTTAGTGTAGCATTGTTGCAAAGTAAGGCTAGTTTCACACTACCAATTGTTAAATCTGGCAGGCTGTTCCGACAGGGCTTTCTCTATATTTATTTATTTATTTAATGCACTTATATAGCGCTATATTCCACAGCACTTTACAGACATTAGCATCCATATCCGGCATTGTCAAAAGCTATAGTGTTGCCATCCGGCCCCTTTAACTTTAATGAGGACCAGCAAAGATCCGCCCACAACTCGGTAAAATATCCAACCGATTCTCTGCATATTTGCTAGTTTGTGGACGGATCTCTGCCAGTCCCCATTATAGTTCATGGGGCCAGATGGCAACGCTGTAGCCTCTGGCAATTCTGGATACAGAGAGAGCCGGCAGAACAGCCTGCTGGATGTAACAAGCACTAGTGTGAAACTAGCCTTAGCTTACCAACAGTTGGTATAGATCAGACAAAAGTATATAACCATGCAGCAGATGAATCTCTTGCCTAAGTTTACACCATCAAGAGCACTAGTAAATATGCCCTATAGCATTAAATGATAACTACTGCCAGGAATGTTTTACGTAAAATACAGTATATATAGCCTGCAATTTTTCAGATGCAGTATAATATTCAACATTACACTTAAGTGCTGTGTGTATTCAGCAAAATCCTCCCTTATCTTTATTGAAAAGTGGGTTGATTTTGATCCAATGCCCCAACGGCTGGGCCTGCCAGAGCGTTCCATCTAGACTGGCAGTGCGACTAACAGCCTGCACTCAGTATGCTCGGGTAAATACTATCCTAACAGGACTCAGCCGACTGAATAACCAGAGCAGCAGTTCCAGCAGCCCTGACACCAAGAGCTTCAGGCTGTTTTCACGGTGATAATGAAGAGATTTGGATAATAAAACATACCATAACTCTGAATTACTATCTTAACGGAGAAGAGATGTCTGGAAGTCTAGAAGGGACGTTATATGCGCTATTTTTCTTGGCAATCGTTGCCAATATCTGCTAGGGAGAAAAGCAATTATTCTCATATGTTAACATTATAAAACATTAATGAAGCTTGCTGAAAAGACTCCAGGAAAAGAAAAAAAGATTAACCCATTGTGCGATCATATCTTCTCTTATATTCCACTCAGGATTCTACTAGTTACAGGCACCTTGTTATATTGTCTCCGACGTGTGGCTGCAGACTAACACATTCAGCTTCTTCTTCTTTTTTTGTTATACCTACTTGATATCCGTGTTGAAGAATTCACCAATCTAAAGGGCTAAAGCCTGCTTGTCATGCATGGGAGTAGCAATTCCCTTTCTGGCTCTCTCACTGCCCTACTGTAGCCAAGCTAATTAGTTGATGTTGAATCCTGGCCTCTGATTTTTCTGGCTCTTTTCACTGTGGTTACCAGAAGCCGCTGTCTTTCTCACTTCAGTTCATTCCATCTTCATTATATGAGACATTTCCCTTTACCTTTAAGGTAATGCCCATACACATCATAAGAATTATACCGTGAAACTGGCCTAAAATTATGCACAAAATCTGCAATAAAATCCACGTTTCATGGTTGATTTTGGGATGTACTGATCATCAGATTTCACTCATGGCATGAATGACAGTGCTGTGAAAATCGGTGGCTTTTATGCAAGAGGTAGGACCTCCTAAAGAATTGAGAATCTACAGCATGCCTTGTTGTTAAAACCCTATTTACTAACATTGTACTGTACTTAGTTATACAATGTCAGTGAGGATTCCAAATGCAATGAGTGAATCCATCTTGAACCAGCTGAGTAGTTTCACAATAGCTGCACAGCAACAGGTCGAAAATACTTGTTTTAACAACATAGGCTCATCAAGATAAAACCCTTCTAAAAAGTTGTACCCAAGTTAACCATTCCTATCTATATTTTATAAGTAGAAAGAGAAAAACTTCAGCCCTGCCCCTGGAACCATCCAAGAATACTGACAAAAGAACCACAAAATGGACCAGCGCATGCACCCTAATCGGCTGCCTTTGGGTTCCTTAAGAACATTCCCCTGTGGAAGGGTGTCTGATCAATAGGTTTATTGCTTGCTAAGCTTTTGAAAAGGTGTGCTGTTCTTTTATCTGCTCTTGTACTGGCCTTCTGCCTGACTCCCTGACTACATTCTTGTCTGATCCTTCGGTGCTGTGCACTAATATCTCTGTCATTGGTGGGCCAGCTGTCAGTCATACATAGTCTACTCCAGGAGGTAGTGGCCTGGTGGTTCCCCTCAATCACTAATAAAGGTGCACTGCGGCGGTAATGCAATTGATAATATATGGCTAAACCCTCACGCTGATGTTAAAATGAGACTTTCGCCAATATATTCTTATATCAAGAACATACCGGAGCCCGAGCACCGCGTCAAGGTATCTCAGAGTGGCACGGGACCTAACACTAACCTACCTAGCCATATGGGCAATTGCGAAAGGAGCATATAGGCCGACACACAGAGCCTACTCTTAGTTACCTCCAGCGTGAGATCAAACATCCAATGGGAGGAGGGAGGAGACTATGAGCCCCACCTACCAATGACTCATGTGACTCTTGTATAATACAATAGTAACTTTTATGAGGTTGTGAGTTCAAATCCCCACAGAAATATTTTAAAAATAGATGTCAAATAAAACTTAAATACACAGGGTGTTCCCAACAGTAAAAAGTTTGATTTTATTGTGAAAACAAAATGGAGCAAAACATAAATATGATTAAATAACACCCATATTAACCCACACCAACCTTTTTAACTTGTGTAACCAGTATTTTTTGTTGGCAAAGGTGGCAACCCTAGCAGTACCACCTCATCAGGACTCACTTCGTAAAACATTATCGTGATATTCTGTTCCTGATAACTTTTTCATTGTTATGTCTAAGGAGATGTGTGGGCAGATCTGTCATTTTTGACAATACCATTTTGGGATGTGTAAGAATTGATCACTTTTTATTCAATTTTTTGGGGAGATAAAGTGATGAAAGAAACTTGAAGCCTTTTTAATTTTTTTTCTGTTACGCCATTCACCATATGGGCTACCTTTTTAAAATATTTTAATAGTATGGCCATTTTTGCATGCGGCTATGCCCGTTTTTTATATTTTCAAAAATTTTATTTTTATTTTTTTTTACTTCAAGTTCCCCAAGTGGACCACAACTTACATCAGATGTAAATTGTTCTAGTAGTCTGTATAGAAATCACTATACCACAGTTCAGTGCTGCTGTCTAGTGGCCTGAACTGGGATATACTAACAATAAGCCTGGGAGCCTAGTACAGGCTGTGGCTTATTTTTAGAATAGGGTGCTTTCCCCGATCTCTGCTGGGGGAAAGTGCGCCTGAAGAGGAATCCCATGTTTCCGCTTCCGGTTTGTAACACTCTCAGATGCCGTAAGTGAGGTGAATTCACTGCTGTGAGGGGAGGGGGCTTGTGGCATATTCTGGGGCCAAGAGGGTGAAGAACTGTGTGAGGAGCTTTATGGGGCTTGAATCTGTGACAGAGAAATCGACAGAACGTAACTGTGTTTTTAGTACACTATTACAATATTTGGGGCCCCACTTTTGATTTTGCCCAGGGCCACATTTTGTCTCAAACTGGCCCTGCCAGAATGTTACCATAAGATGTAAGTAATGGTACATTCAAACCTGGAATTGCCACACCTCCAGGTGTAAATGTTCAATTACAATTACAGAAAATTGCTCAAACCCCATATGCTGTTGCGCATATCAAACCAGGGGAGCAATTCCTGCACATGTGATCCATTGCTAACAGCAATCCCCAGCAAAAATGCATACAATGGAGGATGCCTGCAGCGGACCACATGTACCACAAAACCATACTACACAAGGTAACAAATTGTGCGGATGTGGCGAACAATATAATCAAACAATCAATGGGAGGAGGGAGGAGACTATGAGCCCCACCTACCAATGACTCATGTGACTCAGGCTGCACAGGTGCACCAGAATGTTACCATAAGATGAAAGTAATGGTACATTCAAACCTGGATTTGCCACACCTCCAGGTGTAAATGTTCAAATACAATCACAGAAAAAAAACGTGGTCTAAAATGGCAGAAAATTGCTCAAACCCCATATGCTGTTGTGCATATCAAACCGGGGGAGCAATTCCTGCACATGTGATCCATTGCTAACAGCAATCGCTAGCAAAAATGCATTATATTATGCATTATATTATATTGTTCGCCACATCTGCACAATTTGTTACCTTGTGTAGGGTGTCTTTGTGGTCCGCTGTAGGCATCCTCCATTGTATGCATTTTTGCTGGGGATTGCTGCTAGCAACAGATCACATGTGCAGGAATTGCTCCCCCGGTTTGATATCCGCAACAGCATATGGGGTCTAAGCAATTTCCTGCCATTTAAGACCACGTTTTTTTTCTGTGACTGGTGGTTCCCCTGCAGTGAAGTCCAGATCCCTGTACAGGGTTTAAGGGTGAATATGAGGGACTGCCAGGGTAACGGCCTTAGAAGTAGCCCAAAGCCAAATTTGTTGGTTGACACAGTGATTCTGCACCAACTGCCTTAACAATGAATTAAAAATGGCAGATCTAGGACGATTGCATGCATTGATTTACCATAAGTAACCAATAAGCAAGTCAGTGCAATGAAAAGAGCTGTAGTACATTGGTCTATGAAGGTCTCATCTAAATCCTGCTATTTTCAGAGCCCTTTATTCCACACACAGTACAGGATACCCTTACCACTACCACAACCTCCCCAGGTTGTGTTAAAAGCATGTTTCCATTTTATAAAACCTGACAGCCGCCTTAATTAAATTGATATACAAATGTTCGCAGAATGTCTCGAACAATAGGCCTCAATACCATTTAATGCATTATTATTATTACCATGCCATTTATCGAATATAATATCTTCAGGGTATTTTTCTACTTTACACATTCTCTTGTGCCTTTTCAAGAAAAAAAACATGCTTTGTAGGAGTTTTGAAAAGAAAATTGCAGCTGTTCACCCTGGTTTTCCCCAGCTAAAAGACCTACTGTTTAGTTGAACATAACTCTAGGAGCGAGACGCTCTCACAAGTAAGAGAGTAGAGTGGGAGTAGTGCATAACTCAACAGAAAAACACTTTGTTTGGTTCAAACCCATGGAGATTATTTTCTGCATGCCAGTCATTAATGCACCTTACCTAAGATGATGTTTGAATGAAGCTCTCTTTTAATTGGCCAAGTTTTAGAGATATAGCTTATAATTCAATGACATGTGGTTGCCTTCCTATTGAAATATACTCTTATTATAATTTACTGAATAATACATAACTAAGTCTAAGCGGCCTCATATAAGGCAGCTTGGTGAATGAATTTGTAAACACTTATTTTGTACTTATCTTGAGTTTCTGTAGATATTACTTGATATGTACCACTTACATTAAAGGGCTGTCTCATGAAGTCAACCCCTGTTCATCTGCCCTGTTAGGGCATGTGAATGTCATAGACTTTTTGGAACCTCCCCTCTATGAGTCAGAATGGAGAACCATCCTTCTATCATATGGACAACCATTCATCTGAATGGTCATCATGTAATACTTTGTTTACCAAAGACCTTCTGCTGCCAAGGGGGCTTAGGCAAGGTGTTGGATCTCTTTAAAGAGACTAGTCCTGTATGAAGACTTACTGGAAGTGCTTCATGGTAGGAAAGCATAATCAAAAGCAGCATGCAGTAGAATGGAAGGGATTATGTTTCATTTTTGTTTTCTTCTGCATTTCTTAGTAATGAGAGTATTCGTTTCATTGGCATTTCCATGACTCACTACAACGGTCCTATCTCTGGGAGCTAGAGAATGTGAAAATAAGGAGCTAGTTCTTTGTAACATTGATGATTTCTGAGCTTGTGTCTTGTATTCTTCTGAAAAGATGATTGCTATAGATTAAATAAGTGCACAGGTTTATTAGCTCAGTGTAATTTCCTAGTAACCAATTTCAGCAATTCGAATTTTGCATCTGACAACACTATAACAACTTCTGGACACTGCTATTATTTCTAAAGTATACTGTAACTTCATTGTAAATGTTCATGTATTTACCCAGCACACTTTGCTTATGGAGTTGGCCAAAAATTAGGTAATTTGGGACAACAGTATAAATAAATACTGTGCAATTCCTTCATACAATGTGATGTTTGTATATATTCCCTGGGCCACAATACTAACAATGGGAAATATATTGCTTCTACAAATAGCAGTCGTTTAAAATAAACAAAGTAGTTGAAGTTGTATTTGGTTTGTTCTTTCTGGACTTCATCTGCATGTGTATGGAATGTAGGAGGTATCAGTATAGATTGGGAGAACTGTACAAATTTGAGATTTGTGCAGATTACCTTACCAGATCAATGGCCACAGTAAGGTCAATCATTATCCAGAACCACATATGAGAAAGTATGGATGGATTTAACAGCCCACTCATAATATTATTTAAAAAAAATTACTGAATGATCTTATTGTCATTTCAACAAATTACCTTGTATCATTTCAAGTAAGGTCAATATAAATGTCCCTATTGTGCCTGAACAATAATGGATTCATGAGTCACTACCCAAAGAAAAAACTCTTTATAGAAGTTGTGCAACTTTAAACTTTTTGTAACAGACCTCACCGAGTGGCCAGACCGACAGCTGTGATCATATTTACCTGGTCCCTGCTGCTCGGTTTTGGCTCCTTTGCTCCATGACCGGGTCTCAAACATCCTGTTGACAGAGGTCACATGACCACTGCAGCCAATCACTGGCCTCAGCGGTGACCTTTCACTCATGCGGTAGGTCGCTGGGTCACTTAGCACATGGGTGACAGGTCACTGCTGCTGTCAGTGATTGGCTGCAGCGATCACATGACCTCCGTCAACAGGATTTTGATTCTGAGACACCTGGCACCTGTGGAGGCAGCCATGGAGTGATGGAGCTGGAACGCAGCGGCAGGGGCCAGGTAAGTATGATCACCACCATTGGTCCAGCCAAATTGTGAGATCTGCTATCAAACTATTTGCATAGACACATAGCTGTGGTTCACCTGATTAAAACATTGTCTTTTGTTGATCTGAGACTCCATTATTGAGTTATACTTTTTCTTAATATGCAAATTAGGCTTTTTGTGCAATGAGGATGTCAACATTACTCAAGCTCCACTCAATTCTGTGGCCAGCTCCTTCAGACCTCCAGTGATCAGATATTGTTGACCTAGCCTGAGGATGGGTAATGAATATTGTATTCCCCGAAAACCTCTTTATCCACACCAATGTACGATGTCTGGCACAGAAAATTGTTATTGTTATCTTATGATGAATTCCCTTTTAAGGCCAATGAAAGGTCAGATACAGTAGTCTGTGTATGGCCATCCTAAATCTGATTGACCTTTATAATAAAATCACTTTATAATCAAAATCACTTGGAATAAAATCAAGAATAGACTAGAGATGAGCAAATCTATTCGCCGATTTGTTGATTCGTATCGAATCTTGGACATTCTTAGCTGCGAAGCAAATCCGAATATTAGGTGATTTGCTTCGGCTTTGTGCGCATTCGCTATGTAGTTTGTCCTATAAATTATATGCTATTGCTACGTATAAGTTACTGTTGCGTACAAATTCAATTCATTAGCAAAGTTTTACTTTTAGTTCGTTTATCGTGTGCAAAAGCCCGAGAAGAAAGCGGTCACCTGACCTAGTGGGCAGGGCTTGCTCTGATTGGCTCAGGTTCGGTAAGCCAGTGACGCATCACTTCTGCTGCAACTGCTGAGACGAGCAGAAGCACTGTGTGTGAAGTTCTGAGACTCTGAGACCTGTTTTGTGAAAATTGGGGTGTAATTGCTCTGGGAATCCATATTACGCATATCAGGGATACTGCAGGGCAAGTGGAGGGCCTGTTCAGGGCTAGTAATTAATCAGACAGGGAGAGAGAGACAGGGAGAGATAGGGAGAGATAGGGAGAGACAGGGAGATACAGGGACAAAGACCAACTGCAGGGCCACAGAGTGAATTGAAAAATGTCTGGAATGGATAAGCAAAAGGGGTCCAGTTCCAGCCAGACCTCGAGCTCTAAAAAAAAGGAGAAGGTGGCACAGGGCAGAAGTGCCAAAGGACCTGTAGCCGGAGCATCTACCAGTAGTATTCGCAATACTTGGCCGTTGTCCCACCAGGCGCACCAAGGCGCAAAACTCTAGTGGAGGAGAAATGGATGAGGTAGTGGAATGGATGGCACACTGCTGTCATCTGCTGATACAGTATCCATAAGAAGCCAGGGGTTAGACTCAGAGCGTTCCTCCTGCTCCACCATTCCTCTCCAGCAAAGCCTTTCATTTTCGTACGCAATTTGTACGCTTCTGCGTACGTGTTCAAAGAGGTTGCGTACCTTTTTACCTGAACGTTCGTTATTAGTGCGCGAATGTTTGCTAAAAGCTATATAATTATGTATATTGTGTATGCAAATTAAACAAATCTATTTGTAGAATATACGAACCTTAGGAAAAGTTCGGCGAATGTTCGGCGAATAAAATTTTGCATGATTCGCTCATCTCTAGAATAGAACAATTGACACATGATTGATAGGCTTAAGGCATATATTCTATTTTATACTAAACACGGATTATACAGAAGCATAGGTGATGCAAAAGTGGTCAAGCAGGGCTAATCTAAAACAGATTTGCTATTGATGAAGGTAGTAGCCTTCAGAGATTAGATTTTGCTGAGATCCAGCAAGATGTGAGCTCACACAGTAGCTCCCCACAATGCACTCTGGATGCGCTGAGGTTTCCTCATTCTATTCAGGCCTTCAGCCAAAGGGAATCTAATCAATACAGACAGACAGACCCAAGCAATGGTAATAAGAGCAGCCAAATAATGAGACAGTGGGTATAGACTGCTATCTGCTTTCAGCATGAAGTAGGGCCTGAAAACACATTCTGGCTTGTCATTAAGTAATGATATCCTTTATTTAGTTTCCAATAAAGATGATGGTGAATGAGCAGCGCAGTATGAAATAAGCTATATGTAATGGCAGTACTGACTTGTATATTGCTGTTCAATTACTAGGTATTAGTGGCTTGTACTGTGATGAGAACTTCAAATATGGACAATTGATCAGACAGCTCTGAAACACGGTATAGACATGGACGTCAACAGCGATATTGTACACCATACTCTTGTTATGTTACAAAAACCTTGAAGATATTAGTATGAAATTAGTATAGAGAATAGATGTGTTCATAACAAAGATGATCATCAGCATCATTACTGACATCATTAACATTTAGTTCTTGCTATGGATGCATTTTAATATTGCCATTTTCTTCAGTACTGTCATAAATAAGAAAAAATCCTTATCTGAATCTGAAAACTTCAGTATACTCCAAAAATAAATATGCCAATGATCCCTATTAATCAAGAGTCATGTTATCTCCAAGTGACTTTCTGGTGCCCACTAGGCCACCACTGTGGTGGCTTTAGGTCACCTAGATGCAGTGATTAACCCAGTCTGTGTACATGCAGTTCTAAACCTGCCTGTGCATATTGTACTCATCCATTACCAATGGCCCGGTCCTAAGAACTGAGAAGAACATATATAATATGCTTGCACTGGTTACATCTATCCTTTTTTTTTTACTATGGACTGTGTTAAGCAGCAGAGGATGCCCCATTGCCAAAATATTACCAGTGTTATAAAGATAGTTAAGGGGGAACATCTTGGTATTAATGTTGGTCTCCTTTCTTACAAGGAGTATGATGGGGTAGCTAGCTCATGAACATTACACATTTTCTTTGACACTTTTGCAAGCTGTGTATCATGGTATATTATAAAATTACCATATTTAATTAACTAAAATTTTCATGTATTACAAACAATTTTTGTGATTTCTTTCTCCCCCTTATTCTGCAGCTAACAAGGGTCCCGGTTGAGTCTTGTGGTCAGTACACAACATGTAGTGATTGTCTGGGCTCTGGAGATCCACATTGCGGCTGGTGTGTGCTTCATAACACGTAAGTACCAGACAATTTGACATATTGTATTTGGAGGCAGCCTTTAATAGGTTTCCCCGTTATTTGGTTTAATGTTTACATATGTTTTTTGTGTTTAGATAGATCTACATCTATTTCTATTTCTCCTGAGTAACCTCAGGGAGAGTGTCTTCTACTTTCCAGAAGTCATATTTGAGAGGGGTTTATGGCTATGTATTGTGGGGATTTTTTTATGGTTGCATTTTACTCATTTTGGGCTAAAAATCATTTTTTTTCCATTGGTCTTTATTAAAAATATTGAGCCGTTCTGTCACAAAGGGTTAACTGTCTAGCTGTGTGAATCATACTTTGTATTTTTACTTTGTGCCAGTCTTTTAATTACTAAGAGGTCACAAACACTTATTTAAGCCACATTCTTATCAGTACGTTTATAAGGTCAGAGATCAGAGATAAAGAGCCGTCAGCTGAGCTGCCCGACCCAACAGAGTGAAAACAGACAGCAGGTTACTAGAGAACCTCACTGCTATAACAGAGAAAAGGGCTCAAAATGTTTAATAAAGTCCAATAGAAAAATTATTTTTAGCTCAAAATGAGTACAATGCAATAATAATAAAAATTGTCCCCAAAGGTGTACATAGGGGGGAATTTATCATTGGCCTCTCTACTTACTCCACTTCTGGATCTGGCCAAAGTCATTTTGGTCCAAATGTGATTTATCATTGGTCCATGGCTTCTTTGATAAATGAGGTTTCTAAAGGTCACTTTCGCTTAAACCTAAGCATACTCCTAACTGGAGTAAAGTTGCGCAAAAATTTGCGACTTTTTATGGAAAGTCGCAATGGTAAATCTGTCCTAGCCTTAATTTACATAAGACAAAACGCCCATACGCACGCCACTTTGAACAAAGTGGAGTGCGTGGCGTATACACAAAATAGTCGCAAAATTTTGCGCAAAAAATGTGATTGCGCAAAAATTTGCGACTTTTTCACGCCACAAAACTAACTACACCCAATGATAAATTCCCCCTAAAGTCTTTAAGAATGTCTCTTTCTTAGGGCAAGTATGACTATCATGACTATAGCATGACAGTCATACTCATGTTTGGGTGAACTTGCAGTGTCTAAAGCTACCCATACACCTATGAAAGGCTAACAGGTATCGTTCTTGACTCCCCCATACACATACAAGCTTAATTCAGACTAACCTATATGTGTTTTTAGTAGGGAGAGGGCAGATTGCAAACATCTCTGGTAGTGACTTACCTTCTATGAGAACAAAAGGATCAGACATTGAAGCTCAATGTGCCCGATCCTTCTCCCCCACAATATCATCTGTCAGAGATTATTGAGTTGTCCTGAGGAAAACAGTTGGTTCAGCCAATGACAGTTTATACAGCCAATGACAGTTTTCACATTTACAAGCATAAAAGGCTCAGATATACGTTTGAGTCTCTCCTCGTGGCTCCTTGGCATGATAAAACACTGGAACACAGTCCAAAATTCAATTGTAATCCACGTGAGGTAATTTTGTAATCCAAACAGGTAACGTGTAATCCACATGGATAATATAAAATAGCAAAGGGGGCTCCCAAATAACCTGAGAAGGGGGGAAAAAGGAAAATAGGCGCACTTAGGCGCAACTGGGAATTTTTTGCAGATGGGGGGGTCCTGACAAGCCATGTCCATCTGGGTGAGAGTCAAACAGGGGGCAATACAAACTAAACAAAACAAGTGCCAACTAGCTCTCACTCGTCTGGTGCAGTCCATGGTGTGGCTCCCATAGGTCCTCCTGAAGTGTCCTTTAAATCAGCCAGTAGTAGGGTTCCTCAGATGAGGGACCTGAAGACTTCTTCACTTGAGCTACTCCTGAATGAGATCAGAGAACGCTCCTGCATCCTGTAGGCCAAGCTCGCTGCCGTGGTCGAACTCCACTGCCCTCTTCTTCCAGAAGTCGGACTTGACCGGGTCCGGGTGGTGGTCACGCTGGTGAGTGCTGCAGCAACTTGCGCCTTTACTTTTCTGGATTCTCCTGCCAGGACAGCAGGGGTAAGGACTTATGGCTGCAGCAGTTGAGGCAAGGTTGCACCCAAGGAAGAAGCCCCAGCTCCCCTGGCTACTGCTGGCTTCATCTTCCAGGGTAGTTGGGACTGGTGGATCACCGTGGACTGGAACGTAAACGATGAAGTCATCAGCTGACCCAGCTGAAAGGACTGCAATGGTGGTTGCACTGGCAGTCCAGGGATCAGAGGCGCCGGCTGTGGCTTCTCCCTGAAATGGAAGGTGCCATCTGGTGACTCCTGAAGGCAGTGCACCGGCACTTTGCCTGGTGGTTCCTCCGGCCAAACTTCAGGTGGTGATGCAGGTACCAGGGGCTTTGATAATAACGTTACCTCTGTAGCAAAGGGGCCTTTACGGGATGCCATGGCGGTGTATTCCACCTGATCCCCCAAGTACAGCTGTGACGGGGTTGGGGCAGGTACGGCCGTTTCACTGACCTGCGGCACATAAAGTACTCCTTGCTGTCCTCGTCATCCGCCAGGAAGCCAGAGCCTCGCTCCACTGAAAACCACAGGACGATTCCCTTTCGCCGCTCCGGTATAGGGTCTACCGGCCTTGGATGGTCTAGTACCTGGATGACCCAGTCCTCCCCTACATTCTTGTAGTCCCATAGGGTCTGGGCGTGGGCCGTCACCGATGCTGGCATAATCGGGTTCTGCCGAATGGAAGGTGTTGTTCTCCTCCTGGGCGGCGTAGTGGACACTCCAGCCGCCTTCGCTGCAGCAGTAGCAGCAGCTGGCAAATGCGAATATGGAGTCAGGAGCCGGTGAGACTGTCTTGCACAGTTGTTCCGCTCTGATCTCTGGAGCGGGCGATGGTTTGGGGTACTCGTCCCCAAAGACCATTTCTCCCCATTTGGGTTGCGGTTCTTTCGCCATGCTGTTTGCTGTGGTCTGACTCTGGATCTTGTTCAGCGCTGGCTTGAACTGGAGTGGAGGGCAGAGTAATGAGGGAGGAGTCTACATTCCCTATACTTGCAAACAGATAGTTCCCGGTGGGCTGTTTTTTCCAGCTTCTGAGGGGGCTTCTTCACTTTCCCGCTCTTGAGGGGGCGAATTGTCATTTTCCCGCTTCGGGGGGCCGGGGGAGGGGGCAAGAAGAATTCGTACGTTGCGTATGTAGCGTATGTAGCGTTAGCGTTCAAAATTTTAAGAACATTTACGAATAATACGAAGCGAATCTGACAAAATCCGGATTCGCTTCGGAGCAGGAAAAATGGAGGATTCGATACGAATCTACGAAGCGGCGAATATATTCGCTCATCTCTAATTGTGACTTACAAAAACCATATGGAACTCATCGTAGCATTATTCAACTTTTGTAGATGTGACTACTTTAAATTCATTAAATATTCCAAAATTATAAGAAAATATGAATCATGGGTAGAAACTAAAAAGGAAAGAAACCTGATATATAAGCTAAAGTCCAGTAAAATATGTGATACCAGAGTTCCTTCTAAATATGTTGCATAGATAAAGGGAGTTCTGCATCTCACAGCAGAGAGCACTAGAGCTGGAAAAGGGAGCCTTAAAGGCCATGAAATTCTCCCTAGGAAAAAGCGTATGCAGATAAGCTCACTTCCAAGAGAAAGAAAGCTGTCTCTACATAGCTAAACATATTCGTGTGGTAGCATATTTCTGGTGCAGATTGCGGTGCAAAGGTTATTTGTGCTGAGTCTGCAATATTTCCCCTCTCACGCCAGGTCTATGCCTGTTTTAGACATGAAAACAGCGCCTCTACATAACTTCGGCGGATCCACCGACAGCTGAAGGGCTTATTAAGACCGACATCTAAAACGCTGGTCTTAATAACTGATCCCCTATGTTCATTCAGATGAAAAGGATAGTGTATTGAAAGCTTCTACTTGTGGAGGCGCTGCGTGAAGGGGCTTGACGCCCGGCACCGTAGTATTACGGCGCGCTGATCGGGTGGGTGCAGGGGGCAGGCTGCAGGGGGCCGGCTGTTCCCAGTAGCCGGACCCCTACTGTGTGCGCCCGCATCAGTGAAAACACCGATGCGGGCGTATTAACCCTCGATGTTGACCGTGGCACATGCAATGCGGGCGTAAGTAGGGTCCATCGGGTCCTAGCGCTGCTGTGATGGGGACCAGATGGCTTGGATAGCAGCCCGATGCCTTCCTTAGGCATCGTGGCTGCTATCCCTGCGTGCCTGTGCGATCCAGCCCCCTGGATCGCACAGGAGGCAGGCTGTAAGTGTATTACATTGAGTAATACACTTACAGCCAATGCATTACAATACAACAGTATTGTAATGCATTATAAAGGGGATCAGACCCCCAAAAGTTAAATAAAGTGAAAAAAAGTTAAAAAAAGTTAAAAAAATAAAGTTTTACAAAAAATAACAGTTTCAAGTAAAAAAAGCGCACTTTTCCAAAAATAAAGTTAAAAAAAATTGTAAAAAAAAGGAAAAAAAAAAAGAAAAGTATACCTATTAGGTATCGCCACGTCCGTATCGACCGGATCTATAAAAATATCACATCATTAACCACGCCAGGTGAACGCAGTAAAAAAAAAAAAAAAAAGTGCCAAAAGAGCCATTTTTTGGTCACCTTCCCTCACAAAAAATGTAATAGCAGGTGATCAAAAAGGCGTATTTAACCCAAAATGGTACCAATCAAACTGTCATCTTGTCCCGCAAATATGATACCCTACCTGAGATAATCGCCTAAAAAATAAAAAAATATGGCTCTCAGAAAATGGCAACACAAAAAAAAGATTTTATTCTGCTAAAAAATAAATCTAATGTGTAAAACCTTCCAAAAATAAAAATGTTAGACATATTGGGTATCGCCGCGTCCGTAACAACCTGCTCTATAAAAATATTACATGAGATGGCCCCCCAGGTGAATGCTGTAAAAATTTTTTTTAAAAAACTATTCCAAAACAGCTATTTTTTTCCTCTTGCCTCACAAAAAGTGTAATAGCAGGCGAACAAAAAGGAGTATTTAACCCAAAATGGTGCCAATCAAACCGTCATCTTGTCCCGCAAAAATGATACCCTCCCTGAGACAATCGCCAAAAAATTAAAAAAAATATGGCTCTCAGAAAATGGCAACAGAAAAAAAGATTTTATTCTGTTCAAAAATAAATCTAATGTGTAAAACTTTCCAAAAATAAAAATGTTAGACATATTGGGTATCATAGCATCCGTAACAACCTGCTCTATAAAAATATTACATGAGATGGCCCCCCAGGTCAATTCTGTAAAAAAAAAATTTTTTAAACTATGCCAAAACAGCCAAATGTAATAGCAGGCGATCAAAAAGGCGTATTTAACCCAAAATGGTACCAATCAAACTGTCATCTTGTCCCGCAAAAAATGAGACCCTACATGAGACAATCATATAGACAAAAATATGGCTCTCAGAAAATAGCAACGCAAAAAAAGATTTTATTCTGTTCAAAAATAAATCTAATGTGTAAAATTTAATTAACAAAAAATAGACATATTGGGTATCGCCGCGTCCGTAACAACCTGCTCTATAAAAATATCACATGATTTGACTCCTCAGGTGATTGCTGTAAAATTTTTTTATTTTTTTTTAAACTATGCCAAAACAGCTATTTTTTCACCTTGACTCACAAAAAGTGTAATTCCAAGCGATCAAAAAGTCTCATGTATCCCAAAATGGTACCAATAAAAACGTCACCTCATCCCGCAAAAAATGAGCCCCCACATAAGACAATAACTCAAAAAAAATAAAAATCAATGGCTCCCGCAAACCAATCCATCAAAATCTGTTCTGCAAAATCCATATGGCGCTCCTTCTGTTCTGAGTCCTGCCATGTGCCCCCACAGCAGTTTACCACCACATATGGGGTGTTGCCGTATTTAGGAGAAAATGGGGAACAAATTTTGGGGTGCTTTTCTCCTGTTACCCCTTATGAAAATGAAAAATTTGGGGCTAAAGCAACATTTTATTGGAAGAAATGAAACTTTTCATTTTTACAGCCAAGTGTTTCCAAACGCTTAGGGGGTCAAAGTGGTCAGTACCCCCCTTAATATATTCTTTTCAGGGTGTAGTTTCCAAAATGGGGTCACTTTTTGAGGGTTTCCACTATAGGGGTACGTCAGGGTCTCTCAATTACAAAATGATGCCTAAAAACCATTCTAGCAAAATCTGCCTCCAAAATCCGTATGGCGCTCCTTTCCTTCTGACCACTGCCACAAACCCATAGAGACGTTTACCACCATATATAGGGGATTTCTGTAAACTGCAGAATCAAAGTAATGTATATTGAGGTTTAGTTTGCTGTGTTGCAAGAAAAAAATTATTAACATGAATAATCTACCAAAAAAGTGAAATTTTGAAATTTCACCTCCATTTTCCTTTAATTCTTGTGGAACACCTCAATGGTTAACAAAGTTTGTAACATTAGTTCTTTATAATTTGAGGGGTGTAGTTTCTAAAATGGGGTCATTTATGGGTGGTTTCCATTACGTAAGCCCCTCAAAATCACTTTATATCTGAATTGGTGCTTAAAAAAATGGTTTTGGAAATTTTGTTAAAAATTTTAAAAATTGCCTTCTAATGTCCAAAAAAAGTAAAATGACATTTTTGTAAATTTGGTATTTTTTTATAAATAAAAATGAAATATTTTGCCACAAATTTACTCCTGTCGTGAAGCACAATATGTGACGAGAAAACTATCTCAGAATGGCTTGGATAAGTAAAAGCGTTCCAAAGTTATTACCACATAAAGTGACACATGTTACATTTGCAAAAAATGGCTTCGGCACAAAGGTGAAAACAGGCCCAGGGTTGAAGGGGTTGAGAGCTGACATAAGAAAGAAATTGTAATCACCATGTCAATAACAGAAGTGTAAAACCAATCACAGAAAGATTTCCATCACAGGAAGTTCTATAAAAAACAGTTTATCTTACCTGTCATTTCCATCCATCTAACTGATGTGATATACGTACAATACTTCCCACAACGGTTCATACTGTAAGTTCCTTAAATGTTTTGTTAACTTGGTAATGTAGAACATTTTACTATTATAATATCATTCTCTATTAGTGATGAGCGAGCCGGAGCGGCAAGATTCGGGATTCGCACGAATCTTGCCCACTTCGGCTCAGCTCGGCATCCCGAGGCAGCGCGGATTCGTGAAGATTCGTGAGTCACTGCCAATTTGAAATGCCCGTTTTTTTCAGCCAATCAGCATCAAAGGGAAGCCTGTGGGAACGCCTGCTGTGATGTAACAGCCCCTATACCTCCCCAGCAGTGATTGGCTGGCAGTGACATGTGACCTAAATTTACATAAGGTACGGACCTGCAGCATCAGCCTCAGGCCTCATTCACACGTCCGCAAAAATCGTCCGCATCCGATCCGCAATTTGCGGACCAGGTGCGGACCCATTCACAGTCAATGGGGCCACAAAAGATGCGGACGGCACACTGTGTGCCGTCCGCATCCGCACTTCCGTTCTGTGGGTCCGGAAAAAAAAAAGAACATGTCCTATTCTTATCCAGATCCACTGACAGGAAAAGGCATTTCTATCATGTGCGTTCCGCAAATTGCGGACTGCACATGGGCCGCTGTCAGTGTTTTGCGGATCCGCAAATTGCGGATCCGCAAAACACGGACAACACCAAACGGACGTCTGAATGAGCCCTTAGGGAGCCTCAGAGGCATCCCTACATGCTGCCCCTGGTGTTTCCTATGCATTTCCAAGGTGTTTCCATCATTTTCTGAGGTTTTCACATGTTGGGGCAAACTTGACTGTGCAGAACCTTTGGCCCCTGCAAAAAGATTCGGGTCTCCCTTAGAATTTAATGGGATTCGTGATTCGGCCCGAATCCACAAATCCCGCGGTGGGATTCGGGCCGAATACCGAATCCCCGAATCTTTTAGGATTCGCTCATCTCTATTCTCTATGTTTTTTACAATTTGTTACAGTAATTCTATCAATTATAGATGTAGCAGTACTAAATTTGTCTTTCAAGCAGGGGCGTACATAGAAATCATTGGGCCCCATAGCAAGAATCTGAATGGGGCCCCTAACCCCGCCCACTACCCCAACCCATCCCACATGCTGTCCTGGCTCCTCCCATGCCACACCCCCCATTTGCCAATAAAGAAATGTATACATGAGCTACTGATTTATTTATTTATTTTGTTTAAATTAAGGAGACGTTAACTGAATGGGGGCAGCCACAAGAATGGATTATACTGTATATTATACAGCATGGTGTACGGATTATACTGTATATTATGCAGCATGGTGTATGTATTATACTGTATATTATACGGCATGGTGTACAGATTATACTGTATATTATATAGCATGGTGTAGGGATTATACTGTATATTATACAGCATGGTGTAGGGATTATACTGTATATTATACAGCATGGTGTACGGATTATACTGTATATTATACAGCATGGTGTACGGATTATACTGTATATTGTACGGATTATACTGTATATTATACAGCATGGAGTGCGGATTATACTGTATATTATACAGAATGGTGTACGGATTATACTGTATATTATACAGCATGGTGTACGGATTATACTGTATATTATACAGTATGGTGTACGGATTATCCTGTATTCTATACAGCATGGAGTGCGGATTATACTGTATACTATGCAGCATGGTGTATGGATTATACTGTATTTTATACAGTATGGGGTATGGATTATACTGTACATTGTATAGCATAGTACAGGGATTATAATATATACTGTACAACAAATGCATGGCGGTTACACCATGCTGGACAATATAACCCCTGCGCCACACTGTACAATATACAGTACGTACAGTGTATGCATATACCCACACACATACATACATACATATACATACATACACACACATACATACATACACACATACATACATACACACACACACACACATACATACACACATACATACATACATGAAACACATAAAAACTTACAGTTACTTGTCCTGACGCCACTCTGGAGGGGGCTGGACCTTAGTCTTCTTCTTTCCCCTCTTGCCGTGCTGCACAGGTCCTTCCCTGTCCAGAAGCATCAGCGCGGCATGAGGGAGAAGGCGGGGCCAGCTGGGAGCGCACAGGAGCGTTCTCAGGATGTGTTAGGGTAAAAGTTGCGGCCGTGAGGAGGCCAGGAGACGCATCTTAATGATGCAGAGTAGGGGGCGGGGCCTTCCGTGCGCTCCGGGACCCCCTGTGCCGCGGGCCCCATAGCAGTGGCGTGGTCTGCCTATATGGGAGGTACGCCACTGCTTTCAAGGTTATCCCAGATGGTCTTTACTGTTAGCATTCGGCATTGACTTATATGAACCCAACATGAAAATAGCACAGTATCCCTTTAACGCCTTCAGCCACCTGTACGTCACAGTTAAGTAAGTGTATGGAGCTGGCTGCTGCAGTGAGCCCGCTCCATACACCTTGGGTGCCGACTGTATAATGAAGTCAGCACCCAGTCTCAATGACGGAGAACGGTGATCAGAGATGTGGCTCCCTCTGCTTTCTGATTGGAGCCCCTGCAGGGAAATTGTGGAGCTCTGATCAGTTAACATGGCAACCTGGACACTTCTGGGGCTTCCCAGGCCTATTATGGTAAGCTCTCTGCTGTGCTCTGTGCACAAAGCACAGTTCAGCAGGGTTCCCCAACTGGTTACCACCCCTCTGCACCCTTACTGTAGACTGCTAGTTATTCATTCATAACTTCTAGTAGAAATAATAAAGGAATGGTACAACATAGAGCCATAAGAATAGATGCTCTAGAATTGTTATCACACAGGGAATGCATGAAGCTATTAAAATAGGCATGTCAGGAGTGGTGAAAGGTCCTCTTTAAATGGTACCCTTAACAAATACAACTTATCCCACAAAACTGAACAGAAAATTAAAAAATGTATGGCTTTTGGGACATGGGGAGTTAAAAATGAAAATGAAAAACAAAAAAATGGGCCTGATACTTAAGGGGTTAAGGGAATATCAATGAGAAATGGTTCTGTATGTCAAATTTTGAATGCACCCCTGTAATACAGACATCTGAATAAACTACTGAACCAAGATTTCTCAGGAGTCTCATAAAATACTTCAACTGAAGTACAAGACATCTGGAGAGGAAAATAGTAAATGTTACTCCTAATTCTATTGTCTTTTATGCTACAAAGTACAATGAGCTCTCTTTTTATATCCGTGTTTGTGCTGAATCCCTTTTCTTGGTTCCAAGAGGCTGCTGGATTAATTTGCTCCTATGTGCCTTTGCAGCAGGATGAGGGCACGGGGCGGGCGCTCTGGTGACGGCTGTGCTGCTTTGATTTGAACTGTGATACAGGCTTCTCTGTGTGAAGGCTCCTTGCCAGGGAGCTGTCATTGATTTTCACCAACCTTACTCTTGTCCTAACTCTACAATGGGAAACCTGACTCTAATGAAAGAAAACAGCAGAAGGTATTGACTGCTTTATAGAACATTAGACTTGGGAACTAACGTATGAAGGGGACACATTTTTTTCAATTCCTAAATCTCTAGGGCTACTTACAGTAGCTTTGTTTGAGTTATATGTTGTATTTCTCTTATAAAGATACATTTATATACTGTATGTATGAGTTTCTGAAAAATTGTATTAATTTCCTTTGCTTTCCCTGATACTATATTATTTATATTATAATCTGTCATCATTTTGGACGCAGCTGCTGTACATCTTTCATCTTTTATCCTTTGGGATTCTGCATAAGATTGCTGTACATTTTACTGTACATTAACATTCAAAAAGCAGGGAGGACTGGATGCAATTACTAGAATCATGAGAAATAGATTTTTTGAATTAAGCATTATCCTTCAGTCTACTCCCTTAAAATGTGCCAAGTTTGTGCCAACCACTAGCTCTGAGCTCTGGATAACCACAAGAACTCACAGAAAACCCTGTACACCTATTAATTTTACCGGTGCTCTAGTTTAGTGCCTTTAACACCAGCATAGTTTCAGCATAAGCACCCCCCCTTATGTAGCCTTTGGGATATTGTGAGGAGGCTACATAACCAGTATATGGGACTACAGAATTATAGACCATTTTTCTGTCAGAGCGATAAATAAAGCATTTGGGAATGAACTAGACAGACTTTTGACCCTACAAACCATGGAGATACTGTTAGGTCCCATTCCAGACAGTGAATTTAGCCTCTGCAGTTTTTGACTATGAATGGAGCCAAACCATCATGGGACACCTGCTGAAGCATCCAGCAGTGTCTGTCTGGACACCACACTAGAAAGGGACATGTCTCTTTTTGGCATGGTTGTGGCTTTACAATGCCTGCCTTCCATTGAAAGTTGGACATGCTGTAGCTGCTGGAATTTTGGGGTGGAATATGGGCCAAAATTCCAGCTGCAAAAGACACCACCTATGTAGAGAATTCAATTTTTGTTACATCATACGTACAGAAAAAGGAAAATGAAGGAGAGGTATATATGGCATGTGATGGACACTAATGGTGTCTAATGGACCCATTGACATATAAAGGGTATATCCATCAGAATCCTTCATGGTAGCTGTCACTTTTTCAGAAAAAATGGTGTTGTAGTTCTGGAAAATAATACATAAACTTCAGGGCAGATGTTAACAGTGCCTTAAATGATACCCATTGCCCTGTTACTTATTACTCTTTGCCTTAACTTGCTCTAAGCTTCATGGTTGTGGTCTTGAGGGCGTCATGTTCAAATGAGCAAATGAGTCACATCTCCACATATATATATATAAAATAAAAAAAAAAGAAGAAATGAGTTGTCATGGAGTATGAATGAATTTGAATGAAAACATACAACTTAACTCTCTAAATCAAAAGTAAAAATGAATGTAGTTCTATAATCCAATTTTAATGCTTCTTGAAAAAGCTTTTCTCTTTATAGCGTCTAGTATGTACTGTGAATTTGTCGTCTTTTCAGTGAAAGAAAATCAGCATTCATTACATTGCTTAGTCACAATCCTGCTCAAATCCTTTATTTTACATGATTAATCCTTCCAGATGTATTGGCTAGGCAGCCTCTAAAACTCCGGCCCGTACATGTCCATTATTTCAAAATAACACTAATGTCTTCTGCAGTTTTATATCCAAAGCTGTTCCTTGTATTTATGTGGGCAAAAATGACAAATAATCACAATTAGCCAAACCAAAGCCCCTTCTAAGGACCTTAAAAAGTGGTTCTGAATCCTGGCCCATACAGCGACTCTGATAAATCATTTAGATGGTGTGAAATGAAATCGTGGAGCTTGGCTGCTGCCGGATTCTCTTGGGATTTAAAGGAGACTGCCAGGTTTAAACATTAGCTGGCATGAAGTAGATGATGTGCCTAGGTATTGTACAACTGGCAGATCAAGGAGAGCGTCAAGGACACAAGAATATCACTGAACCTGACCACAAAGGTTATGGCTGGCTAGAAAAGAATGAGAAAGAAGGAGCAGAGCGTTGAGGAAAAAAGGCAATCAATAATATCTTCTAATGAAGGGAAAATGTTTCAACAGCATGTGATAAGCGGACAAATGCCACATACATGCCAACATACAGATCTCCCTAGTTCTACATTATTGTCGTATATATCACACACGCAAAAAATATTGTACTAAATAATGAAATAGGCTTCAGTTGTGCCATACATGCAGGAAATACTTGTTTGCTATCATTTCAAGGTAAGTAAAGCCAGACATACACATTAGATAAGTGTCAGTTGGGAGAGAGATGGAACGGTTGTTGGAATTTTAACTGCCAGATCAAGGGTCTGGCAAAGGTAACTGGTAGTGACTTCCTTCCATCTCCCCATTCAACCTTGATCTAAGCTTCATAGTTGTGGTCATGAATGTACCATATTCCCTCAAAAGAAAGTGGAAGAAATGAAAAGTTGTCATGGAGTATGGATCAAGGTAAATCCATGCAGAGCTATCGTGTGTAGGAGGAGCTTGGCTGTCGGCCAAACAAGTAACCTAAAGCTAACGAATATGTAGAGCCAGTTTAAGTGAAACTTTAAGGGAATTGGTTTTATGTTGCACGGTTCTAACAGCTCCAGCACATCCTAAAGAGTCCTGATATTCATGAGCTTTTGGCTTTCCCCACCTTCTGCCACTGATTGACAACTGAATTAGCAATAGGGGGTGGAGAAAGCCAGGAGCTCATGAATATTCAGGACTCATGTGCATGTGCTGTTCAATTCAGGATTTTAGCAAAATGGCTTGGTCAGTAAAAGAAAATGACCCAGCCTTGTGCTAAGGGATCTGTAACAAGCTTATGCTGCCGATAAAACTGGACTAAAATTGCAGTTAAACTATCAGGACAGAATTATTCATAGATTATTGTTCGCCAATTTTTCAGGACAACTAAAGCAAAGGATTCGAAGATGCATATATATGATTTAAAAGGGTTATAAAGGATATTGTTATGTCAACTAGAGGCAGTTCATAATAGGCATCAAACAAGCATAGACACATATTATAGTGGACCTGCCTCCCGAATATTATGTCCTATGTACCACAAGAGCAGACTAATACAGGGACAGGTATGCTCTACTGTTAGCCCAAGCAGTACAAATAAAATATTGGACTATTTTGGCTGATAGTAGAGTGAACCTGTCCCTAAATGGAGAAGCATATTCAGTTGACAGATGTACTTTACTCTTAGTAAGACTTATGACTCTCATGCTCAGTCACCTCCTTTTTTAAAAACTACATGGACCAGCACTGCTTAATAGATGACAGTTTAATTCCACCCTGAGGATGGTTCATCTGAGCTGCTGCATTTGTTAAACTTTTCATGCATTGTTTCACATTTAATGATGTTTAATAGTTAATATGGTCCAATTAATAAGGAGCTGTAAAGATGCCATATGGATTCCTTGTATAAAGCATCTGAAATAAAAATTTGTTTCCAGAGCCTTCTTTATGAGACCATTTAATAGAGCCAGTTTAAGAAGGTTAAGTAACTCTGTAGAACAATAGGTCCTGCCCCTCTTCCTAACAGAGGCCTCCCATGGTAGCTGTTTAACCTAATGGACGGAAACAGTGCTGCCTGAGAAAGAGATTGATCATAGTAGCTTCTGATAAGCTCACTGTCTGAGATATTTAACCCTTAACATACAGGATGGCTACCAGTCTCATGATGTCTTTTTGAAGCCAGTTAGTCAAGTACAGTACTCTATGACAGGGGAAGAGCATTACAGTTTTTTTCAACTTCATTGATTCTGGTCATATTTCTAGTCTTTTGAATGCTGCAGACACCATCTACTCTTGAAACAAATGTGTTGGCCTTTTGTGTCACTCCCTAGAGTGCACTACCTGAAGGTTAAACTATTTTGCTAACAGAGACTCCGTAACATCGATTGCAGAAATCTCAGGCTATGAGTAAGTTGAATTTCTTTTCAAAAATCCAGAAAATGCCATGGGGGAGAACATGCTGACACAAACGTGCGGACCATTGAGCCACTGTGCTGCCATTGCCAAATGGGTGGACTTTTTGGATTGTCCATGGACATCCTGGGTCCTCCAGGGCAAGAGAAACTGAGCTTGTCTCTCAGTAATGGGTAAAGGGTTAAATTGGGAAACCATTGCCCCCTCTATTAACTGAAAATTCCTTAGTAGGGTGTTTGAAAATGAAATCAGGCAACTGCTTTAAATGGACATTCCTATTTCAGCAAATAAATGAGTAAATAAGTAAAAAAAAAATCCTATATATTTTCTGTATCAATTGCTCATGGTTTTCAGGATCTCTTCTAATAGATAAAAATCTTTATCATGTGATCAACTCACAGATGAATAAACTGTGCTCACGTACGAAATGTGGCTCTCATTCTCTCATATTGGAGGGATTCAGCAATGTCAGCAGTGCTGATAAGGTTTTGTATTAGCAGAATATCACCTCCATTTGTCATCTTTTTGAAAACTAACCCAAAGAGTTTAGAATCATATTTTCAATATTTTTCCTCAATACCATCTACAGCAGACAAAACAATGGTGACTGGCTTTAAATTGAAACTTGTTAATAGTTAGTTATAGCATATTCTTACATATACTGTATATAGTAATATTCTACTATGAATCAAGTTCAAATCCTTAAACTGTGTCAATTTGGGTAGTTTTTTTTAATAAATTGCTTTGCATTTTTTGGAGCTCATGGGTGGAGTCTCACTAGTTTCATATCTGCCCATACCCAGGACATGAAGAACCAAGCAGCATAGATGTAAATATAGCAGTGAAGTCAGATAATAAATCACTTAGAAATCAGCAGCAGCCTTTATGTCCATCTCTCTGCCTCTGCCTGTCTGTAGTCCCTCTATTCTCTTTCTCCTTCTCTCCCCTTTCCTTGAGACTCCTATCAAATCTGATACTTCAGTGAGCAGGCAGCCCATCTTTACTAAAAACAGATTTAAGCAGCAAATTAAGAGTTAGTGAAGAGGAGAAGGGAGCAGGATACAAGTCTGTTATTTCACAAGGGGGCAAGTGAACCCTAAATTCCACCCACACCTCTGTCCCTGCCTACTTGTGTGACCATGGCAGACCACAGCTGGTCGATGGCCCCTGCTTATTTATGTGCTGGGGCTTACCAGGGTAAAACAGAGTGGAAAAACAATAAACAAAGTCACAGTCAGACACACAAATACTGAGAAAAACGCAGAACCAAAGTTCTCAGAGTCAAATATACCAGATCAAAACCAGGAGAGAACAATGAAGCCAAATCAGAAAGCAGATCACTAAAAAATACCAGGTCAAGGTCATACACGAGCTGTCAAGTACAGGTCCAAAAACGTCAGGCAGAAGTAAGTCCAATAACCAAGCCAGGGTCAAACTAGGAGATGCAAAAAAGCCAATTCAGAATCCAAGAATCAGGGTCAAAAGGAGTAGCCAAAGTCAGAATATATAATCAGAAAGTATAATTCTCTGATAAGATACATTACAAAGATACTGATATTCATCTATACTATTCATTTCTGGAGAGAAAATTAAACAATAGTCACTCTTTAAAGTATTATCATTTTTTATTTTTTTTTTATAAATCAATTGTACATCTTCTAGCAGCTGTATGTTCCCTTTTCAAGGCCAGCATGTAGAATACTACTGATAAAGATTAGGCTCGAGCGAATCGAGCTCCAGATCATGGATCAGAAGTTGTTTCATTAAAATACTTTGTTGGTAATGTTCTTTCCGTACTGTATTAAAATGTATGGGCTCCGTGTAGTAAACCGTTTTCTAGGCCAAAGTTGCGCTAGACTTTGGTGAATTACTTCAGTATTCCTATCTGCGTATTTAAAAACATTTAAAAAAGAAGTGGACTTTGTTACCAAGGTACCAGCCAGTACCAAAGCTGACTTCGAATTCCTATTTTAAAATTTTTTTTAATAAGCAGATAGGAGTACCGAAGTCATTCACCGAAGTCTTGCTCGACTTCGGCTGAGACAAAGTTTTGCTACACGGAGCTCATACATTTTAATGTTGTACGGAAACAGCAATACCAACAATGTTTTTTAACCAATCAACTTCAGATCCAAAGATCGATTTGTTCAAGCTTTAAAGATGGTCCGCTCCGTGCAGGTGGCTGCGGGTGACCTGCTTTTCCCATTAGAAAACACCAGTGGCTAATGTCCACAACTAATAATGACGGGCACTCAATATCTGGGTTTACATATAGAGATATATTATAGATTTATTCCACAAAAATTACCCATAAAATATAAAATATAGTTAAAATTGTTCAGCATAAATTCTATTCACCGATGGTATTAAATCACCAACTTTCTATCTGAAGCACATTCACCAATAATATAGTGATATGCGCAACAAAAAGATATAGATATATATGGACACTGAACAAGGTTAGCAATAAGACACGCTGTCTGATAATAACAATAGAAGTATATATATTTTGGTCTGAGCAAATGTTATTAGATACAAACAATGTATCACTCGTGGCGTCCCACGTGTTGATACTGATTCAATGTTCGTTCATCGTTTGTATTGCTACATATAACAGATACTACAGTCTACGTAGTTTGTATGTCTTGTACTTATCTGTACTCCTGTGATGACTTTCAACAGTAGTCCGTTAGTGTTAATTCCTGATAAAGTAAACGTTGATATGTCTTGTGTTCGCCGTGACTCCACTATCCACAGCGAAACATCGGCAAGTTTTGGGAGGCGGCAAATACAAAAGTGAAGAGTGATGAAAGCTGTGGAGTGAACACAGCGACGTAGTATAGCCACTGAGGAAGAAGTGAGGTCACTTCGAAACGCGTATGGCATTTGAATAATCGCAACTGACCCTCTGAAATACAAGGTTCAATACCAGAGATATACTAAGTGCAAAATCCGTTTGGAGGAGATTCCTAATGTTGGAGTCCAGTTAAGATGTGGAATTATTGAAAGGTATATCCTTAAGGACACTTTCTGCTGTGTAACCTCCAAATATTGAAATCTGGGAGGTCACAAAAGGAAATACATCGATCCATCTGCGATATTCCAGCGTCTGTTGACATCTTAATGTGAACGGCGAAGTTATCAGCTGCGAGAGGCGAGCTAGCCTATACTACGTCGCTGTGTTCACTCCACAGCTTTCATCACTCTTCACTTTTGTATTTGCCGCCTCCCAAAACTTGCCGATGTTTCGCTGTGGATAGTGGAGTCACGGCGAACACAAGACATATCAACGTTTACTTTATCAGGAATTAACACTAACGGACTACTGTTGAAAGTCATCACAGGAGTACAGATAAGTACAAGACATACAAACTACGTAGACTGTAGTATCTGTTATATGTAGCAATACAAACGATGAACGAACATTGAATCAGTATCAACACGTGGGACGCCACGAGTGATACATTGTTTGTATCTAATAACATTTGCTCAGACCAAAATATATATACTTCTATTGTTATTATCAGACAGCGTGTCTTATTGCTAACCTTGTTCAGTGTCCATATATATCTATATCTTTTTGTTGCGCATATCACTATATTATTGGTGAATGTGCTTCAGATAGAAAGTTGGTGATTTAATACCATCGGTGAATAGAATTTATGCTGAACAATTTTAACTATATTTTATATTTTATGGGTAATTTTTGTGGAATAAATCTATAATATATCTCTATATGTAAACCCAGATATTGAGTGCCCGTCATTATTATTTATTTACATGTTGAGTCTTTATTGGTAGGGTGTACCAATACTGACGGAGCACCTTGTACATAGGAATTGGGGGAAGAGAGCCAACAATTTGTCTGTTTTTCTAATGTCCACAACTGGCAGTAATGCTGATTGCGGACATTTAACCCCTCGGGTGCCGCGGTCACGCCTGACCACGGCACCCGAAGGTGGCAAACACCTGAAGTGCATGCTTCTGGTATTGCTCCGGCTCCCCCGTGTGTGGAGGAGCCAGAGCGTGCCTGCAGTAACCCCTGTCATAGTAAATGACAGGAGGCTGCTGCATAGGCTTTCCTATGGATCCCTTGCCTGTAATAGGGCTCCATAGGAAAGCACTAAAATCATCATAGACTCCAATGCAAGTGTATTGGAGTCTATGATATAAGCAATCAAATGATTGCTAGTTATATAAAAAAAATAAAAAAATAAAAAAATAAAAAAGTAAAAGTTAAAATCACCCCCCTTTCCCGAAAATAAAAATAAAAGTATTTAAAAAAATAAAAAAATATACATTATGGATATCGCGGCATGCGAAAGCAGCCATATTATAAAAATATAAAAAATTATTTCCCATACAGAAAACAGCGAAACGGAAAAAAGCGTCAAAATGACCGATTTGCCATTTTTTGCGGCATTTTTAAAAATAAATAAATAAATAAAAAACGATCTAAAAGTCATACACACCCCAGAATGGTATCAATAAAAAGTTCAGATCGCCCCGTAAAAAAATGAGCCCCCCATACAGCTCCGTACACATAAATACCAAAAAGTTATAGGGGTCAAGAAATGAAAAAAAAAAAAGTCCAATATTATAATTTTTTTATCACTATCATAACCCAAGAAAAACTATACATATTAGGTATCACCGAATTCATACTGACTAGTAGAATGAAAGTAACTGGTCAGTTTTAATGCACATCGAACGCCGTAAATAACAAACCCGTAAAACTGTGGCGGAATTGCGTTTTTTTGCATTTTTACCTGATTTGGCAGGGAGCGCAAAACGAAAATGCAAAAGAAAGGGTTAATATAGACTACTACTGTTAGATGTAGCAAAGTATTTTCACAGTAGATTGTGCAGCAAATTTGTACTGCAACAGAAGCAAAAACCTCTGACATTGTCACAGATTTTTTCTAACTCTTTTGAAGGGAATAAGAGATAGGGAAAAATCAGCTTTATTTCAAATATACATCTTCAAAATGTATACTGGATAGAGATCAGTCAATTTCCTAAATTTCTTTTTGGTCTGATTAGTCCAAATTGGACCAGAAATTCGATTGGGGTAGGAATAGATTCTAACCGAATCAAAAATGTTTGGAATACCTGGTAAATCACTCTCTCCCTGGATAAAATCTACCAAACGATTCTGAAGAAATTCTGATTCTAGGAATCAATCTCTCATCTATATTCTAAAGAACACTCACACCACAAAACAGACTACACACGTTCTGATGCCACTATATGTAATATATAGCTGTTTACCCATGAGCAAGGCTGCCAACAGTCCATAATTTCCAACATAGTCCATAAAAATAGGACATTTTTTCCAGTGTCCTTTATTAAAATGGACTTGCTTGCAATTTTCTGGGGCTGATCAGCCATGTACAGATAGTTGTAATTGTAATTAACATCATTTACAGTTCAGAGTGAATGTTATGAATGTGTTCATGTCAGTATACCAGGCTGGTGTCATGTATCACTTACCAAATGTATGACTTATGCGTTTCCAGTGTCTCTTCCAAAAATATTTGCTATCTGTGTTTAAAAAAAAAAAAATCGATAAAAAAAGAAATAATCAGATTGACAACCGTATGAGTGAGTGTTATTTTTTTTAAAAACCTTTTAACTTGTACTTTATACTGTACATTTCTGGTGTACTCTAAGACAAAAAATATATAATAAGACCCCTCATATCTTAATAATGAGGCTAAGGTGGAACCACCTATTTCTAGCTATAGGAGGCAAAACAGTCCATTCACTCAGGCATGGTGTAATTGATTGACCCCTGGTTTACCTTTCTTAGTCAAAGTCTTCTGAATTATAGCTAATAGATCTCAGGTAACTCAAGACGTCTATAGAGAGCAAGATAGAATCTCACCTTGTCTTTTTAACCATGTGGCTTGGTTGACTTTCAGCCAGCATAAAAAGGCACTGTCTTTGATTTCGCCTTTTTTTCTTTCTAAACTTCTTAGCTGGAACCAGAGAGGAAAAGAAATATGTGATGCATGATTGGCTGAGAAAGAATTACAAAGGCTTTTGTCTGCATTTAATGTTCTTAAGAGGGAGGTTTTAGAGGCCAACTTTCCAATCCAGCAGGTAGGCAAGCAAAGCGATAGATATTTCAAATGCTCATTGTGGTGCAATGTCAGTGTGTGCTTCAGAAAAACAAAATGACCATCTATGTCTAGCCTGGCTGTTACATGAGTAATCAGGAGGATTTTTTATTTTTTTTTTACCTCTCATAGAAAGACATTCTTAACTTAGCTCATTAGTACTTATTGTTGTTAGGAAAAACACCTACAAAACGAGAACAAAATGTGACTTTAGGAAGCTGATTCTACCTTAATCACATTAACATGGTGTCCTGCTTTTTATCTTTTTAGCTGCAGATCAGCTAATTTTCAGTCTCTTCTGCAGTCATCCAAGATGGCCGACACGGCTCCTCAGACTACACTAGGCTATTGATAGTCCAAGAGATTTAAGGCAGCCCTCAAATTGGATAGCCACTACTGGTCAATCCGTGGGCAGGGCTGAACAAGAGAAAGTTTCTGGTTCTACCAAATGCCCACTGTACATCATGTAGTTTGAGAAGCGTTGGACAACAGAAGAAGAGCCTGGAAATCAGCAGGTCTGCAGCTGAAAGGATGAAAGGAGGACACCAGCTAACTGTTCTCTTTGCTCCCCAGTTAGTGTGATTTTTGTTACTGAATCAGAGGGTCGCTTTAACTCTTCTCTAGTGAAGCAGGGCTACCCCTTATTGTAATCTGTATAGGAGCTGTATGTGTTGCTCAGCTGTAAAATGAACAGTTATATCTAGACTTCAAGCCTACTTTACTCATGCTGTTGGGATAGTCCTCCATATGTACGCATATTAATTAAAGATAAGCAAATCATCGAAAATTTGCTTAGCTGATTTTTCGTCGAAGTTTTCACAAGATTTGAACGAATACAAATCTATTCGACGAAGCTGCGTATAAATTATAAGTTATTATGTGGTGTTTCGCGAACATTTGCACACTAGTAACGAACGTACACTTGTTAAAGGTACGCTACTTATGTGAACACGTACGCATGAGCGTACAAAAGTGCGTACAAATCCTTAGCGTACTATTGTTTTTTTCTAGTTCTGAGGGGGGCGTATCTACACTTTCCCGCTCTTGCAGGGGCGGAATGTCATTTTCCCGCCGTACGCAAAATGCGTAAATTTACTTACGTTTCATACGTATCTTTCGTATAGTTAGCGTTCAAATTTTTGCGTACGTTTACGAATAATCCAAAGCGAATCGGACAAAATTCGGATTCGCTTCGGAGAAGAAAATTTCCAAGATTTGATACGAATCTACGAAGCGGCGAATAGATTCGCTCATCCCTAATATTAATGATATGCCACTAAGCCTTCTGTGACCTGCATTTCTGTAGGGAGAAGGACTTTTGATTGAGAGATTTTGGGGTTTTCTTTAAGTATGTGTAATACACTTCATTTGTGTTATTAGTAACCCTAAAGTTTTTTTAAAAAGATATAAATCTTAAAGTGTAACTGTCATTCCTTTTTTATTTTTGTAATGTGTAGGGGCAGTGATACTGACCATTTTTGTAATATACTTTGATTAATGAAATCATACATTTCTATTAGAAAAATAGCTATAAAGTGGCCCATTTTGAGCCTTAGCAATGCTCCTCTGTCTTCTGGTTACATAACAGTAGAGACTTGCTAACACTGTGTTATGTAAACAGAAGACAGAGGAGCGTTACTTAGGCTCAAAATGGGACGCTTTACAGCAAGTTTTCTAATAGAAATGTACAATTTCAGTAATTAAAGTATATTACAAAAATGGTCAGTATCACTGCCCTTATACATTACAAAAATAAAAATATAATGGCAATTACACTTTAATGACATCAAACGACCATATTTCTGAAACTTAGGAGACACACCATGACAGAAACATAAATGTACCATGCTTCACATTTAAGAATGAACTTTGCGCAGTAATCATCGGCTTTTCAAGTGAATTACGCTGCAGACATAACCGTATAAAATAACTACAAACACCACACTGATTGCTTTTGTTTATGTGCTACTAGAAAACCTGATGCTTTTTAAATGTACAGCCGAGAGATGTAAGCTGGCAAATTGGCCAGTACAAGAAAATGGCAGATTAAATGAGTTTTCCCTCAGGATACGTCTTGGCTGGACTTCTTTACTGTTGCTGACATTTATCTGTTCCCTGTACCAATATTCAGAAAAAAAAATCTACAGGAAATAGTTTTCTTCCCTGAAATACCCTGTGAGATTTTGACCTTTGTAAGTTTTAACTTTGTGGTAATGAACTTCATCTTATATACCTCATACAACCTAATGAAGCACATAGCAGCATTCCTTTTCTTAAAGCTCCAAGTAAAAAGGATATTCTGGTCTCTATGAATTTACATTAATTAAAATGTGTTTTCCAGGAGTTTAATATTGATGGCCTATCCTCAGGAAAGGTCATCAATATCTAATTAGAGGTGGTCTATCTCCCAGCATTCCCTGTGATCACTTGTTTCAAGAGACCACAGTGCTCTGATGAGTGCTGCGGCGTCCTTACAGCTTACCAAGTACAACGTTGTACATTGTATAGCTGTTGTACTTGGGTTTGTAGCCCAGGCTCATTCAACTGATTGGGATTTAGTGGTACATAGGCCATCTGACCGATAAACATGAAGCTGATGGCCTAGGAAAAGGTAGCAGCAATCACCAGTGCTCCGAGGCCCCTTCAAACTGTTGATTGACTGAAGTGTCGGGACTCAGACCCAGAACACTGAGGATAGGCCATCAACATTGTACTCCTGAAAAAACCTTTAATCCAGCTTCTTTCTACCTCTTTCGAACATACCTGTATTGACAGTTCTTGTTTCTTGTGACTTCTCCACTTTCCTTTTCACCAGTTTGCATCTGGATAAATCATCCCAGATAAATGTAGGATTGCTTTCCATGTTAGCCAAACAGATTCCAAGTTTTATTTTTTCAGTAAGGGTTAGAAAATGAATGTAACGTTCTTATAGCGTGCAATGGCAATAACTCCACCATTGGCCTCCACTAGTTTTTATGTATGAAGCTCTTGGCTTCTTGCTTTACTCAGTCTGCCCATTTAAACTGAATCACTGTGGCTGTAACTCCACCATGGCAATAACTCCACCATTGGCCTCCACTAGTTTTTATGTATGAAGCCCTTGGCTTCTTGCTTTACTCAGTCTGCCCATGTAAACTGACTCATGTAAAGCGTATTGTAAGAAAACATCTTCTATATGATGGCCTTAAAAGATTGTAGTATGGAACAGCAAGACAAACTCTCCTCAAGCCAGGGAATGCCTAAACAGGGTTAGTAACCCACATTATTTTTGTTTGCTAGGGTGCAGACCCTTCTAACAGCATATAGAGATTAAGAAGGATTAGCTGTCTCCGTGAAGGAATATTCAGAAATCTATAAATGTTACAACGTTAAAAAAAATGTTGCAGTATAAAATGGTATTTATAATAGATTCCCCATGACTAGGGATGAGCGAACCGAACCATAACAAACCAGATTCGTTACGAACTTTCCCAAAAGTTCGGTTCGTCATCGAACCGAATTTTCAGAAAGTTCGTGACGAATCTGGTTAAAATAACGGCGACGCAAAATATACGCATATTTATTGAGAATGTACGCTAATGCGTACCTTCAGCGTACCTTTGACAACGCTAGACTGTATGTTCGTTACTTGAGTAGGAATGTTCGCAGATGCAGTATATGCGTACGCTAATGCGTACATATTCAGTTAAGTGGCGTACCTTTGACAACGCCAGACTGTATGTTCGTTACTTGAGTAGGAATGTTCGCAGACGCAGCGTATGCGTACGCTAACGCGTACATATTCAATTAAGTAGCGTAACTTTGACAACGCTAGACTGTATGTTCGTTACTTGAGTAGGAATGTTCGCAGACGCAGTGTATGCGTACGCTAATGCGTACATATTCAGTTAAGTAGCGTACCTTTAACAACGCTACACTGTATGTTCGTTATTTGTGCGGGAATATTCGCATTAGCGTACGCATTAGTGTAAATTCTCAAATATGAGTATATTTTGCGTCGCCGTTGTTGAAGTCACTTGGATTTTTTCCACTTTTTTCATTGTAATAGCAACTGCAAGTAAACGAAACTATACCCTATCTGACTCCCATTATTGTAGCAGCAATTATTCAGCCATTATAGCAAGGTTCGTTTTAGGTTCGGTTCGTACGAATCCGAACTTCACTAAAGTTCGCTCATCCCTAGCCATGACCATACAAATCAGTTTGGCTGATGAATGTAAAGAGTAAAGATCCTTTACAGTTTATAATAATGGATGAACAATTCTCAGGATAGGCCAATACTTGATTGGTGGGAGTCTGACGTCTGACACCCCTGCCAGTCACCTGTTTGAGGAGGCCACATTGCTTTTGTGAGTGCCAAGGCCTTCTCAGAGCCTACCAAGCACAGTGCTGTACATTGTATAGTGGCTTTGTTTGGTATTGCAGCTCAGCCTCATTCTCTTGAATCAGACTAAGCAGTACTTAGGCCATGTGACTGACCAAAGGCCTAGGTAGAGGCCACAGCTCTCACAGGAGCTTTGTAGCCTCTTCCAACAGCTGATCTACCGGGGTGCTGGGAGTTGGACCTGGCTGATCTGATATTGATGACCTATCCTGAGGTTGTCATAAATAGAAATGAAGTCTTGAACAACCCCTTTCACATTATGTAATGGATGAATTTTCAATAAAGCTTTTTCATACTTTTTGCATTAAATCTTTGCAGAATTTGTGCTGCCATATGGCATACAAAATCTATCAATTGAGAAAAATAAAAAATATATATAAAAGGTATATTACGGACTAATATTCCTGCACAAACAACGGAGGGTAGGGTTGTCTCAAAAAGTGTCTCTGCTTTGGTTAATGGTAGCAATCTGGAATTTTTTTGGTTCATCTGCTGTTGTATTATACATGTGTCTGTATCATTAGGCTTCTGGCTGAACAAATGAAAAAGCTTTGAAATGGTAAAAATTAAGCTGGAATTAACTACATGTATAAAATAAAATAAAGATTCTGACATAGTATCACTTAAAGAATAATAGGAACAAAAATGAAAGTCTCTTTCTAAAAAAAATAAGCTTTAATGAAATGAATGCTTGCTGCATGTCATGTAGTTACAGTCAAATTACCAGATTCAGAAAGACAAGTTCCTTTCATGTGAAATATATACCTTATGGCCAAGGTCATTTGCATAGATTAGTGTAATGGAACATGTAGTTAATTTGTGGTCAATGTTTCCCATGGAAAATAAAATGGAAACGAGTAGGAGGTTGTTTCCTTCGAGACGTACTGTGTGCTTGCTTTTGCATTGTAAAAAGTCATTCCTCAAGGGCAGGTTATAGCTTGAAGACATTTTTCTGAATTACTGCATTTCGGGATTTCCTAGAGAAATCATAACTGAAAGTAATCTACAATGGCCTTTCTCTTTCTACTGGTTACATTGTTTTATTCCATTGCTCAGAAAAGCATTGTGAACAGAGAAGTGTAATCTGTAGTTTGAATCAGAATATTTGGGGCAGAGTCTAGAGATCTCCATATTCACTGCTCCAATTGCTCTGCTAGATTCTCTTCAGCCTAGCAACTCAGTGGGCAGGTCTTTGATTTTTTGCTATGGGTAACTAATAGAGATGAGCGAGTAGTGTTCGATCGAGCCGATATTCGATCGAATACTACGATATTCGGCATACTCGATTTCAATCGAGTATAACGGCGATGGCGCACTTAGAATTCGTTTCCCCTCCCACCTTCCCTGGCGCTCTTTTTCCACCAATCAACATGCAGGGGGGGTATGACAGGCATGCTGAGCACGCTGGCAGCGCGAAAACAGCGTCTACATGGATTGGCTGGAAAAACCATGTGACCTCGAATATTAAAAACTCAGCTCTTCCTGCTCGTACGCATATGCTGCGTGAACTTAGTCAGGGACAGAGGCTGGAGAAGGGACAGATAGGTTTTAGCTGTTGGACAGGCAGGAGCGTGATTAAAAGCCCTTATCAGGGCTACTACAGTGGACTTCAGTGATAGCTTTACTACAATATAGACTTTACAGAGAACGGCTGCTGTATTCAGGGATAGCTGCTGGAGTAGGGACAGAGAGAGGCATTAGTGGTGTATTAGGTGCTCTGCTACATACCAAACTATATTTGGCACTACTGTTCAGCGTTCTTTTAGGCTGAACAACCCTGTTATATAACTAGTGTGTATATGCACCATCTGATCTGGCAGTATACGGCTGTGAATTTTATTTTATTTTTTTAAATACAGTTTATTTGGCTCTAGTGTTCTGGGTTCTGTGTGCCTGCAATACCCTTTTTGTATACCAGGTGTAAATACCCACCGTCTGTTCAGTTAGTACACGGCTGTGTACCTTGAAATATACAATATCTAGGCCATTTAATTGGCCACTGTACTGTGCGTTCTCTTGCTAAATTATCTCACATACCTGGTGTAAATACCCACCGTCTGTTCAGTTACTACACGGCTTTGTACTTTGAAATATACAATATCTAGGCCTTTTAATAGGCCACTGTACTGTGCGTTCTCTTGTTAAATTATCTCACATACCTGGTGTAAATACCCACCGTCTGTTCTGTTACTACACGGCTGTGTACTTTGAAATATACAATATCTAGGCATTTTAATAGGCCACTGTACTGTGCGTTCTCTTGCTAAATTATCTCACATACCTGGTGTAAATACCCACCGTCTGTTCAGTTACTACACGGCTGTGTACTTTGAAATATACAATATCTAGGCATTTTAATAGGCCACTGTACTGTGCGTTCTCTTGTTAAATTATCTCACATACCTGGTGTAAATACCCACCGTCTGTTCAGTTACTACACGGCTGTGTACTTTGAAATATACAATATCTAGGCCATTTAATAGGCCACTGTACTGTGCGTTCTCTTGTTAAATTATCTCACATACCTGGTGTAAATACCCACCGTCTGTTCAGTTACTACACGGCTGTGTACTTTGAAATATACAATATCTAGGCCATTTAATAGGCCACTGTACTGTGCGTTCTCTTGTTAAATTATCTCACATACCTGGTGTAAATACCCACCGTCTGTTCAGTTACTACACGGCTGTGTACTTTGAAATATACAATATCTAGGCCATTTAATAGGCCACTGTACTGTGCGTTCTCTTGTTAAATTATCTCACATACCTGGTGTAAATACCCACCGTCTGTTCTGTTACTACACGGCTGTGTACTTTGAAATATACAATATCTAGGCATTTTAATAGGCCACTGTACTGTGCGTTCTCTTGTTAAATTATCTCACATACCTGGTGTAAATACCCACCGTCTGTTCAGTTACTACACGGCTGTGTACTTTGAAATATACAATATCTAGGCCATTTAATAGGCCACTGTGCTGTGCGTTCTCTTGTTAAATTATCTCACATACCTGGTGTAAATACCCACCGTCTGTTCAGTTACTACACGGCTGTGTACTTTGAAATATACAATATCTAGGCCATTTAATAGGCCACTGTACTGTGCGTTCTCTTGTTAAATTATCTCACATACCTGGTGTAAATACCCACCGTCTGTTCTGTTACTACACGGCTGTGTACTTTGAAATATACAATATCTAGGCATTTTAATAGGCCACTGTACTGTGCGTTCTCTTGTTAAATTATCTCACATACCTGGTGTAAATACCCACCGTCTGTTCAGTTACTACACGGCTGTGTACTTTGAAATATACAATATCTAGGCCATTTAATAGGCCACTGTACTGTGCGTTTCTTGTTAAATTATCTCACATACCTGGTGTAAATACCCACCGTCTGTTCAGTTACTACACGGCTGTGTACTTTGAAATATACAATATCTAGGCATTTTAATAGGCCACTGTACTGTGCGTTCTCTTGTTAAATTATCTCACGTACCTGGTGTAAATACCCACCGTCTGTTCTGTTACTACACGGCTGTGTACTTTGAAATATACAATATCTAGGCCATTTAATAGGCCACTGTACTGTGCGTTCTCTTGTTAAATTATCTCACATACCTGGTGTAAATACCCACCGTCTGTTCAGTTACTACACGGCTGTGTACTTTGAAATATACAATATCTAGGCCATTTAATAGGCCACTGTACTGTGCGTTCTCTTGTTAAATTATCTCACATACCTGGTGTAAATACCCACCGTCTGTTCTGTTACTACACGGCTGTGTACTTTGAAATATACAATATCTAGGCATTTTAATAGGCCACTGTACTGTGCGTTCTCTTGTTAAATTATCTCACATACCTGGTGTAAATACCCACCGTCTGTTCTGTTACTACACGGCTGTGTACTTTGAAATATACAATATCTAGGCATTTTAATAGGCCACTGTACTGTGCGTTCTCTTGTTAAATTATCTCACATACCTGGTGTAAATACCCACCGTCTGTTCAGTTACTACACGGCTGTGTACTTTGAAATATACAATATCTAGGCATTTAATAGGCCACTGTACTGTGCGTTCTCTTGTTAAATTATCTCACATACCTGGTGTAAATACCCACCGTCTGTTCTGTTACTACACGGCTGTGTACTTTGAAATATACAATATCTAGGCCATTTTAATAGGCCACTGTACTGTGCGTTCTCTTGTTAAATTATCTCACATACCTGGTGTAAATACCCACCGTCTGTTCAGTTACTACACGGCTGTGTACTTTGAAATATACAATATCTAGGCCATTTAATAGGCCACTGTACTGTGCGTTCTCTTGTTAAATTATCTCACATACCTGGTGTAAATACCCACCGTCTGTTCTGTTACTACACGGCTGTGTACTTTGAAATATACAATATCTAGGCCATTTTAATAGGCCACTGTACTGTGCGTTCTCTTGTTAAATTATCTCACATACCTGGTGTAAATACCCACCGTCTGTTCTGTTACTACACGGCTGTGTACTTTGAAATATACAATATCTAGGCATTTTAATAGGCCACTGTACTGTGCGTTCTCTTGTTAAATTATCTCACATACCTGGTGTAAATACCCACCGTCTGTTCTGTTACTACACGGCTGTGTACTTTGAAATATACAATATCTAGGCCTTTTAATAGGCCACTGTACTGTGCGTTCTCTTGCTAAATTATTTCACATACCTAATTATATACCCAAATATTGTATTTGCAACAAAAAAAAAATAAAATGCGGAGGGGGGCTAGCGGAATAGGACGTGGACGTGGACGAGGACGGGGGCGCGGAAATGCTGTTGGGGGCCTTGTTGAAGCCAGTGGGGATACAATGTGTGCTGGTGAGGATCAGCCAGGATCCCGCTCATCCAGAATCCCTGCCTTTATGGGACAGTTAAGCAGGGGGCGGGTTACACCGCTGTTGAGGCCTGAGCAGGTTGAACAGGTGGTGCAATGGATAGCCGATAGCGCTTCCACACAGTTGTCCACCAGCCAGTCATCCACACAGTCTCACTCTGACCCTCCTTCCTCCACACCTGGCCAACAGAGTCATCCCACCCTTGACCCCTCCCAGGAGCTCTTTTCGGGTCCTTTTTCAGATGTGCCGGAAGAATCCCAGGAGCTAGCAGAGGAATTTGTTTGTAGTGATGCCCAAACACTGGAGTTTTCGCCATCTCCTGCTGATGTGGACCCTGAGCCAGCATCTGTTATCATGAGCGATGATGATGATGAGACGCAGTTGCCATCAAGGGAGGCTGTTGGAATGTCCAGTGGGCAGGAGGAGGAGCAGAGTGAGGAAGAGGAGGTGGTGGATGACGAAATGACCGACCCCACTTGGCCAGGGGTGATGTCCAGCGAGGAAAGCAGTGGAGAGGTGGTGGTCTGCGCAGCACCGAAAAAGGCAGCAAGAGGCAGAGTGATGTCCACAGGCAGAGGGATGTCCACAGGCAGAGGGATGTCCACAGGCAGAGGGATGGCCACAGGCAGAGGGATGGCCACAGGCAGAGGACAGTTCAGACAGAGAAGTGAGGCCACAGCCAGCAGGGCCGAAGCTGTTCCCGCCAGCGGCCAGTCGTGCGAAGCTCCCCCATCGAGGCCTCGTACTTCTGTGGTGTGGAGATATTTTAATGTTTGTGCGGATGACAAACTGAGCGCGGTTTGCACACTCTGCCACTCAAAACTGAGTAGGGGCTCTGAGAAGAGCAATCTGACCACCTCAGGCATGCGGCGTCACTTGGAATTCAAGCACTGGGCTGAGTGGGAGAGAGCAAACGCAATACAAACTGCGCCCGGTCTTGCTGCCACTGCCTCTTCCCCTTTGTTGTGTGCTGCCACTGCGGTCCAGACCTCCAGCCAGGACACCTCCACATCTGCCTCTGCCTCTGCTACTTTGGGGCCTTCTCCTTCAGCCTCCCCTTCCCCCGCCTCTTCGCCTGCACCTTCACACTCCTCGTCCCAACAACTGTCCATCTCGCAGGCGTTCGACCGCAGGCGGAAGTACGCCTCGAGTCACCCCCAAGCCCAAGCCTTAAACTGCCACATCTCCAAACTGCTGGCCCTGGAGATGTTGCCGTTTAGGCTTGTGGAGACGCAGGCCTTCCGCGACCTGATGGCGGCTGCCGCACCTCGCTATTCCGTCCCTAGCCGCCACTACTTTTCCCGGAGTGCCGTCCCCGCCCTGCACCAGCACGTGTCGCGTAACATCAGGCGGGCCCTGAGGTACGCAGTCAGCGCAAAGGTCCACTTGACCACCGACTCATGGACAAGCGCTTGCGGCCAGGGACGATACATTTCTCTGACGGCACACTGGGTGAATGTAGTGGAGGCGGGGACGGGGTCGCAAACAGAGACGGCCTACCTACCACCCCCGCCCAAGATTGCCAGCATGGGTTCTGATAAACCCCCCTCCTCCTCCTCCTCCTCCTCCTCCTCCTCCTCCTGTGCCTTAACATCTCCCTCAGCCGCTAGCTGGAAGCGTTGCAGCACTGGCGCGGGGAGACGTCAGCAGGCGGTGCTAAAGCTCATCAGCTTGGGCGACAGGAAGCACAGCGCCCCAGAGGTGAGGGACGCCATATTGCAGCAGACGGAGATGTGGCTGTCGCCGCTGCAGCTAGGACCAGGCATGGTCGTGTGCGATAACGGCCGTAACCTGGTGGCGGCTCTGGAGCTTGCCGAACTCAATCACGTACCATGCCTGGCCCACGTTTTTAATCTGGTAGTCCAAAAATTTCTGAAGACTTACCCCAACCTGGCAGAGCTACTGGTGAAAGTGCGGCGCTTGTGCGCTCACTTTCGGAAGTCAACTGTAGCTGCTGCTAGCTTAAAAAAACTCCAGCAACGCCTCCATTTGCCTGAACATCGGCTGTTGTGCGACCTGCCCACTCGCTGGAATTCCACCTATTCCATGTTGGCCAGGGTGTGTGAGCAGCAGAGAGCATTGATGGAGTACCAGATAATGAATCCACGCGTGCCTCCAACTCAGCTCCCTCAGTTTGCCAACCACGAGTGGCCATGGATGGCAGACATATGCGATGTACTGCGTATCTTTGAGGAGTCCACCAAGAAGGTCAGCAGCGAGGACGCTATAGTGAGCGTAACCATTCCGCTCCTAGGCGTCCTTAAAGAATCGCTCATCGCAATAAGGGAGAACGCATTGCACGCAGAGGAGACGGGGGTAGGAGGAGACGCAACGGAGCTACACAGTCAGACCACACTTTTGTCTGCTTCACGGTGGCAGTTGCAGGAGGAGGAGGATGAGGAGGAGGACGACGTGGAGGTGGCTGTGGAAGAGGAGGAGGATGCTGGCGGCGAGGGTAGCAGTCAGGCTGTGTGCGTCCCATTGGTTCAGCGCGGATGGGGCGGAGAGGAGGCGGAAGAGGAAGAGGAGGAAATGGCAAGTGATCCTTCTGGTGGGGGCAGTGAGGTCATGCCTATTCAGAGTCTGGCACACATGGCTGACTTCATGCTGGGCTGCTTTTCCCGGGACACACGTGTTGTCCGGATAGTGGAGAACAAACTGTACTGGGTCTTCGCACTCCTGGACCCCCGGTATAAAGATAACGTCTCCTCTTTTATTCCGGTAGAGGAGAGGACGAATCGATTGCTGGAATACCAGAGGGAACTCGTGCAGAACATGATGGAGATTTTCCCACCCACCATCGCTGGCGGCAGAGAGGAGAGGGTCTCCCAGAGTCCCACAACATCCATCAGGCCCACAGCCACCAGGGGAACACTCTCCAAGGTGTGGGACACGTTCATGGCACCCCCTCGTGCAACTTCCATCACTGCGGGGCCCGCTATCAGCAGGAGGGACAAGTATCGGCGGATGTTGCGGGAGTACCTGGCAGACCGTAACCCTGTCCTCCCCGATCCCTCGGCGTCCTACACTTACTGGGTCTCCAAGTTGGACACGTGGCTGGAACTGTCCCTGTACGCCTTGGAGGTGCTTGCCTGCCCTGCCGCCAGCGTGCTATCAGAAAGGGTGTTCAGCGCAGCCGGGGGCATTATAACCGATAAGCGCAGCCGCCTGTCAACCGACAGTGCGGACAGGCTGACGCTAATCAAAATGAACAGCAAGTGGATTGACCCGGACTTTGCTTCTCCAACCGTGGAAAGCAGCCAAAAGTGAAGTGCCATCTGTATGAAGTGCCATTCCTCCTCCACCTCCTCCTCCTCCTCCTTAACCGCCGTAGAATTGCTCCGTAAAAAAAAATATATATATATTTATGGCTCTCCTCTTGGGCCTCCACATAATTTTTAAGAGGTCTCACCTCTTGGGCCTCCACATAATTTTTAAGAGGTCTCACCTCTTGGGCCTCCACATAATTTTTAAGAGGTCTCACCTCTTGGGCCTCCACATAATTTTTAAGAGGTCTCACCTCTTGGGCCTCCACATAATTTTTAAGAGGTCTCACCTCTTGGGCCTCCACATAATTTTTAAGAGGTCTCACCTCTTGGCCTCCACAAAATCTTTAAGAGGTCTCACCTCTTGGGCCTCCACAAAATCTTTTAAGAGGTCTCACCTCTTGGGCCTCCACAAAATCTTTAAGAGGTCTCACCTCTTGGGCCTCCACAAAATCTTTAAGAGGTCTCACCTCTTGGGCCTCCACAAAATCTTTAAGAGGTCTCACCTCTTGGGCCTCCACAAAATCTTTAAGAGGTCTCACCTCTTGGGCCTCCACAAAATCTTTAAGAGGTCTCACCTCTTGGGCCTGCACAAAATCTTTAAGAGTCTCACCTCTTGGGCCTCCACAAAATCTTTAAGAGGTCTCAACTCTGGGCCTCCACAAAATCTTTAAGAGGTCTCACCTCTTGGGCCTCCACAAAATCTTTAAGAGGTCTCACCTCTTGGGCCTCCACAAAATCTTTAAGAGGTCTCACCTCTTGGGCCTCCACATAATTATACTATAAAATATTAGGCCTTATAATTGGCAACTGTACTGTGCGTTCTCTTGCAAAATTCTTTAAATACCTGGTGTTAATACCCACCGTCTGAAAAGTTAGTACACGGCTGTGTACCTTGAACTCTAAAATATTAGGCCTTATAATTGGCAACTGTACTGTGCGTTCTCTTGCAAAATTATTTCACGGCTGTGAAGGCAAAATATTGTAACCAAAAAAAAATAAAATGCGGAGGGGGGCTAGCGGAATAGGACGTGGACGAGGACGGGGGCGCGGAAATGCTGTTGGGGGCCATAGTTGCTGGTTGAATTATCTGAGGTAAATGATTCTCCTTTAGACGACGCTTTCCCTTTGCATCGTTCTGCGATTAAACCATAAATAACTCTCTGCATATTTATACCAAATGCACCCAGTACGAAAAAAGTCATAGAAAGTTTCCAAACAGAGACTGGAAAACATCAGTAAGTTGAAAAAAACTGTTCGCTAAAAAAAAAAAAAATTAAAAATAAAATTGGCAGTTGATAGTATCGAGCTATTGTCACAGAGAGACGCGATTACAACACCTTCATTTACATTCAGTACATGTCTCAAGGCATTGGGAGAATGAAAACAGGCCACGGCTGGAGTATGAAATGTACCACCGCTTTGTACTGTCCGATACTGACCCGGTCCAGGGTGATGTCCAGCGAGGAAAGCAGTGGAGAGGTGGTGGTCTGCGCAGCACCGAAAAAGGCAGCAAGAGGCAGAGGGATGTCCACAGGCAGAGGAATGTCCACAGGCAGAGGGATGTCCACAGGCAGAGGCATGTCCACAGGCAGAGGGATGTCCACAGGCAGAGGGATGTCCACAGGCAGAGGGATGTCCACAGGCAGAGGACAGTTCAGACAGAGAAGTGAGGCCACAGCCAGCAGGGCCGAGCGTAACCATCCCGCTCCTATGCGTCCTTAAAGAATCCCTCATCGCAATAAGGGAGAACGCATTGCACCACAGAGGAGACGGGGGCAGGAGGAGACGCAACGGAGCTACACAGTCAGACCACACTTTTGTCTGCTTCACGGTGGCAGTTGCAGGAGGAGGAGGATGAGGAGGAGGAGGACGACGTGGAGGTGGCTGTGGAAGAGGAGGAGGATGCTGGCGGCGAGGGTAGCAGTCAGGCTGTGTGCGTCCCATTGGTTCAGCGCGGATGGGGCGGAGAGGAGGCGGAAGAGGAAGAGGAGGAAATGGCAAGTGATCCTTCTGGTGGGGGCAGTGACGTCATGCCTATTCAGAGTCTGGCACACATGGCTGACTTCATGCTGGGCTGCTTTTCCCGGGACACACGTGTTGTCCGGATAGTGGAGAACAAACTGTACTGGGTCTTCGCAATCCAAGTTGGACACGTGGCTGGAACTGTCCCTGTACGCCTTGGAGGTGCTTGCCTGCCCTGCCGCCAGCGTGCTATCAGAAAGGGTGTTCAGCGCTGCCGGGGGCATTATCACCGATAAGCGCAGCCGCCTGTCAACCGACAGTGCGGACAGGCTGACGCTAATCAAAATGAACAGCAAGTGGATTGACCCGGACTTTGCTTCTCCAACCGTGGAAAGCAGCCAAAAGTGAAGTGCCATCTGTATGAAGTGCCATTTCCTCCTCCACCTCCTCCTCCTTAACCGCCGTAGAATTGCTCCGTAAATCAGAAAAATTTTATATTTATGGCTCACCTCTTGGGCCTCCACAAAATGTTTAAGAGGTCTCACCTCTTGGGCCTCCACATAATTTTTAAGAGGTCTCACCTCTTGGGCCTGCGCAAAATGTTTACGAGGTCTCACCTCTTGGGCGTCCACATAATTTTTAAGAGGTCTCCCCTCTTGGGCCTCCACATAATTTTTAATACGTCTCACCTCTTGGGCCTCCACAAAATGTTTAAGAGGTCTCACCTCTTGGGCCTCCACAAATGTTTAACAGGTCTCACCTCTTGGGCCTCCACATAATTTTTAACAGGTCTCACCTCTTGGGCCTCCACATAATTTTTTAAGAGGTCTCACCTCTTGGGCCTGCACAAAATGTTTAAGAGGTCTCACCTCTTGGGCCTCCACATAATTTTTAAGAGGTCTCCCCTCTTGGGCCTCCACATAATTTTTAATACGTCTCACCTCTTGGGCCTCCACAAAATGTTTAACAGGTCTCACCTCTTGGGCCTCCACATAATTTTTAAGAGGTCTCCCCTCTTGGGCCTCCACATAATTTTTAATACGTCTCACCTCTTGGGCCTCCACAAAATGTTTAACAGGTCTCACCTCTTGGGCCTCCACATAATTTTTAATACGTCTCACCTCTTGGGCCTCCACAAAATGTTTAACAGGTCTCACCTCTTGGGCCTCCACATAATTTTTAATACGTCTCACCTCTTGGGCCTCCACAAAATGTTTAACAGGTCTCACCTCTTGGGCCTCCACATAATTTTTAACGGGTCTCCCCTCTTGGGCCTCCACATAATTTTTAATACGTCTCACCTCTTGGGCCTCCACAAAATCTTTAACAGGTCTCCCCTCTTGGGCCTCCACATAATTTTTAATACGTCTCACCTCTTGGGCCTCCACAAAATCTTTAACAGGTCTCACCTCTTGGGCCTCCACATAATTTTTAAGAGGTCTCACCTCTTGGGCCTCCACAAAATGTTTAAGAGGTCTCACCTCTTGGGCCTCCACAAAATGTTTAAGAGGTCTCACCTCTTGGGCCTCCACATAATTTTTAAGAGGTCTCACCTCTTGGGCCTCCACATAATTTTTAAGAGGTGTCACCTCTTGGGCCTCCACATAATTTTTAACGGGTCTCCCCTCTTGGGCCTCCACATAATTTTTAAGAGGTCTCACCTCTTGGGCCTCCACAAAATCTTTAACAGGTCTCACCTCTTGGGCCTCCACATAATTTTTAAGAGGTCTCACCTCTTGGGCCTCCACAAAATGTTTAAGAGGTCTCACCTCTTGGGCCTCCACATAATTTTTAAGAGGTCTCACCTCTTGGGCCTGCGCAAAATGTTTAAGAGGTCTCACCTCTTGGGCCTCCACATAATTTTTAAGAGGTGTCAACTCTTGGGCCTCCACATAATTTTTAAGAGGTCTCACCTCTTGGGCCTCCACATAATTTTTAAGAGGTGTCACCTCTTGGGCCGCCACAAAATTTTCCATGAGCCTCTGGCCAGCCCACGGCCTCTTCCTGCCTTTTGCGGTCCTATGCATCCCTCAACATCCCCACTGCTTTACCTGCTAGACATGACACTGGGCCAGGTCGGGTCACTGACATCTCAAGCGCCAACAATTTGGGCATTTTAAGGCTTCTGCATGTGTTTGAGTTGTTTTTACATTTTAAAGAAGACATGTCTGACCACATCTCACACACACACACAATGACAATTAGGGGTGGGGTCTATTTGCTTTCCCCCTTGCCTATGCCATCTGTGGTTGTCATAGGCAACGTGATTTTAAGGGGTGCAGAATTTCATCGTTTTTTTTGCCTAGTTTGGCTTGGGGTCCATGGCAATGTAGAGGAAAGAAGGTTTCCTTGTATGGTCTCACTTTACAGAGAGGTTAGATTGTGTTTGGAGTGTATTGTTGAGAGGCTGTGATAGTGGCGTAATAGTGCGACTTGGGCGCGTTATATGCACCCAGACATGCTTCCCCTGCTGTCCCAGTTGCATTCCAGCAGTGTTGGCATCCTTTTCTGAGGTTCCAGGGTGGACTTGGTGACCTCCAAGTGGTCGAATTGAGATTTCCAAGTGGCGAGCATTTTTTCCCCATAGACTTTAATGGGATTCGATATTCGGTCGAATAGTCGAATTTCGCGGTCTATTCGAATCGAATTTCGAACTTTCGAATATTTCACTACTCGCTCATCTCTAGTAACTAAGCCTGTTCTACTTTACACCAGTCTGATAAATTACCCCCTATCTGTATAGATAGATAGATAGATAGATAGATAGATAGATAGATAGATATGAGAGATGAGATAGAAAGATCAGATAGATATGAGGTAGATGTATAGATAGATCAGATAGATATGAGGTAGATGTATAGATAGATAGATAGATAGATAGATAGGAGACAAATAGATAGATGTAGAGATAGATATGAGATAGATAGATATGAGGTAGATGTATAGATAGATCGATAGACCGATCAATTGATCAACTAGACAATACATAGAAGTATGGCACAGAAAAGGTTAATCTTGCTCAACTGTGTGGTCCTCTCCCCCTAGAAAGGGGAATGGATGCAGGTCAGGGACTATGTGCTCACTTATTGAGTGGCACACTTAATACAATATTGATTTTGGCATGTGTAATGAAACCATAAAAAGGCATTCCTCCAAAGTAAATAGATAAAACAAATAGGAAGAGCAAGGCATTGCAGCATGCAGGCTTAGCAAGTGCGCTGTGAGCGTAAAGAAGAGATGAAAAAATCAATGTACAATAATAGTAACTATTAAACCCATTATGATCTGAAACTTTATTGGGCTGGAAGGGATAGGTAATAAAGCTTCTGCAATGATTATGACATTATCACCATGATATAAGAAGAGGTATAATCACACCATGCCTCTGTGCTTTTGCAGGAATTGAATCAATAGATTTAGAATGCTTGTGATAAATGGGCATTTTTGTCAAGTATAAGGCTTTTGATACTTGCATAAAATGTCATAAAAAGAAATACATATTTACGATTGTCAAGTTGCAAGTCACGGCTAACTCAGGTAGGGATAATAGCTCAGTCCTATTTAAACAAGCACATACACTTAATACAATACATTTTATATTTTTTTTTACCTTTTTTGTATATACTGTTTGACCAAGAGCTATTTTAGCTCCCCAACCTGGAAATCAGTTCCACGGTCCTCTTGTTTCCCCAAAACGGTATGTTCTCAATTTGAAAAAAAAATTAAAAAGCTGCATAAGTGTGATCAAAAAACCCTACACATTTCAGATACATCCTTATTACTGGTTTACTAAAGAGTAGGGCTCTTTTTTGTCACACTTATATGTTTGGGTGTTTTTAATTTGTTTCAAATAAAGTATATATAGGTTTTTAGAACAAAAAAAAAATTTCTATGACAAAGTGTTACCAAGTTTCTTATATCCTAATCCATATAAGACAATGGGTCTTCTTCATAGAATACATCTCTACTACAAAATCAGCCACATTAGTAATATATCTTCTTACTCACAGTATGTCTTATGACCTACCCTGGGTATAAAAGAAACAGAAAAAACAATTTGTAAAACACAAAAAACCTGATCACTGATCATATGCGTCCACTTGACAAGTTCAGTGCTGAGTTTACTTTGAATTAATGTGTTGTCATGTCTATTGATGGACAGTGGGGGCAGGGCATGACCAAAGGATTCAAGGAACACCAAAGAGAGCTAGTGCTTTTATTATACAATACCCCCTCAGGCAAGGAACTGGGCATAACACATGGTATGACTTCTGCCTGGAGTGTTTCTTTTTAGATCATACATCTATCGTCACATCTGGCAACTGTTTTGGCAAGTACGGTATTTTTGCAAAATACTGGTTCTACCAGTGAGTGGAAGGTTGTAACTGGAACCCTGTTCTGGGTTGAAGATTGCTTGGTAATGGTATATTTTTTAAATGTTTTAGAAGTACAGCTTTATCTAGGGAAATTAGAAACTTTAAATAGGCACTGTACTTTCATCAAAACCTTTAACAAATCAAGCACAAACAAATATAAGAAAGGTTATTTTATATCATAGTAACCTAGTAACATAGTTTATAAGGCCGAAAAAAGACATCTGTCCATCCAGTTCAGTTCCTGTTATCCTGCAAGTTGATCCAGAGGGAAAAAAAACTGTGAGGTAGAAGCTAATTTTACCTACTTTAGGGGAAAAAACTCCTTCCGACTCCAATCAGGCAATCAGAATAACTCCCTGGATCAACGACCCATCTCTAGTAACTATAACCTGGAATATTGTTACCCTCCAGAAATACATCCAGGCCCCTCTTGAACTCTTTTAATGAACTCACCATCACCACCTCCTCAGGCAGAGAGTTCCATAGTCTTACTGCTCTTACCGTAAAGAATCCTCTTCTATGTTTGTGTACAAACCTTATTTTTTCCAGACGCAGAGGATGTTCCCTCGTCATAGTCACAGTCCTGGGGATAAATAGAGCATGGGAGAAATCTCTGTACTGATCCCTGATATATTTATACATAGTTATTAGATCTTCCCCCAAATGATAAAAGATGCCTCTTTCCTCACTTATAGGACACCTCTCTTCCCTCCCCTACAGAAGTGAACATTCCTCCTCAATTCATTACTAAAATTCCTCTCAAGAGACAAGACAGAGTAACAGTTCGCAAAGAGATTAGGGTCTATGAAGAGGGTAGGGAATAGGGAGGGTATTAAACTTTTGGGATAAGTCAGAGGCACAAACACACAAAGATGCTCTTGCATGCTTCGGTAACTTTTCTATATCTCCCTAGTGCTATATTCACAGCTATACTGCTCAGTACTGCTGTATAACATCCTTCTGCTTCTGAGAGATCGGGGAGCAGGATCTCTTCTTTTGTGTATGTGCTATTGAAGACATCATAACATCTAAGCTTCCCCCATTCAGTAAAAAACTCAGATGGACACATATTTATAAATGACATTATGCCCATTTTCTGACATAATTGTATTGAAAATTAAAGTGGTTTATACCTGTGAAGCACCTCACCACTTTTTCGGACACTTACAAATCTTCCATATCTATTGAAAAAAGAGGCCTGACCTATAAGTCTCCCATGTTGAGAAACAAATTACACTAAAATTCCATACTGGTTGGTACGCCAACACTACTGCTCTTACATATCGTTCTAATTTCTTATCATGGTTTGGGTCACATCAATCATAGTGTTATAACTAATGTATATTACTCCGTTATGACACTGAAAGTAGTATTTTAGAATATTTTCTTTATCTGTGTTCATTTATTAATTATTAAAATTTAAAAATTAGACAGAACCGCTAATGTGATAGTTGCTGGTAAGTTCTATCTACTTAAAATGCTTTTTATGCTTGTAGCATATTTTGTGCCCATATTCAATAAGGCATTTCAGCTTCAGATCAATGGAAATTTATCACAATACAAGACATGAATGGGCAATTAAGCCCAGGTCGTATTTTAATTAAAACAGACTTTCATTACCGATGAAAAAGCAATCTTCCTTGGATATATGCTTCCTTGTCGCATAAGCCAATATTCTCTCTGTGAGACTATCGACCCTAATGTATTGATTTTCATCTTTCCCACTTCTCTTTCATCTCCTCCCAAGATAATCACCGATATTCTAGATCAGCGCAGCCCAGAGAAGCTGTGGAATAATGTTGAATTGCCTTTAGAACTTAGTGTAAGTGAACCTGAGGAGGCATAAAACAACAGGTATTAATGAGAGATCATGAACTGGTGCTTGTTTTACCGTGATCTCTTCTATTTACCACTTAACATCACTACTTGGCGTCCATTGCACACAAAAGAGAAGATATATTTTACAGAGAAAACTTTGATCTTGTAGTAGAAAAAGACTTCTTGCTTGCATCTATTTCAGGCAGAGTAGCAAATCACTAGAAAATGGAACTAGTAAAGTCTTAAGAAAAAAAAAATATATACATACAAGTTATGTATATATGTATGTAATCCTTTATATATACCAATATTTTAAAATATATTATATTAAATAAAAACAAAACTGGTTATAAAAACACTAATCATTGTGATTAAAAAAACAACCTATATACTGTGTCTCATTCTATGGCTTCAAAAATAAATTCAAATTCATTTAGAGATATTTTACTTCTGCTATTTTACTTTACTTCTAAAGTACATTTACACATAAGGTTTTTTGTACTTGACCCTATTACAGCTCCATAGAGGAGCCATTTATTTAGAGCTATGGCACATGCTATATTACAACTATGTGTACTGGACTTCCTTTTAGCCATTTGTAGTTTTAAGAGTAACATGCATTATGTCATTAGGGACGAGCGAATCGACTTCGGATGAAACATCCAAAGTTGATTCGCATAAAACTTTGTTCTAATTCTGTACGGAGCTGGATGTATTGGCTCCAATGAGCCAAACTTATTAATTCACAAAGTCTCGCAATAACTTCATAAATAAATTTTTACTGTAAAAAAAAACATTTCCCGTCCACTTGGGACCAAACCAGAGTTCAGGAAATGTTTTTTTTACAGTAAAAATGAATTTATGAAGCTATTACCCGACGTCTCACTCCCGCCCCGTACAGTAATAGAATGCAGTTTTATGTGAATCGACTTCGGATGTTTCAGCCAAAGTCGATTCGCTCATCCTTAATAGCCACCATTAGGTTGGTGTCATAGACAGCACTTTTTGGAAAAATGCAACAGCATTGGAAGAAATGGATCTATCAAGTAGAAGACATAGTCCTTCCTTTATATTCCCTGAATCTTCTTCTTGCTTTGGCTTAAAAAACTGCATCAAAATCTGCACAAAAACTGTGATAATTAAAAAAAAAAGTGTGAAATCACGGATAGATAGGTTGCTATATAGATAGATGATAGATAGATAGATAGATAGATAGATAGATAGATAGATAGATGATAGATAGATAGATAGATAGATAATTATTGCAAACAAGTTATTACTGAAGAACATGTGACACACTGTATTCTACAAATACATGGGAAGGGGGATGAATCAAATGCCCTGTAATTTCTCAGCAGCTACAGAACCACAATTAATTTATCCATGCCATAGTATGAGGCATGAAGTAATTTACACAAACTTAGTCAGTTGACCATGCAGTGACTATCACAAAATGTGTCTATGCATGCCCTAATTTACCATAGTCATCTAGAATAGAGGGTGATAATAAAGAAATGCTATACCAAGTGCTAGTCACTAAAGCTTCCAGTGCTGCTTTGCCTCTTTTTTTACCAATGAATTGGTGTATGGTCGGTCCATTACTAAGTTATTGATGGCAGCATAAATGATATACCAAACGCCTCCTAACCACATAAAGCATTTCAGGGTAATGGTATTTTCCCTGCACTGATCAACATTTCTGACATTGTTTGGATAGTCTGTCAGCTTCGTGGGCTTCTATGTGGATTGGGTTCTAACTTCTAACTAATTGGTTTCAATGAAGTCTAATTATATAGCTATGGGAATATGGGTTTTCTTTAAATCAAAAAAGCACTGGAGTGAATCAAATTTTCTTTCGTTTCAGAGGGATCAGTGTACCTTATATTAAGTAATGATGAAAATGAACAATATGCTAAAATGCCTCCTATTTGAGACTTGTTGTTCATAGAGCAGTAGAACTAAAACTGAGACGAGGAGGGAAAATAACTTCCTTTGTATCACACTAATAACTGGATACACAAGATTTCACCATTAGTGTCTAATAGTACATTAGTGAATGCTGTTAATAGATTTGTTAAAAATGTACCTGTTGTTTCATGTGATTTTTCAGAATAGACTTTTGTGTGTATATATGAGGAGTAGTAGTACATCTGACCATTATATGACTTCTGTCTGCATTTCTTAATTAAAGAAATTGCTTCTTAATTAAAAAAATTATGGGTGACATGCTGCTGCTGTGCTGACTGTCGAAAAAATTATAGTTCAGGGCCTGCTGGTGAGCTGACCGTCTAAAACATTATGGTTGAGGGCCGGCTGGTGAGCAGATCATCTAAAACATTATGATTCAGGGCCTGCTGGTGAGCTGACCATCTAAAACAATATGGTTCAGGGCCTGCTGGTGAGCTGACCGTCTAAAACATTATGGTTGAGGGCCTGCTGGTGAGCTGACCGTCTAAAACATTATGGTACAGGGCCTGCTAGTGAGCTGACTGTCTAAAAAATGAGGGGTTACATACCGCTGCTGCGCTGACCATCTAAAACATTATGGTTGAGGGCCTGCTGGTGAGCTGACCGTCTAAAAGATTATGGTTCAGGGCTGGCTGGTGAGCAGACCGTCTAAAACATTATGGTTGAGGGCCTGCTGATGAACTGACCATCTAAAACATTATTGTTCAGGGCCTGCTGGTGAGCAGACTGTCTAAAACATTATGGTTGAGGGTCTGCTGGTCAGCAGACTGTCTGAAACATTACAGTTAAAATCCTGCCGGTGAACGTCGAGGGCTGCCTAATAAGCAGTTTCATATGATGGAGGATGAGGAGGAAGAGGACGAGAAGAGGAAGGGGTACATGGGAATACAGTGTATTCAATACACCCTAAAAGCCACATTTAAGGTTCCTTCATGTTAGCCGCTTTCCTCTGGTGGGGTAGAGAACTCATGGCCAATCCAGGCCTTGTTAATTTTGATAAGCATCAACCTGTCAGCATTTTCAGTTGACAGGCGGATGCGTTTATCAGTTATTATGCCCCCAGCGGCACTAAATACCCACTCTGACAAAACACTGGCGGCAGGGCAGGCTAGCACCTCCAAGGCGTAGAGCGCCAGTTCGTGCCACGTGTCCAGCTTAGACACCCAATAATGATAAGGCACAGAGGGATCGCTGAGGACGTTGACACAGTCAGCTAGGTACTCCTTCACCATCTTCCAAAACTTTTCCCTCCTTATGACACTAGGCCGCTCATCAGGGTGAGGGTGCTGGTGGGGTGTCATGAAACTGTCCCAGGCCTTGGAGAGTGTCGCCCTGCCTTTGTTGGAACTGCTGTGTGTTTCTCTCGTCTCCCCTCCTTGGGTGGCAAACAACTACGTACTCTGCTGCCGGTGTTGTCAGCTGGAAATTTTTGGAGCAGTTTTTCTACAAGGGCCTTCTGGTATTGCACCATTTTGCTTGTCCTCTCCACCAGAGGAATAAGAGATGAGAAGTTCTCTTTGTAGCGGGGGTCAAGAAGGGTGAACAACCAGTAGTCGGTGTTGGCTAAAATGCGTATAACGCGAGGGTCACAGGAAAGGCAGCATAGCATGAAGTCAGCCATGTGTGCCAGAGTCCCAACAGACAAGGCTTCGCTTTCCTCACCAGGAGGATGACTCTCAATCTCCTCCTCCTCGTCCTCTTCGGCCCATCCACGCTGAAGAGATGGTGTAAACTTGCTATGGGTACTACCCTCTGTAGCGGTGGCAACCGTCTCCTGCTCCTCCTTCAATTCGCACTGAGAAGATGAACCGAGGGTGGTCTGGCTATCACCCTGTGTAGGGTCTTCCCCCATCTCCACCTCTTCCACATGCAAAGCATCCGCCTTTATTGTGAGCATTGAGCGTTTCAGTAGACACAGAAGTGGGATGGTTACGCTGATAATTGCATTATCGCCGCTCACCATCTGTGTACATTCATCATAGTTGCGTAAAAACTCACAGAGGTCAGACATCAATGCCAACTCGTCGCTTGTGAAGAGCGGCAGCTGACTGGAAAGGTGCCGACCGTGTTGCAGCTGGTATTCCACTACTGCCCTCTGCTGCTCACAAAGCCTGCTCAACATGTGGAAGGTGGAGTTCCAGTGCATGCTCAGATCGCACAGCAGTCAGTGAGCTGGCAAGCGCAAGCGCTGCTGCAGTGTCGCCAGGCCGGCTGAAGCTGTAGGTGACTTTCGGAAATGGGCACACAGGCGGCACACCTTCACCAGTAGCTGAGGCAAATTGGGGTAGGTTTTGAGAAACTGCTGAACCACTAAGTTGAAGACATGGCTGGCTGTAGGTTGACTGGCGAGAGCCACAGCTCAGCCTGGTACTTTTTGCCCTGCCACAGCTCTGTGGCAGTGTTCTGTTTGTCACCTAAGCAAATAAGCTTTAGTAGGGCCTGCAATCCTTGGCGTGGGTAGCACCTGTGCCATCCCAGGGTACAACTCGCTCCCAGCCTCCACAACGTTCACCCAGTGTGCCGTCAGGGAAATGTAGCGTTCCTGACCAGAAGCACTTGTCCATGTGTCAGTCGTTAAGGTGACCTTCCCCGTAACTGCGTTAGTCAGGGCATGGGTTATGTTTCGGGACACATGCTGGTGTAAGGCACACCGGGAAAAATAGTGGCGGCTGGGGACTGCGTAACGAGGGACAGCCGCCGCCATCAGGCTGCGAAAAGCCTTAGTGTCCACCAGCCTAAAGGGCAACATTTCCAGGGCCAGCAATTTGGAAAGTTGCGTGTTTAGTGTAATGGCCTGTGGGTGGGTGGCTGGGTATTTGCGCTTGCATTCAAATGACTGGGGTAAGGACATTTGAACGCTGCGCTGGGACACTGAAGTGGACGTGCTTGCTGATGGTTCTTGCGAAGGTCCAGGTGCAGGGCGGGAGGCATCTGGGCCTGAGTCTTGGACAGCACGTAACAAAGGGGAAGAGGAGGCAGTGGTGTGACCTGCAGACACCTATCGTGGACCCAGGCCTTCGGCCCCCCGATTAGGGTGCTTTGCTGCCATGTGGAGGAACATGCTGGTTGTCATCAGGTTGCTGGTGTTTACGCCCCTGCTCATCTTGGTACGGCACAGGTTGCAAATTACAATTCGTTTATCGTCAGCACTTTCCTCAAAAAAGCGCCAGACTGCGGAACACCTACCCCTTGGCAAGGGAGATTGCCGCAAGGGGCTGCAGCGGGGAACAGTTGCTGGCCTGGTTGGCGTGGCCTGCCTTCTCCCTTTTGCCACCCCACTGCCTCTGCCAGCCTGTTGCGGTGCTGCGGATCCCTTCCCCTCTGTACTGCTGTCCTCGCTCGGCTTGCCACCTTCCCAGGTTGGGTCAGCGATTTCATCGTCCACCACCTCCTCTTCCACTTCCACACTCTGGTCCTCCTCTTGACATGGTGACCTAATAAGAACCTGACTTAACTGCGCCTCATCCTCATCATCAACCTCTTGAGGCACTAATTGACCTTGACTTATTGGCAACTGTGTCTCATCATCATCCACCTCATTAGACACTAATTGCCATTCCCCACCGTCATCTTCTTTAGACTGTGGATGCTCATGAGTTTGCTCCTGTTCCTCTTCAAGCGGTCTTGGCGAGAGGCCCAAATCAAGGAACGGCGATGAAAAAAGCTCCTCGGAATATCCGAGTGTGGGATCACTTATTTGCCCAGGCTCTGCATAGTGGGAGGAAGGAGGATCAGGTGAGGGTGTGGTTGACCAGACTCTTGGCTACTGAGACTGGACTTTGTTTAAGAGAGAGCGGTGCTTAACCGACTGGAAGCATTTTCTGCTGCAATCCAACCGACTACCTGGTCGCACTGGTCTGGCGTCAAGAGTTGTGACTTGCACCGCCATGCAAACTGTGATATAAAGCTAGGAGTTTTGGATGACTTTGTTTCTTGGGCTCTGCCAGCAGAGGCATGGCCTCTGCATGAATCATCAGCAGAAGGTCCACTTCCCTGTCCCTTACTGCTCGCCTTGTGCATATTAAATGTTATATATGCAAGTTTGTCACAAGTACAGTAGCGCAAATTTTTTTGTGTATGTATTGTGTATTTTTTGTATAAGTGTATGAGCAGAAAAATAACAATGGATGTCAGGTATATAGGATACAGTAACGTTATAATGCAGACGCAACACAAGTAATGTCACCTTGATTAATGGCAGAAAACATAGAAACGGATGTCAGGTAAATTGGATATAGTAAGATTATAATGCACATGCAACACTGGTAATGTCGCTTGATTAACGGCAGACAAAATAGCAACGGATGTCAGGTATGTAGGATACAGTAACGTTATAATGCACACGCAACACAGGTAATTTCGCCTTGATTAACAGCAGAAAAAATAGAAATGGATGTCAGGTATATAGGATACATTAACGTTATAATGCAGACACAACACAGGTAATGTCGCCTTGATTAACGGCAGAAAAAATAGCAATAGATGTGAGGTATATTGGATATAATAACGTTATAATGCACACACAAAACTGGTAATTTCGCCTTGATTAATGTCAGACAAAATAGCAACGGATGTCAGGTATATTGGCTATAGTAACGTTATAATGCACACGCAACACTGGTAATGTCGCCTTGATTAACAGCAGACAAAATAGCAATGGATGTCAGGTATGTAGGATACAGTAACATTTTCATGCACACGCAACACAGGTAATGTTGCCTTGATTAACGGCAGAAAAAATAGAAATGGATGTCAGGTATATTGGATATAGTAACGTTATAATGCAGACACAACACAGGTAATATCGCCTTGATTAACGGCAGACAAAATAGCAATGGATGTCAGGTATGTAGGATACAGTAACGTTATAATGCAGATGCAACACAGGTAATGTCGCCTTGATTAATGGCAGAAAAAATAGCAACGGATGTCAGGTATATTGGATATAGTAACATTATAATGTAGACGCAACACAGGTAATGTCGCCTTGATTAGCGGCAGAAAAAATAGCAACGTATGTCAGGTATGTTGGATATAGTAACGTTATAATGCAGACGCAACACAGGTAATGTCACCTTGATTAATGGCAGAAAACATAGAAACGGATGTCAGGTAAATTGGATGGATATAGTAAGGTTATAATGCACATGCAACACTGGTAATGTCGCTTGATTAACGGCAGACAAAATAGCAACGGATGTCAGGTATATAGGATACATTAACGTTATAATGCAGACACAACACAGGTAATGTCGCCTTGATTAACGGCAGAAAAAATAGCAAGGGATGTGAGGTATATTAGATATAATAACGTTATAATGCACACGCAACACTGGTAATTTCGCCTTGATTAACGTCAGACAAAATAGCAACGGATGTCAGGTATGTAGGATACAGTAACGTTATAATGCACACGCAACACGGGTAATGTTGCCTTGATTAATGGAAGAAAAAATAGAAACGGATGTCAGGTATATTGGATATAGTAACGTTACAATGCAGACACAACACAGGTAATGTCGCCTTGATTAACGGCAGAAAGAATAGCAACGTATGTCAGGTATATTGGATATAGTAACGTTATAATGCAGACGCAACACAGGGAATGTCGCTTTGATTAACGGCAGGAAAAATAGCAATGGATGTCAGGTATATAGGATACAGTCACGTTATAATGCAGACGCAACACAGGTAATGTCGCCTTGATTAACGGCAGAAAAAATAGCAATGTATGTCAGGTATATAGGATACAGTCAAGTTATAATTATAATGCAGGCGCAAAACAGGTAATGTCGCCTTGATTAACGGCACAAAAAATAGCAATGGATTCAGGTATATTGGATATAGTAACGTTATAATGCACACGCAACACTGGTTATGTCGCCTTTATTATCGGCAGACAAAATAGCAATGGATGTCAGGTATGTAGGATACAGTAACGTTATAATGCACACACAACACGGGTAATGTCGCCTTGATTAACGGCATAAAAAATAGAAATGGATGTCAGGTATATTAATATAGTAACGTTATAATGCACACGCAAAACAGGTAATGTCGCCTTGATTAACGGCAGAAAAAATAGAAACGGATGTCAGGTATGTAGGATACAGTAACATTTTCATGCACACGCAACACAGGTAATGTCGCCTTGATTAACGGCAGACAAAATAGCAACGGATGTCAGGTATATTGGATATAGTAACGTTATAATGCAGACGCAACACAGGTAATGTCGCCTTGATTAGCGGCAGAAAAAATAGCAACGTATGTCAGGTATGTTGGATATAGTAACGTTATGATGCAGACGCAACACAGGTAATGTCACCTTGATTAATGGCAGAAAAAATAGCAACGGATGTCAACAGACACGTTATAATGCACATGCTGCGCAGGTGGTGCTTAGTTCAGGCAACTTTGCGCAATTTTCAAAAATATATACAGTACAGACCAAAAGTTTGGACACACCTTCTCATTCAAAGAGTTTTCTGTATTTTCATGACTATGAAAATTGTAGATTCACACTGAAGGCATCAAAACTATGAATTAACACATGTGGAATTAACAAAAAAAGTGTGAAACAACTGAAAATATGTCTTATATTCTAGGTTCTTCAAAGTAGCCACCCTTTGCTTTTTTTTTAAATATTTTTATTTTATTTCACAGATAAATATTACAACAGTTTCCAAAAAACAAACACAATTATATTATTAATAACACCCACCCATACACCCCCCCACACACACACCCTCCCCCGACTGGACTAGGTGAGCAAAAAAAAAAAAAAAAAATTATTTATACCATATTCTCCTAAATTTCCTTACATTTTAATCCCTTCATAACAGGATAAAACATTCTTCCATTCATTTACATCTGGGGGGTTTGGAGAGAACCATTTTCTGACAATCACGAGTTTGGCCAAAAACAACGATCTTAAGACTATTTTTTCCCTTTTTTACACAATTTTAGACCACTGTCATTTCCTAATACCACCAAATCCACTGACATAGTAATTCTCAAGCCCACAGTGTTTTGTATGCACTCACCCACCGATTCCCAATACCTACTCAAGCTAGCACAGGACCATATCATATGCAGCAGTCCCGTATCTGCTATACGGCATCTGGGACATTCCGAATCTCTCCTACATCCAATTTTTTCCAGAAACACAGGGGTGTAATACAGCCTATGTATAATGTTGAATTGGACCATTCTATGATTCCCAGAGTCTGAAACTTTAGTTATATTCCCACAGATTGTCTTCCAATGGTTCTCTCCAACAATCCCTAGCTCCCCCTCCCATTTACCCTGGGCTGGAAAATGCACTTTCACATTCCCTCTAATCATAAATTTTTGATATTTCTTTTCTTTTAATAAGTCCTTCCCTCAACATTTTAATTAAACCAGCAGCTACACTAATTTTCTTTCCATCTTTACTGAATATTCCCTCACAAGCATCCCTCAATCGACAGTAGTCAAGCCAGGAGGACTCTAACCTCCATCACAATCCTGAATTGTTCCCAGTTTAATAAGCGATTATTCTGAATTATCCTTCCCAACCCCACCACCCCCCCTTTTGTTAGACTTTTCAAATTCCCCATTCTGATAGGTGGTCTATTCGCTCATTATAACACACAGGGGAAAAATCCAAAATGTCCTCCTGGCTTGTAGCTTTTTTCTGTTCAGCCCACATTTTAACATGAGTTCTAACCAGAGGGACCTTCCACCACTTTCCTTTTTCCAGCTGACCTGATTCAAGCAACTGGAAAACATCTTGGAATCTTCCCTTTACATTCCTAAGGAGGAACAAAATGAACTCATTGTTCTTCCAGTTGGCCAGGTGATAAATCTGGGATGCCAAAAAATAATTTCTCATATCTGGTAGCGAGAGACCTCCTTCCTGCTTTCTTACAAACAAATATTCCTGTCACATCTTAACGTGTTTCCTTCCCCATATTAGTGCATTATAAACCGACCTTATTCTCCTAAATAGTTTTTCTTCCACCCATATCGGTGCCCCTCCAAACAAAAATAACAACTTAGGCAGCCACACTGTTTTTTTATCAAAACCAGCTTATCCGCTTTAGTGATACAAAGACGGTTCCAAACCGCTTCTTTTTTCTCCATAGTGCTTACAAATTCATTCATGTTAATGAAACTGATCTAACTGATCTATCCTGTTGGACACTCTAAACCCCAAATACCAAAAATATTCCCCATCTCCTAATATTTTTACCCCCCAATCCCCTGATGGCATTATACCCCCCACTGGCAACAAAACTGATTTCTGCCAGTTAATGGCCAGACCAGACAACGCACCATACTTCTCTACAGTCTGCATCACCACCGGCAGAGAGATCGACGGGTTTTTCAAATATAATAAAAGATCATCAGCATAAAGAGACACTCTGTCTCCATCTCCCCGAGACCCAAAGCCCACCATCAATGGATGATGTCTCAGCAAAATCGCCAACGGCTCCATGTAAAGGGCAAAGAGCATCGGGGAGAGGGGACAGCCCTGTCTAGTCCCTCGTTCAAGTGCAAATTCACTCGACAATTGCCCTCCAATGCTAATCCGTGCCCTCACACCATTGTATAGACATTTCACCTTGTCAATGAAGGGTTTCCCAATCCCAAAACTTCCCATGACTCCCTAAAGGAACTCCCACTCCACCCTATCAAATGCTTTAATAACGTCCAGAGAGAGGATGGAGTGGGGGTCCCCCAGGGCTACAAACTGCAAATTGCAATAGAGACGATGAACATTGGTTCTAGTCACTCTACCAGCCACCCTTTGCTTTGATTACTGCTTTGCACACTCTTGGCATTCTCTTGATGAGCTTCAAGAGGTAGTCACCTGAAATGGTTTTCACTTCACAGGTGTGCCCTGTCAGGTTTAATAAGTGTGATTTCTTGCCTTATAAATGGGGTTGGGACCATGAGTTGTGTTGGGCAGAAGTTAGGTGGATACACAGCTGATAGTCCTACTGAATAGACTGTTAGAATTTGTATTATGGCAAGAAAAAAACAGCTAAGTAAAGAAAAACTAGTGGCCATCATTACTTTAAGAATTGAAGGTCAGTCAGTCCGAAAAATTGGGAAAACTTTGAAAGTGTCCCCAAGTACAGTCGCAAAAACTATCAAGCGCTACAAAGAAAATGGCTCACATGAGGACCGCCCAAGGAAAGGAAGATCAAGAGTCACCAGCCTCAGAAATCGCAGGTTAACGGCAGCTCAGATTAGAGACCAGGTCCACAGAGTTCTAGCAGCAGACACATCTCTACAACAACTGTTAAGAGGAGACTGTGTGCAGCAGGCCTTCATGGTAAAATAGCTGCTAGGAAACCACTGCTAAGGACAGGCAACAAGCAGAAGAGACTTGTTTGGGCTTTGGTCTGATGAGTTCAAATTTGAGATCTTTGGTTCCAACCACCACGTCTTTGTGCAATGCAGAAAAGGTGAACGGATGGACTCTACATGCCTGGTTCCCACCGTGAAGCATGGAGGAGGAGGTGTGATGGTGTTGGGGGTGCTTTGCTGGTGACACTGTTGGGGATTTATTCATACTGAAGGCATACTGAACCAGCATGGCTACCACAGCACCTTGCAGCGGCATGCTATTCCATCCGGTTTGCGTTTAGTTGGACCATCATTTATTTATCAACAGGACAATGACCCCAAACACACCTCCAGGCTGTGTAAGGGCTATCTGACCAAGTAGGTGAGTTATGGGGTGCTACGCCAGATGACCTGGCCTCCACAGTCACCAGACCTGAACCCAATCGAGATGGTTTGGGGTGAGCTGGACCGCAGAGTGAAGGCAAAAGGGCCAGCAAGTGCTAAGCATCTCTGGGAACTCCTTCAAGACTGTTGGAATACCATTTCAGGTGACTACCTCTTGAAGCTCATCAAGAGAATGCCAAGAGTGTGCAAAGCAGTAATCAAAGCAAAAGGTGGCTACTTTGAAGAACCTAGAATATAAGACATATTTTCAGTTGTTTCACACTTTTTTTGTCAAGTATATAATTCCACATGTGTTAATTCATAGTTTTGATGCCTTCAGTGTGAATTTACAATTTTCATAGTCATGAAAATACAGAAAACTCTTTGAATGAGAAGGTGTGTCCAAACTTTTGGTCTGTACTGTATATTTCTGCCAGATATAGTAGCCCTTAAAAGGGCTTTTGGGTCTTTGAAACAGAAAAACTAGCCCTGCCTTGCCAATTTCTATCCCTACACTATCTGTCCTTCCTTGCAGCAGCTCTCCCTGACTCGGACTGAGCCGGGTTACATGTCACCGGGTGCTATATAGCATCCGATGACGCGTTCCCGGCCAGCCAATCCAGCCAGTGAATGCCAGTACTTCCCCGCACGCTGATTGGCTGCGTAGCAGTCAAGAAACGTGTGGGGAGGGGACTTGAGCATGGCGCTCGAGCACACGCGGTATTCAGCCGAACACCGCGTGGTCCCAAGCGCCGCTATGCTTGACCAAATACAGTATTCGGCCGAGCATGCTCGCTCAACACTAATAATGAGCATTGTAGCTGTGAATCCAGCACTGTGGAGAGATTGAAAACTATCTATGTGTCGCTCTATCTCATGGCAGCATCTCCATTCTCCTTTCCCTCACCTATCAGACTTCTGACAGCACTTATAACCTCAGTGAAGTTAAAAAATATTTCTTATTTCTGCCTCTACCAAGAAAGATATTACCAGTGATGATCAGTGCAGGAGGCAAGAAGGGAGGAGAAGAAGCTAATTAGTGGAGAAAAAGGCATTTTCTCTAATAAGATATATTACAAGTAGAGATGAGCGAGTAGTGAAATATTCGAAAGTTCGAAATTCAATTCGAATAGACCGCGATATTCGACTATTCGACCGAATATCGAATCCCATTAAAGTCTATGGGAAAAAAATGCTCGCCACTTGGAAATCTCAATTCGACCACTTGGAGGTCACCAAGTCCACCCTGAAACCTCAGAAAAGGATGCCAACACTGCTGGAATGCAACTGGGACAGCAGGGGAAGCATGTCTGGGTGCATATAACGTGCCCAAGTCGCACTATTACGCCACTATCACAGCCTCTCAACAATACACTCCAAAGACAATATAACCTCTCTGTAAAGTGAGACCATACAAGGAAACCTTCTTTCCTCTACATTGCCATGGACCCCAAGCCAAACTAGACAAAAAAGAAGATAAAATTCTGCACCCCTTAAAATCACATTGCCTATGACAACCACAGATGGCATAGGCAAGGGGGAAAGCAATCCAAGCCATCACTATTTTTCCCTCTGTGCCATCCCTGCCTTGCCCAGGCACATGTCCCAAAACATCATCCACGCCCGAGTAACACGGTTACTGCAAAAGGCCATTTGACCACCAACACTTTGGTTTGAGGCCGGGGATGCTACATCTCCCTGACAGCACACTGGGTGAATGTTGTGGAGGCGGGGACGGGCAAACCTGCTACCCCCACCCAAGTTTTGGGCCTTGGTTCTGTCTGGATTTCCGCAACCCTTACAGACAGCTCGGCAAACCCCCCCTTCTCCTTCTAGATTTGTTAAATCTGTCCACCACCCAGTCAAGTCCACAAAGTCCAGTCTTGTCGATAGCCTGCAGAAACTGCAGGGACCTCACTCTGACCCTCCTTCCTCCCACCCTGCCCAATGTTATCAACCCAGTGTTCCCACCCATGCAAGAATCGCAGGAGCTATCTGAGGATTTTGTTTGTTCTGATACCCAAACACTGGAGCAAGCTCCATGTCTAGCTGATGGTGGTGTGGAACGGGCACTAAAGTATAAAATGATTAGGGACGATGATGAGACACAGTTGCCAGCAAGGGAGGCTGTTGGAGCAAAGTGAGGCAGTGTAAGAGGAGGTGGTTGAGTATGACGAAGTCAGTGACCCGACCTGGCCCAGTGTCATGTCTAGCAGGTAAAGCAGTGGGGATGTTGAGGGATGCGTAGGACCGCAAAAGGCAGGAAGAGGCCGTGGGCTGGCCAGAGGCTCATGGAGAAGGCAGGCTAGAGCCCGCAGGGCCGCATCTCTTCCCTATAACAGGCCCCCACATAAAGCTCTCCCATCGAGGGCTCTTAGGTCCTTGTTGTGAAAATATTTTAATGAGTGCGCAAAGTTAGCTTGAGGTGAGCCCTCGAAAAAATTATATGGAGGCCCAAGAGGTGAGCCCTCGAAAAAATTAAGTGGAGGCCAAGAGGTGAGACCTCTTAAAATTGTATTAAGGCCCAAGAGGTGAGCCATAATAAAAATTGTTTGTAGGCCCAAGAGGTGAGACCTCTTAAAAATTGTTTGTAGGCCCAAGAGGTGATACCTCTTAAAAATTATGTGGAGGCCAAAGAGGTGAGACCTCTTAAAAATTGTTTGTAGGCCCAAGAGGTGAGACCTCTTAACAATTGTATTAAGGCCCAAGAGGTGAGCCATAATAAAAATTGTTTGTAGGCCCAAGAGGTGAGACCTCTTAAAAATTGTTTGTAGGCCAAGAGGTGAGCCATGAGAAAAATTGTTTGTAGACCCAAGAGGTGAGACCTCTTAAAAATTATGTGGAGGCCAAAGAGGTGAGACCTCTTAAAAATTGTTTGTAGGCCCAAGAGGTGAGACCTCTTAACAATTGTATTAAGGCCCAAGAGGTGAGCCATAATAAAAATTGTTTGTAGGCCCAAGAGGTGAGACCTCTTAAAATTGTTTGTAGGCCCAAGAGGTGAGCCATGAGAAAAATTGTTTGTAGGCCCAAGAGGTGAGACCTCTTAAAATTATGTGGAGGCCAAAAAATTGTTTGTAGGCCCAAAGAGGTGAGACCTCTTAACAATTGTATTAAGGCCCAAGAGGTGAGCCATAATAAAAATTGTTTGTAGGCCCAAGAGGTGAGACCTCTTAAAAATTGTTTGTAGGCCCAAGAGGTGAGACCTCTTAAAAATTATGTGGAGGCCCAAGAGGTGAGACCTCTTAAAAATTGTTTGTAGGCCCAAGAGGTGAGCCATGAGAAAAATTGTTTGTAGGCCCAAGAGGTGAGACCTCTTAAAAATTATGTGGAGGCCAAAGAGGTGAGACCTCTTAAAAATTGTTTGTAGGCCCAAGAGGTGAGACCTCTTAAAAATTGTTTGTAGGCCCAAGAGGTGAGCCATGAGAAAAATTGTTTGTAGGCCCAAGAGGTGAGCCATAAAATTTTTTTTTTTTTTTTTTTACGGAGCAATTCTAAGGCACTTCACTTTTGGCTGCTTTCCACTGTTGGAGAAGCAAAGTCCGGGTCAATCCACTTGCTGTTCATTTTGATTAGCGTCAGCCTGTCGGCACTGTCGGTTGACAGGCGGCTGCGCTTATCGGTTATAATGCCCCCGGCTGCGCTGAACACCCTTTCTGATAGCACGCTGGCGGCAGGGCAGGCAAGCACCTCCAAGGCGTACAGGGACAGTTCCAGCCACGTGTCCAACTTGGAGACCCAGTAAGTGTAGGACGCCGAGGGATCGGGGAGGACAGGGGTACGGTCTGCCAGGTACTCCCGCAACATCCGCCGATACTTGTCCCTCCTGCTGATAGCGGGCCCCGCAGTGATGGAAGTTGCACGAGGGGGTGCCATGAACGTGTCCCACACCTTGGAGAGTGTTCCCCTGGTGGCTGTGGGCCTGATCGATGTTGTGGGACTCTGGGAGACCCTCTCCTCTCTGCCGCCAGCGATGGTGGGTGGGAAAATCTCCATCATGTTCTGCACGAGTTCCCTCTGGTATTCCAGCAATCGATTCGTCCTCTCCTCTACCAGAATAAAAGAGGAGACGTTATCTTTATACCGGGGGTCCAGGAGTGCGAAGACCCAGTACAGTTTGTTCTCCACTATCCGGACAACACGTGTGTCCCGGGAAAAGCAGCCCAGCATGAAGTCAGCCATGTGTGCCAGACTCTGAATAGGCATGACGTCACTGCCCCCACCAGAAGGATCACTTGCCATTTCCTCCTCTTCCTCTTCCGCCCCATCCGCGCTGAACCAATGGGACGCACACAGCCTGACTGCTACCCTCGCCGCCAGCATCCGCCTCCTCTTCCACAGCCACCTCCAGGTCGTCCTCCTCCTCATCCTCATCATCCTCATCCTCCTCCTCCTCCTCCTGCAACTGCCACTGAGAAGCAGACAAAAGTGTGGTCTGACTGTGTAGCTCCGTTGCGTCTTCTCCTACCCCCGTCATCTCTGCGTGCAATGCGTTCTCCCTTATTGCGATGAGCGATTCTTTAAGGACGCATAGGAGCGGGATGGTTACGCTCACTATAGCGTCCTCGCTGCTGACCTTCTTGGTGGACTCCTCAAAGATACGCAGTACATCGCATATGTCTGCCATCCATGGCCACTCGTGGTTGGCAAACTGAGGGAGCTGAGTTGGAGGCACGCGTGGATTCATAATCTGGTACTCCATCAATGCTCTCTGCTGCTCACACACCTGGCCAACATGGAATAGGTGGAATTCCAGCGAGTCGGCAGGTCGCACAACAGCCGATGTTCAGGCAAATGGAGGCGTTGCTGGAGTTTTTTTAAGCTAGCAGCAGCTACAGTTGACTTCCGAAAGTGAGCGCACAAGCGCCACACTTTCACCAGTAGCTCTGCCAGGTTGGGGTAAGTCTTTAGAAATTTTTGGACTACCAGATTAAAAACGTGGGCCAGGCATGGTACGTTATTGAGTTCGGCAAGCTCCAGAGCCGCCACCAGGTTACGGCCGTTATCGCACACGACCATGCCTGGTCCTAGCTGCAGCGGCGACAGCCACATCTCCATCTGCTGCAATATGGCGTCCCTCACCTCTGGGGCGCTGTGCTTCCTGTCTACCAAGCTGATGAGCTTAAGCACCGCCTGCTGACGTCTCCCCGCACCAGTGCCTACAAACAATTTAGCTTCCAGCTAGCGGCTGAGGGCGATGTTAAGGCAGAGGAGGAGGAGGGGGGTTTATCAGAACCCGTGCTGGCAATCTTGGGCGGGGGTGGTAGGTAGACCGTCTCTGTTTGCGACCCCGTCCCGCTTCCACAACATTCACCCAGTGTGCGTCAAAAGAGATGTATCATCCCTGGCCACAAGCGCTTGTCCACGAGTCGGTGGTCAAGTGGACCTTTGCGCTGACTGCGTACCTCAGGGCCCGCCTGATGTTACGCGACATGTGCTGGTGCAGGGCGGGGACGGCACTCCGGGAAAAGTAGTGGCGGCTGGGGACGGAATAGCGAGGTGCGGCAGCCGCCATCAGGTCGCGGAAGGCCTGCGTCTCCACAAGCCTAAACGGCAACATCTCCAGGGCCAGCAGTTTGGAGATGTGGCAGTTTAAGGCTCGGGCTTGGGGGTGACTCGAGGCGTACTTCCACCTGCGGTCAAACGCCTGCGAGATGGACAGTTGATGGGACGAGGAGTGTGAAGGTGCAGGCGAAGAAGCGGGGGAAGGGGAGGCTGAAGGAGAAGGCCCCAAAGTAGCCGAGGCCGAGGCAGAGGCAGATGTGGAGGTGTCCTGGCTGGAAGTCTGGACCGCAGTGGCAGGAAGACCTTGCGCAGGTTGTATTGCGTTTGTTCTCTCCCACTCAGCCCAGTGCTTGACTTCCAAGTGACGCCGCATGCCTGAGGTTGTCATATTACTCTTCTCAGAGCCCCTACTCAGTTTTGAGTGGCAGAGTGTGCAAACCGCGCTCAGTTTGTCATCCGCACAAACATAAAAAAATCTCCACACCACAGAAGTACGAGGCCTCGATGGGGGAGCTTCGCGCGACTGCCTGCTGCCGGGAACAGCTTTGGCCCTGCTAGCTGTGGCCTCACTTCTCTGTCTGGACTATCCTCTGCCTGTGGACATCCCTCTGCCTCTGGACATCCCTCTGCCTCTTGCTGCCTTTTTCGGTGCTGCGCAGACCACCACCTCTCCACTGCTTTCCCCGCTGGACATTACCCCTGGCCAAGTGGGGTCGGTCATTTCGTCATCCACCACCTCCTCTTCCACTTCCTCACTCTGCTCCTCCTCCTGCCCACTGGACATTCCAACAGCCTCCCTTGATGGCAACTGCGTCTCATCATCATCATCGCTCATGATAACAGATGCTGGTTCAGGGTCCACATCAGCAGGAGATGGCGAATACTCAAGTGGTTGGGCATCACTACAAACAAATTCCTCTGCTAGCTCCAGGGATTCTTCCGGCACATCTGAAAAAGGACCCGAAAAGAGCTCCTGGGAGGGGTCAAGGGTGGGATGACTCTGTTGGCCAGGTGTGGAGGAAGGAGGGTCAGAGTGAGACTGTGTGGATGACTGGCTGGTGGACAACTGTGTGGAAGCGCTATCGGCTATCCATTGCACCACCTGTTCAACACTGCTCAGGCCTCAACAGCGGTGTAACCCGCCCCCTGCTTAACTGTCCCATAAAGGCAGGGATTCTGGATGAGTGGGAATCCTGGCTGCCCCTCACCAGCACGCATTGTATCCCCACTGGCTTCAACAAGGCCCCCAACAGCATTTCCGCGCCCCCGTCCTCGTCCACGTCCGATTCCGCTAGCCCCCTCCGCATTTTTTTTTTTTTGTTACAATATTTTGGCCTTACACAGCCGTATACTACAGGTCAGACGGTGTGTATTAACACCACGTATATAAAGATTTTGCAGGCAACGCAGAACGCACAGTACAGGTGCCAATAAAAGGCCTTTTTTTTATATTTCTAGGTACACAGCCGTGTACTAACAAGGTCAGACGGTGTGTATTAACACCACGTATATAAAGATTTTTGCAAGCACGCAGAACGCACAGTACAGGTGCCAAAAAAAGGCCTTTTTTTTAAAATATTTCTAGGTACACAGCCGTGTACTAACAGGTCAGACGGTGTGTATTAACACCACGTATATAAATTATTTTGCAGGCACGCAGAACGCACAGTACAGGTGCCAAATAAAAGGCCTTTTTTTTTATATTTCTAGGTACACACAGCCGTGTGTACTAACAGGTCAGACGGTGTGTATTAACACCACGTATATAAAAGATTTTGCAAGCACGCAGAACGCACAGTACAGGTGCCAAATAAAAGGCCTTTTTTTTAATATTTCTAGGTACACAGCCGTGTACTAACAGGTCAGACGGTGTGTATTAACACCACGTATATAAAAGATTTTTGCAAGCACGCAGAACGCACAGTACAGGTGCCAAATAAAAGGCCTTTTTTTTTAATATTTCTAGGTACACAGCCGTGTACTAACAGGTCAGACGGTGTGTATTAACACCACGTATATAAATAAGATTTTGCAAGCACGCAGAACGCACAGTACAGGTGCCAAATAAAAGGCCTTTTTTTTAATATTTCTAGGTACACAGCCGTGTACTAACAGGTCAGACGGTGTGTATTAACACCACGTATATACAAGATTTTTGCAAGCACGCAGAACGCACAGTACAGGTGCCAAATAAAAGGCCTTTTTTTTTTTATATTTCTAGGTACACAGCCGTGTACTAACAGGTCAGACGGTGTGTATTAACACCACGTATATACAAGATTTTTGCAAGCACGCAGAACGCACAGTACAGGTGCCAAATAAAAGGCCTTTTTTTAAATATTTCTAGGTACACAGCCGTGTACTAACAGGTCAGACGGTGTGTATTAACACCACGTATATAAAGATTTTTGCAGGCACGCAGAACGCACAGTACAGGTGCCAAATAAAAGGCCTTTTTTTTTATATTTCTAGGTACACAGCCGTGTACTAACAGGTCAGACGGTGTGTATTAACACCACGTATATAAAAGATTTTTGCAGCACGCAGAACGCACAGTACAGGTGCCAAATAAAAGGCCTTTTTTTTATATTTCTAGGTACACAGCCGTGTACTAACAGGTCAGACGGTGTGTATTAACACCACGTATATAAAATTATTTTGCAAGCACGCAGAACGCACAGTACAGGTGCCAAATAAAAGGCCTTTTTTTAAAATATTTCTAGGTACACAGCCGTGTACTAAACAGGTCAGACGGTGTGTATTAACACCACGTATATAAAGATTTTTGCAAGCACGCAGAACGCACAGTACAGGTGCCAAATAAAAGGCCTTTTTTTTAAATATTTCTAGGTACACAGCCGTGTACTAACAGGTCAGACGGTGTGTATTAACACCACGTATATAAAAGATTTTTGCAAGCACGCAGAACGCACAGTACAGGTGCCAAATAAAAGGCCTTTTTTTTATATTTCTAGGTACACAGCCGTGTACTAACAGGTCAGACGGTGTGTATTAACACCACGTATATAAAAGATTTTTGCAAGCACGCAGAACGCACAGTACAGGTGCCAAATAAAAGGCCTTTTTTTTAAATATTTCTAGGTACACAGCCGTGTACTAACAGGTCAGACGGTGTGTATTAACACCACGTATATAAAATTTTTGCAGGCACGCAGAACGCACAGTACAGGTGCCAAAAAAAGCCTTTTTTTTTTATATTTCT